>OU612058.1:104909047-105334305 GCA_914767635.1 Melanostoma mellinum
TCGAAAAGGACACACAGTTTCAAAATGCAAATTAACTCGGTGCAGTGTTTGCAATAAATCGCATCACACATTATTGCACCAATATCAAACTACGTTCAATAGCACACCGTCACAATGAGCTTCGAGCTTTCAAGCTATGCATGCCTCAAACAAAAACAAACCTAGCTCGAGGGTTACTTGATTCAGGCTCGCAAATCAATTTTGTAACTGAAGAGCTTGCACAAAAATTGAAGTTGCGAAAGGAACAAAAAACTTTAAATCTTCTCGGCATCGGTAAAGTAAGTACTAATGTAAACAAAAAAGTACATGCAGAAGTAAAGTCAAGATTTAACGATCATTCGTTTTCTGCTGATTATTGGGTAATGAACTCAATATCGTCATATCAGCCGGATCAAGCCATAAATATTACGAATTGGAATATACCTTCCAACATTCAATTAGCTGATCCTTACTTCAATAAGCCTTAAAAAATTAACTTACTAATAGGAGCGGAAACATTTTTTGAATTATTGTCGGTTGGTCAAATTAAACAAGGCCCTGAACATCCCACTATTGGGTTGGATTATATCCGGAAAATATCCCAAAGGTACAAATTCAAATACCAAACAATGTAATTTGGTATGTCAGTCTGAAGAGCTACCAGACTTAGACAAAATTGTGCAAAAATTTTGGTTACTGGAAGAAATTCCTGGAGAAACGAAAAAGTTTCTAACGCCAGAACAACAGTTGTGCGAAAAACACTTTGTTGATAATACAAAACTTTTGCCGTCCAGTCGTTTCGAGGTTAAACTACCGTTTAAATCGTCTCCAAACTAGCTTGGATCATCGTTTGAAACTGCCAAACGAAGGTTTCTCGCACTGGAGCGAAAACTATCCAAAGATAGCGAGTTAAATGCTATGTATATGGATTTCATAAAAGAGTATCTTTTGTTAGGACATATGTCGCCAACAAATAATGAAATCCCGAAAAACCCGCACTATTTCATTCCACATCAGTGTGTCTTGCGCCCGCACAAGTACTAAGCTGCGAGTTGTTTTCGACGCTTCAAGTCGAACTTCATCTCAATTATCTTTGAATGACATCTTAATGGTTGGGCCAACCATTCAACAGGAGCTATTTTCGACGTTGCTCCGTTTTCGAATACACAAATACGCCATTACGGCTGATATTACGAAAATGTACCGGCAAGTATGCATTGCTGAAGAGCACTCGATTTATCAGCTCATAGTGTGGAGGCAGCATCCGTCCCAACCACTACAACATTTTCGACTAAACACTGTAACATATGGCACGTCTCCAGCGCCATTTTTAGCAATACGGTGTTTAAAGATGTTGGGCGATGCTAATGAGAAAATATACCCTACTGGTTCAGATATAATTCGAAGAGATTTCTATGTAGATGATCTCTTAACCGGTGCCAATGATCTTGACACTCTAAAAATAATAAAGTTTGAAATTCATGAAGTCCTTAAAAAAGGCGGGTTTCAGTTGGCTAAATGGTTCTCAAACCATCCATAGTTTTATAACACTGCGAGTACTGAAAAATCAATCAAATTTAATGATTCAGACTCTACCAAAACTCTAGGAACTTGTTGGCATCCAAAAGAAGATACTTTCAGCTTCAATTTGGAAAATAATTTTAATGATCTACGAGCTACCAAGCGAAACATACTATCAGTTTCCGCTCGTCTTTTCGATCCTCTTGGTTTGTTATGCCCCATAGTCACCAAAGCAAAAATCTTACTGCAAGAGCTTTGGATTGCAAAAATTGATTGGGATGAGTAGATTCCATTGCGCCTTGATAAAAGTTGGCAAAATTTCAAAACTAATTTATCTCAACTTGGCGAGACTTGGCATTGCGTATGCAATGCGATTCATAAAAAGATAAAAAAAAAAAACAGAAGTTCTTGAAGAATCGCCAACGGCAAAAGAGTTAAATCTGGCGTTTCTTAAAATAGTCGAAACTATCCAAAATTATGAAATTGCAGATGAAATTCAAAAACTTAGGAAGAAAGTTTCATTACAACCCAGTATTCAAAAATTAAATCCATTCATTCACAATTATAGTGAAGAGAATTTTTCGTTTTCGTTAATTCGAGTTGGCGGTCGTTTGTTAAACGCACCAATTGAATATGATGCCAAATTCCCACTTTTGCTGACCAAAAATTCACCGTTTGCAAAAACATACTTAACGTATCTCCATTGAAAGAATTACCACGCTGGTTCTCAAGCGATGGTGGCATTGCTTCGAGAAAACATTTGGCTAATAAACGCCAAAGAAGCTTGTCAGAAGGTTGTACGACAGTGCATACATTGTTTTAAGTACAAACCAAAACTTTTGACTCAAATAATGGGCAATTTACCAGCGGATCGATTGCGAGCACAACGACCGTTCTTAACATGTGGAGTAGATTTCTGTGGTCCGGTATATACCACGCTAAAAATTCATGGCCGGCCACCGAACAAAACGTATATACTTGTTTTTGTTTGTTTCGCATCAAAAGCAGTACATTTTGAATTAGCTACTAACCTGTCTTCTGATTGTTTCATTCTCGCCTTTAAAAGGTTCATATGTCGCCGAGGACTTCCAAGGACACTGCGACAACGGGACGAACTTCGTGGGAGCCCAACGAATTCTGAAGGAAGTCCAGGAAGAGGTCGAGCGAGGGAGGGAACAAGTCCAACAGTTCGCAGCAGAGGAAGGCTTCAGCTTCGCCTTGATACCGTCCAGGGCACCGCATTTCGGAGGCCTGTGGGAAGCTGCGGTGAAGGCGGCGAAAACGCTGTTACAGCGTACCGTGGGCAACGCTCTGCTCACAACCGAAGAGCTGCTCACAGTCCTCATCGAGGTCGAGGCCATCCTCAATTCAAGGCCAATCGAACCATTAAGCGCCGATCCCAGCGACGGCGAAGCGCTTACTCCAGCGCACCTATTGATCGGCAGCAGTTTACGGTCGCTGCCCCCAGAACCAGTGCCGGAACAGCAAACGGGTTGCTTGAAAAGATGGCAGCATCTATGCTGGCTCAAGCAGCAGTTCTGGCAGAAGTGGTCCAAGGAGTATCTGCTTGGCCTTCAAGCCAGATCCAAATGGGTGCTGGACCAACCCAACCTCACCGTGGGCAAGCTGGTTATCATCCACGAGGACAATACGCCTCCCCAGCAGTGGAAAACCGGACGAGTCGTGGCGGTCGTCGAAGGGCAGGACGGCAAGGTCAGGGTCGCCGACGTCAGAACATCCAGAGGGATCCTGAGACGTCCAATCGTAAAACTGGCCGTACTCCCAATTGAAGACGATTGAAGCCTTGGAGCCTTTCAACGTGGCCGGTGTTTTGACGAGCCACAAATCAAATTTTAAACCACAAGCTAATTGGTATAAAGTTCAAATCTCGCGCCCTTCCGGCCATATTTAAAATTTCATTATTTTGTTCATCAAAATTAAGAAGAAGAAGAAGAACAATGGAATAAAGACACTTCGTTTTGCAAATTTGAACCACACGGTCTTTTTATTTTCGCCTCTTTTTCGCTCCTCTTTTTCGAAGTTTTTAAAACTTAATTTAGCTCGAAACAAGAGCTCGTTTATAAAAATTATTATAAATTTTCAATAATAATAATAATAATAATAGTAAAAATAGTAATAATAATAATAATAAAAATAATAATAATAATAAAAATAGTAATAATAATAAAAATAATAATATGTAATAATAAAAATAATAATAATAATAAAAATAGTAATAATAATAAAAATAATAATAATAATAAAAATAATATAATAATAAAAATAATAATAATAATAAAAATAATAATAATAATAAAAATAAAAATAATAATAAAAATAATAATAATAATAAAAATAGTAATAATAATAAAAATAATAATAATAATAAAAGTAATAATAATAATAAAAATAATAATAATAATAATAAAAATAATAATAATAATAATAATAAAAATAATAATAATAATAAAAATAATAATAATAATAAAAATAATAATAATAATAATAACAAAATTTGACTCACCAAGAATTTCGGCTACTCTTTCAAGGTCATCATTTTTGACAGCATAAAACATGTCTTCGGAAGAAAATTCTAAATTCGATCGTCTTCCAGTTGTTCGTCCTACGACGTTCATTACTGATTCTGGTATAAGTGCTTCAAGTGACGCTGTTTTACTTCCAAATAAATTTGTTTTGGTTCTTAAAAGATTATTGCAATGTTGTGTGATAGCATTATTTGGTTTCTTTACTAATGAGAGGCAGTTGCTAGCTTGTTTTCTTAAAAAAAAAAAAATTCATTTAAACAAAGATTTTATGAATTCAAAGAGTTTTCTAACATATTTGAATGCTGACTAGGCAAGAATATTGGTAATAACTGGCATTTCATTGTTACAGTTGAAGTTTTTTCGGGTGTATCTGCACCACAATGTGGACACTTTATAATCAACGATGGGCAGATGAAATTTCCTGGTGACGCTGCATCATACGGACTATTTAGAATAAATTTCTGTGCACAATCCGCATGGAAAAAGTGCTGTTTCTTACAGAAATTAAATTTACCCTTAGAAAAATAAAAATAACATATATATTATTTGATTCAATACGTATGATTGATATAAAAAAGCTTACCTGAGTACAAAATATTCCGCAGCCAGCACAACAGTTGTGGGATCGAAAACGTCGAACATGGTCGTCACAGAGAATCATGTAGCCCACCCTAGGACTAGGTCGTAATAGGTTTAAGAAACCCCCATTAACCTGATTACAGCAACCTATTTTCTGATCATCAATTTGATCTACCGCACAGCAGAAAAATGTCTCTGTAGTTTTTTGCGTGAAGTAATGCGAAGGCAAATGACACGCACAGATCAAATCTTTTCGGTTCTCTTCATCCAGGTGATTTGGGTTTGGGGACATTAACAAAAATGCTATTCTATTGTCTTCAGTTGAATTTTCAACGAATGTAGTCGTTTCAGCTAAAAGCTTTTGTCGTGTATTTTTGGCAAAAGCAGTAAGTTTTGGAGATTGTGAAATAGTTACAGTCGGAGGGGCTTTAAGACCACGAACACGTAATGTAACATTGTTTTTACCAACCTGAACTTTTTTTGAAGGAACGAACTTTTCCTTATTATCTGTAATATTGGCTGATTCACATGAATCGTCATTATTCGTCCATCGAAGTCCAAGTCTTTCCATATGCTTTAGTTTCTGTTTCATTAATTTGTATTGTTGTGTGTTATTAATTTTTTTTTCCTCCGGATATTTGCTATGATGCCACTTAGCTGCTCTTACTTCAGTTAAGAATACATCAATGTCAGGACACGTTTTTTTTGCGGAGGAATAACCAAATTTAAAAGCATTTTTCTTGTTTTCAATATTCCAAGGATACTGTGGGAGACTTTCATTACTGTTTTCAGGTTCAACTTCGCGGTGTCTACTGCTGCTACGTGATACATTATTTTTTCTAGAAACAACTATGCGTGATGTGATGCGCTCAATATTTTTTGTTTGATATTCATATCGGAGCTCATCATTTTCGAGAATCTTATGCGTTGGTTTGATACGCCGTTGCGATCGTTTAGGGATAACTAATTTTAACTTTTCGGAAAAATCTTCTGAAAGTGACTGCTTTATTACTGGAAAAAAAGATCTGGAAGCTGTAGCGCTTGTATGGAAATAACAACTCTTTGGACTATTTTTTTCATTTGCTACAGCCTTACGTCGTGGCCCTCTTTTCTTCGGAGATGTTTTATATTCCAGTTTGCGCTGCTGAACATTTAGTACATTATATGTGTCTGTAACCTGTGACTTAAGGTTGTCCAGCAACTCAAAATTCATTTCATCACCTGATGTGCTGTCCTAAAATAATGAGAGAAAACAAGAAGGCATTCTATTTTAATAGTCTTTAAAGGCAAATAAGACACATTCGTATGAAATAAGAGGATCGAATAACACATTCGTAAAAAATAAGAGGATCGATACTAACCCCGGGGCTACACGAGCCGTTCCCGCAAAATCATCGTAGGCGACATTGTAAACTAAATAGTTTGTGTCATACAAATCAAAAGTTTACATTGTTTCTCATTTTTCTGCATTTTAAGTTTTACATTATAACGGTTTTTTCAAAATGGCAGTTTTTCGTATAATTCAGGCACACAAAGATAGAATACGAGACGCATTTATAGAAGAAGCTTGCGATTCTGAAAGTAGAATCCTATACTCGCAACTCAATTATAATTTGATGGAAAGGAACTACTTCGACGATTCAATGAATTACAAAGAAATATCACTTATATTAAATATAACCAGATGTGAACTCCTAAGTCTTAATGGTTGTCCGTATAACGGAAGTTTTAATCAGTTTTGTACACTTTGTAATTTAAAGGCCAAAAAGAATTGTTTTCACATCATTAGCCTATATCCCATCTATGTATTGTACAATAACATCTTATGTACTTCAAGAAGAGGACTATGACGATCAACGAGACAGTAAAAGTGCTTAATGAGACAGAATGGAAAATACTATACCAATATTTGAAAAATATATATAAATATAGAATGTTATTATCAACAGAGTTTGAATAGTACAATTTTTTATTTTAATTATTGTAAAATTATTTATAAAAAAACAAAATGTGAGAAGTAATTTTGCCAACCGAGCTGACGGCAATGCCATATAGCTTTTCAAATTCATAAAAATGATTCAATGTATCCTTAATTAGAAAAAATAAAATGAATACTTACTTACTTACTTACTTACTTACTTATAACTGTTTTACGACAATTTATATCGAAAATAAAAATTATCGTAAGCGACTACTCTTCGATCCTTTTCGTTTGTGTGCTTATAATAAAAACAAACAAAAAACCGCCTTCCAATAAAACATTCTTTTAGTCGCTTACGATAAAATGACGGAAAGGGCTCGACATGGCAAGCCATTTACAACATAATTACACCTTTTTAAATATACGATAAAATTTTTTCGAAATTGAAAGCCATATGGTAGGGAATATAGCCAGCCGAAGAAAGTGAAGAACCAAAAGATAATTTAAATTGCTCCTACAAAAAAAAAAAAGACTGCAAAAAAACAAAACAATATTGTATTGTTTGTTTGTTAATGCCGCATTGAAAATAAATAATAAGACATTACTTAAAAGACCATTGCCTTGGAAATTGTAAGTCGCCTATCCCACATAGACAACTCGAACACGAATTTGATAGGGTGAACATTTAGACTGATGTCTTGCCATACCGTCGCCCGAGAATTGTTCTGTCGTAAGCGCCAAAATGAATTTTTTTTTAAACTGGATATGCAGTATTAAGTTTTCAAATGTGCTCTTTTCATAAATGACATCTATACGCTAAAACATGCTCAAAACAAGCATTTCTGCGTTTAAGCTATTCACCTCTTATTTACTGACGAAAAATGATTATAAATACGATTTTCGTTTTAATCAATGAATAAGCGTGTTTTAAAGTTTTGCGGAGTTTAAAATGCGATTATAAATACGACTATATGTGTTTTCCCTCTTTTTACTTGCGATTATAGGTGCTATAAGGCAAGTTTTGCAATCGTGCAGAGAAAAAAAAATTTGAAATAACAATTAAACATGACATTACGATGATAGAGAATACGAAAAGTGGGTTCTGCAATTCTGTCTGTGTGTCTGTCTGTCATATATGGATCTATAGCCTGAACCAATGGACCGATTTTCTTTAAAATTTGCAGTTACGGTCTGTGGAGCAGCCTACAGAGGGGTTTTTGGAATTGAGTCTCTAGGTTTTGAAATAACGGTACCTGCCATACAACCGATATCATAATCCTTATTTTTCTCGAAAACAGCTCCAACGATTTCGATAAAATGTGGTGTACAGAATTAATTTTGGATTGTTTTTCTTATGAAGTAAAAAAAAAATTAAAAAAAGACTTAAAACGCTACCTCCCATAGTACCGCTTTTTTTTTTAAACCGACTTTCTCGTTAAAGGCTGACGTAATGTCATCGAAAACGCTCTCGCGGCGACGAGGAGCCTGAATCCTCGGTTAACAAATCCAGGAGATCAAGTTCCCCAAAAATTTCGACGAATATGGATAATACCAATCCATACGATATCCTTTCAGTGGATGATGAAATGGATGAACCATCTTTTAATGCTCAAGCCTCAAAACCTGAGAAAAAACTCAATTCCCCCCATAAAAGTGCTCAACAAAACAAGTGAATTTATTCATGCATTCATGAAAGAACAAAATGTAAATGATTATTCAATTAAGAAAATTTCACTCGACATCAAAGTTTTTTGTGAATCCTTAGAAACTTATAACAAGGTGTTTAAATCATTAAAAGATAAAAATTGTGAATTCTTCTCACATGATCTTCGACATGAAAGACTATTTAAAGTTATTTTGTTCGGCCTGGACTCAATTGAAACAAATATCCTGAAATCTGAGTTAATAACACTTGGCCTTCAGTGCAAAGACATAAAAAAAATTACAAAAAACCATGAAACATTTGTAGACACTTTCTATGTTGTTTATTTGGAAAATGGTTCTGCCCGGATCGCACAGTTAAGAAAAAATATAAAAACAATATTTCGCACCCACGTTCGCTGGGAATTCCAAAAAAGCTTTAAAAATAAAGTAACACAGTGTCATAATTGCCAAATGTTTGGCCATGGGGAAAGACACTGCAATATCAAAACGATTTGTGCAATTTGTTCCGGTCCTCATAAGACCACTGAGTGCAATGCTGCAGAAAGTTCTCTTAACAAATGTGCAAACTGCAAAAAAAAACCATCGATCAACCGATCAATCATGTGATAGTCGATTAAAGTACATTGAAATGAAAGAGAAAACATCAAAAACAGCTCAACGCAACATACACGGCAGCCAGCTCACATAAAAAATAAGCATCAAGTCAATATTGCTAGTATACATGATTTTCCTCCGCTCCCCCAACCCCCAAACCATTGGAAGATGCAACCACAGGCTACTCAACAACAACAACATTCAACAAGAATGACAGAACCGGTTTTGAGAAATAATGTTTCTCAAGAAAATGATCTCTTTACTCAAGAAGAACACAGCTAGCTACAAAATACTTATACTCTCATAATGCAAAGTAATTTACAAAATATGAAAATTGCATGTTGGAATGCCCGAGGCATTCGTAAAAAATGTACTGAGTTCTTTAATTTTCCCTTAAACGCTAACGTCGATGTGTGTCTTGTGTGTGAAACTTGGCTTAATGTTGGTGTCAGTTTTTCAAATAATAACTTTATATGTCATAGATTAGATAGAGAGAGCTTGGGTGGCGGTGTTGCCATCGTTCTCAAGAAAGAAATTAAACACATCTTACTACCAAAAATAAATACTAATGTTATTGAAGCAATTGGGGTCGAATTGGTGTTACAAAACTCCAACAAGCTCAAAATTTATCCAATCTATTTCCCGGCCGGAGATCCAATAATACGAGTATCAAAAGGCGCCACTTTAAAAACGACCTTAAAAAACTAATAAGCAATGACCAATTTATAATAGGCGGTGACTTTAATTGCAGACACCGGCAATGGGGTTATCTCAGGGCAAACTCATTCGGCAACGATTTGTTAGATTTTACCATGAGGTATCCCATCACACTGATGTATCCGAATGGTCCTACCTATATCCCTGCCAATAGAAGATCTTCACCGTCTACTATAGATTTTTATCTTTCAAATATTCCACAATATTTTACGACCCCTACTACTGCAAATGCTCTTAGTTCAGATCATCTCCCTGTCTGCTGCGATACTACGCTGGGTCCAAATTTATTAAATCTGCAATATCTAGACTTCAAAAACGCAAATTGGCACTTATATCGGTCTCTTTTTAATTAAAAAATTCGTCAAACTATAAATAGACTCGAAAACGTTTCATGTTGTGAAGATATTGATGTCTATGTTGATTATTTTGAAAAAAACGTTTTAGATTGTATCAATGAGTCAGTTCCTAAAAAATCAGTTAACAAACGAGTTATTCTGCCAAGTACAATTCTGATTGTTATTAAAACGAGAAATATGTTCAGGCAAAATTGGCAAAGATACCGACAGCAATACGACTTCCAAGAAATGAATAGTCTTAACAAAATAATAACAGAATCAATTTCAAGATTTAAAAATACTGAGTGGAATAAAAAGCTTTGTTCCTTACATCCAAGTTCTAAGCCGTTTTGGAACATTCATAAAATAATTAAGAAAAAGAATACTCAAATACCGTCCCTTGAGTCATCAGGAACAGTTTTTACTTCTAATGAAGCCAAAGCAAATGCACTCCTAAATACTTTTGCAAGGAATCATGTCACTACCATGAATCTCAACTATAATCCAGTTTTAACAGACCTCGTAGATGCATCTATTAGCGAACTAAACAGCACTCCAGCAAGCGTCTCCACAGACGAATTAATCACTGTAGAGTGTAGAAGATATTGAATTTTTGATCTACGATCAGATTACTAAAAAATCTCCAGGAATCGATGGCATAAACAATAAATTTCTTAAAGAACTTCCAAGGAGTGGACTTGTCTACTTAACTAGCCTAGTAAATGCCTGTTTCAAAATGCAATATTTTCCACTTAAATGGAAGATTGCAAAAGTCATTCCCATTTTGAAACCGGGGAAACCTCGAACTAATCCTTTGAGTTATAGGCCAATAAGCCTACTTAGTTGTACAAGCAAAATCTTTGAAAAATTAATCCGAAGTAAATTGGAAACATTTTTGAATGAAAAGAACATTATACCAACACAGCAGTTCGGTTTCAGGAAAAACCATAACACTTCACACCAGGTTCTTAGAATCTGTAGACATGTGAAAGAAAAATTTAAAGAAAAAAAGTCTACGGGACTAGTGCTACTTGATGTAGAAAAAGCTTTTGACACGGTGTGGCACAATGCACTCATACATAAGCTTATTTTATATGAATGTCCAACCTATCTTATTAAAATTATTCAAAGTTATTTGAGTAATAGAAGATTTATAGTGTCACTAAATGGAATCAATTCTGATTCGAAAATTATTCCAGCTGGCGTTCCTCAAGGATCAGTGTTATCTCCTATCTTTTTCAATATTTTTACCTCTGATTTCCCAGCCTTGCAAAGTTGTGATGTTGGTATGTACTGTGACGAAGCGTCACAATTAAATTTCCGCCCCCACATCCAAACCACCGCATCAAAACACTGCACGTGTTTTCCTTTTATTTTTTTGCCCACAAGCAATTAAATTACACAATGAAAATTTATTCCAAGGCCAAATATCATCACTTTGTGTGCATCTCCTTATGGGGAAATGCATGGGCAATGGCCAGCCGATTTTTATATGCGAAGTTGTCACTGACTTACAATTCACATTTTGTTTCAGTGGAAAATTCAATAAGTAGAAGTGATTTTTGAACTACAATTCAGAAAAAGATTTACGGGTTCTCATACCTTTAACGTAATATTACTTTTTCCCTTCTTGGACTATTCTAGTCTCTCTCTTTTAGGAAGTTACATTATTACGGTGTTGCCCACCGTGTGTGTAAACATTCCTCGTCGCTTCAGTTGTCTTAAGGTAGATCTATTCGTCTACGGTGTTGCCCACCGAGAGAGTGGATTCTTCTTTTTGGTAAACTCCTTAGGAAGTTACATTATTACGGTGTTGCCCACCGAGTGTGTAAACATTCCTCGCCGCTTCAGTTGTCTTAAGGTAGATCTATTCGTCTACAGTGTTGCCCACCGAGAGAGTGGATTCTTCTTTTTGGTAAACTCCTTAGGAAGTTACATTATTACGGTGTTGCCCACCGAATGTGTAAACATTCCTCGCCGCTTCAGTTGTCTTAAGGTAGATCTACTCGTCTACGGTGTTGCCCACCGAGAGAGTGGATTCTTCTTTTGGTAAACTCCTTAGGAAGTTACATTATTACGGTGTTGCCCACCGAATGTGTAAACATTCCTCGCCGCTTCAGTTGTCATAAGGTAGATCTATTCGGCTACGGTGTTGCCCACCGAGCGAGTGGATTCTTCTTTTTGGTAACCTCTCTACCTCTTCAGGAAGTTACATTATTACGGTGTTGCCCACCGAATGTGTAAAGCATTCCTCGCCACTTCAGTTGTCGTAAGGTAGGTCTATTCGTCTACGGTGTTGCTCACCAAGCGAGTGGATTCTTTCTTTTTGGTAGACTCCCTACCTCTTTAAGAAGTTGCATTATTACGGTGTTATCTACCGAGTTTGCAAGCTTCTTTCTCCAGTCGACCTTCATAGCGAGGGTAGGTTCAGTACCATCAGCAAACGCAGACTTTTTCTACGCAGTCCGCCGCCGCCGACAGAGTGTCCTGCCCTAAGTAAGCGCATACACTTCCTACGAAGTCCGCCAACGCCGATCAATTGTCCTGCCGTTTCCTACAACGCAAGCACTTCCCACGCAGTCCGCCGCCGCCGATAAATTGTTCTGCCTTCCTCGTAACGCAGACCTTTATTTCGAAATCCGCGGTCGCCGACAGAGTGTCTTGCCTAACGCAGAGCCAGTCATAAACTCATCAGTACCGGACAGAGGACGCAGCGACCGGAGCATCCAACCCCCCCCCCCCCCCCCCCCCTGGGAAACGTCACCGCGACTCCCGAGAAGACCAGCCATTCCGAAGACCCGTACCAGAGACCAGAGACGAAGCTGGGTCAAGAAGTCATTTAATATTTATTTCTTTGTAAAACTAAAAAGCGAACTTTATATAATCCTGAGAGAAATTGAAGAAATAAAATTAGAGTTAGTTTAGAAAAATACCCGACCGTTTCCGCGTCTTCATTTCATCTTGAGAAGTTGGACCGCCGAAACCCAAGTCTTACGAAGTTTCCTTGGGTAGACCCTGGACACCCTGAGTCCAACCCCAGCCTCGTAAAAGAATTATCACAGTACAGTGACATCGCGATATACTCATCCGATGAACATCCAGCAAATATTATTCATAATATTCAAAACGCTCTAGCTCTTATTTTCGAGTATTATAAGCACTGGAAAATCAAAATAAATGCTGGGAAGAGTCAAGCTATCTTTTTCACCAGAAAAAGAAAGGATTGTTTCTTGCCTAGTCACAATTTGAAAGTAGATAATTGCGATATCCCATGGGTTGACTCTGTCAAGTACTTAGGTGTGTACTTAGATAAGAAGTTGACCTTCAAAGAACACACACAAAATATATCAAACAAAATAAATATGGCTATCAAAATATTATACCCGCTTATAAACCGGAAGTCATTACTTAGCAAACATAATAAATTAATAATTTTTAAAGTCGTTTTTCAAGCAATATTAGTGTATGGATCCCCTGTCTGGGGCGACTGTGCTAAAACGCATATAAAAAAATTACAAATATAACAAAACAAAATCCTTAAAATAATCTTTAAGGTCCCTTGGCATTTCATTTACATATCTACGAACGTAATCGTTTTTTTTTTATTATTGCTTGTTATTTATTTATTTATTTATTTATTTATTTATTTATTTATTTATTTATTTATTTGTTTATTTATTTATTGTTTTATTTATTTATTTATATTAACTGTTAATGAAGAAATAATAATAAAAATAAAAATAATAGAAATAAGGGTCAAACTGTGATATAATTTTAAGTAACACAATTCAAATGGAGGCTTTTTGTAAAATTTTTCCTTCAAATTAATAAATATTAAAATAAATGCTATTCCAAAACCTAATATTACTATTTAGTAGTAAGATACAATTTGTTATCATATCTCTGCGCTGTGTAATGACTTAATAAGCCGTTAATATCAGAAAAGAATAGTCGTTTAAGAATGCAGAATGAACGGATTTTCCTTTTTGGTAATTGAAAATCACAATTTGCCTTTCTTCAAAGGTTGTTTGCCTTGACATTTAAATTTTTTTTTTGTAATGCTATCACAATGAAAGCTCTTCAAATACTGCAACTAAATAATTAGATAACGTGGCAATTACAGTTAGTTTTCTTAGAAAACAGCAGGTGTCCCACTTTGAGTGTGACCTGCATTAAAAAAAATACTAGGCAGATTATTTTCAGCTTTTTTTTTTAAACAAATCGGGGTTGTTTTTTGATATTTTTTATTTTATTTTATAATAATTTGAGGTCAATATTAAGCAATAAAAATAACAATTATTTCAAAAAGTGACCAACTCTGCATTTTTTTCGTAAAGAAGTTTATTGAAGATTTTATTTCGTAGGTGTCCCACTTTGAGTGTGATGTGTGAGTGACTGTATCTATCTTTAAAAAATTTTGATTTTTAGAAATAACTTCCAAACTATAACTCTGATTTTTTTCAAGTTTTTTGTCAAAAATTTTGCATACTTGACTTTTAAAAAACAATTTTTCAAAAAAAAGTGAAAAATAAAAAAACGTTTTTGAAAAAACTGCTCCAACGATTTTGATTAAATTTTCATCATGCATATGTATTAGCAATTGCAAAAGAATGGCGTTTTTAGATTTTTTTTTAAGCCTTTGGAATATTTAATTTAATTTTATCATTTGCGTGATGTTTTGCGTTCAAAGTTCATAATTAATGTGTAGTTAAGCAACAGTCTACAGATATTAAGGCCGTAATCAAACCACTGAAACCTACTATCGGAAAACTTTTCAGATTTTTTGCACTTAATTTCAACTTTTCAAACCTAAATTTGTAATATTTAAACAAAATCACGACAAGCACTAAATCAACGAGGTGAGAGAGAACTACGTCGCGACAGCTGTGCGAATTAAGTGCTCTACGTATTTATTATTTTTAAAGTTGTTTTAAGGCATTGGCAACAATAAAAAATAGTGCAAAATAACTATAAGTGGACAATTACACTAATCAACTGAATGTTTTTAGAGCAAATCATTGTTTTCAAGTGTTAAAACTAAAAATAAAAAGTTAAAAAATACGGATCTTGAGTGGAAAACTAAACAAAGAACAAAAACCTTATTTACTTATTTACATACATAATGAGTTCTAATGAGTGCAAAATCTGCAATAAGCATATAAAAAAGAAAAGGATGGTATTTCATGCAGTGGTGTGTGTAATGGAGTATTCCACTTGTGTTTGCTTTAACATTAGCGAGTATGGGAAACGCGCAACAGTGCAAATGAGTGTATGCTTTTTCAATGTGTTGAATGTCAAAAATTTTCCAAAGGTCTGTTGAAAAGTTTAAATGAAATTAAAAATCTTATTTGTAATAATAGTGAAATATTGAAAAATATTGGAAAAAAAATTGAAAATTTTGTCCCGTTCGCCTCAATGTCTGATTCCCAGAATCATAAACCATCTGTTTCAAATGTCTTGGTAAATGAGCCCCAAGTTATTATTGCGCCCAAAGGTACACAAAACAGTGAAAAAACAAAAAAAGCGATTAAAGAAAATATTGATCATCAATCGTTATCTTTAAAAGTGAAGAGTGTATCTAATCGTAAAGATGGTGCAATTAAGTGTGCAGATACCAATTCGAGGTGAACTATTGAGCGTGAGGTTTCGGCTAAAATGGGAAATGATTACAATGTAATCACTACAAAATTAAAAATTATTGTGATAATTGATAATTGTGATAATTTGTGGTTAAAATGAAGAGTGGGAAAAAGAAACATTAAGTAAAGCATTAAAATCGCAAAACGATATTTCTGATAACATTAAATGTTTAAGGTTATTTAGAAACCATCGGAAAAATTGTTTTAATGCGATTTTTGAAGTTGATTGTGATGTATATAAAAAAATGATTGAAATGCAAATGGTCAACGTCCGGTTGGGACCAATGTGCCGTGTATGAGTCTATAAACCTCAAAGATGTTATCAATGTTGGGGCTATCACCATGAAGCGAAAACATGCAAAAATGATAAAGTCTGTCCAAGTTGTGGTGATTCTCATGATGACCGGCATTGCGAAAAATCTCTGAAGTGTATTAATTGTGTCCAAAATAACAAATACCTAAAGCTAAGTTTTTATTCAGAACACGATAGTAGAAGCAATGAATGTCCGGTTTTTAAAAAAAAATTCTAATTGAAAAGAATAAAATAAAATATTAGCAACCAAATAATATTTCTTTAGTGTACTTTAATGTCCAAAGTTTAACAGCGAATTTCGATGTGCTAGAGGAAATAGTGTTTAAAGAAAAATTTGATATTGTTGTATTGAGTGAAACTTGCTTAACAGAGAATATTGATGATAATGAAATAAATATACAAAATTAAGATTAAGATTCTACGTTGTGATAGCTGATCAAGGCATATAGGTGGTGTTGCGATATATGTGAAAGAAATTGTACAATGTGAGAAACTAGGTACGTTTGATGTAAATTTGGATATGTGGTGTCTCACTGTCAAGGTACGTTGTGACTCTTTGTGTTTTGTGCTTGCTGGACTATATAGATCTCCCTCATCGTCATATATGGCGCTTTCCATTGGTTTCACTCGGGGAAAGACTCATTTTAAAAACCAATGGAACACCTAAAATTGTTTTTGCTCAACTTAACGTGTTGGCTTTGTGTGATTGACACAAATAGCACATAAAAAATATTTCCTGTGGAAAATTTTCTTTTTGACATTTGAGTAACATGTGTCAGTGCTTCTTGAGTCGATTCTCAGTTCAAATTGAAAAGCGGCTGTCACTCCTCAGAATTATGAGAAGCGATCTTTTTGCACCAATGGAACGGTGTGAGAATGCTTCTGGACGCTCCTGGACGGTTCTTTTCGTCCAATGGAAAGTGACAATAGACAATTTTGTGAAAATTTTAGGGATTTGATGGAGTATGTATTGTTTGTATTGTATTTAATTATTTAGCATACGAAAGTATATAGCTATTAAAATTCAAATTTAATATCTTAAAAACTATTTATACCGTTTATAATTATTGAAATTTGTTTCTGATTTAAACATGTTCTGGCATTGAATTAAAAATTTTAAATCCTTTATGTACCTATAATACTATTTTGTGTTATTGTGTTTCTATAGTTTGGAAGTCGCAAATCGTTCGAGTTTCTTAACTGATATGATTGAACTTCACCTACATATATAATAAGATTACTAAAATAACTAGGCAATTCACCCATTTTCATTAACAAAAGAACATCTACTACTAATTGTTGTTTAACACTTAACCATTTTAAGACGATTTAACATATCTAAAATATTTGTATAACGACTACATTTCAATATGATTCTCATAGCTTTGTTTTGTAGCTTTTGCAATCTTTATATGTTACTATCATTTAACAGAAAAAGAACAGATGATATAATAAATAATAAATATGCGGAATGGTACAATCAAAGTCTAGAAATATTAAAACGCGAAATTATACAGGAAAAGCCCATAAAATTCATGTACCTATTCATTGACCACTAGGTTACAAATGCTTTTTATTTGGGTTCGATATTTGGTTTATTACTGTACACTGTGAATTATCAAAACTCACAAAATGATTTGCTAAGTGGTCAATGAATGGTTGCACACATTTTATGGGTATTTTCCTGTCTAAGATAATATAGTGAAAGGTATAGAAAAGTTTTTTTTTGCAAAAAATTTGGTATGTTTGCAAGTTAGTTTCTAGTACCCGAAAAAAAGTATCGTTTTTTATACCTTTTCGATTACATGAATATTTATATCGATATATCGATATATCGGTGAAAAAAATATCGTCGATATATATCGATATATCGAACGAAATATATCGATATTTTTTTATATCGATATATTTTTGACATCCCTATACCCATCAGTTACCTATTCTGATAGTAGTATGTGTTTTTGACATTTATTGGGTATTTTATTGTTTGTTTTATGGGCTACATGCCATTCTGATAGTATACTAATGAATGAAAATGAATTTAAGTTTTAATCAACAAATTTAGAGAAGCTAGAGGAAACAGTAAAGTCTATGAATACCAAAAATGATTGCTACGGATTTAATTGTAAAATGATACTTGATTGTAAAGAGACTATTCTACCGACATTGCTTAAAATAATAAATTTATCGCTAAACACAGGTGGATTTCCTGAAACCTGGAAAAACACGGATGTAATACCAGTGGAAAAAGTGAAGAACGCAAGTACATAACCAGTGAGAGATATGCACTTAGAAATGTGGGAGATTTCCGGTTACCTCTTTATAGGAGAACGCAAACACAAAACCATCTTTTGTATAAGGGACTTTAACTTTTCAATAGACATCCAACAAATGTCAAAAATTTAACAAATATTAACTTGTTTAAAAGTAAAATCAACTTTTTACTAAGAAATTGTAATCTTTAAATTAATGATGTTTAAATTGAGAGTTTTTTTTTTTTTAACTAATAAAAATTCGAAAAAAAAATCGGTTTAATGTATTTTTTATTCAAAGTTTATATTAGATTTTTTTTAAAGTTAGATTGAGATTTTTATTTCACAATATAGAAATTTACAAAGACCTTTACTAAAAGTAAATTTGAAACTAAATCTTTAAAGGCATGGCCTAATGGGCCGACAGCCAGATGATAGCTTTATAAAACAAAAAAAGTGTGTTGTAAGTTAACTGAGTTTTGATATTATTTTGAATTTAAAAGTCTTCTCGTATTATTCTTTTTCTATAAGTTAGAGCTGTTTTTATGAAATTTGATAGTTTCTGCCAGTCCTTTCCATTCAAAATTGCTGAAAACTCGGTTTGTTGAAACAGTAAAGTCTATGAATACCAAAAATGATTGCTACGGATTTAATTGTAAAATGATACTTGATTGTAAAGAGACTATTCTACCGACATTGCTTAAAATAATAAATTTATCGCTAAACACAGGTGGATTTCCTGAAACCTGGAAAAATGCGGATGTAATACCAGTGGAAAAAGTGAACAACGCAAGTTATCTGGAACAATGGAGGCCCATAAACAAGCTGCCTACTTATGAAAAGATATTGGAAGTGATTGTTTGCAACCAACTAACTGCTTTTGTTGATAACAAAAGCCTGCTCTGTGTTGAACAGGCTGGGTTTAGACATGGACACTCATTTCATTTCATTTTCATTTTCATTTTATTCATTCCAACTAAAAGTTAAAGCTTAACAATTTAAATATTAGTAATAAATAATTAAGTACATCAAGTGGAAGAAATAATCATTCAGTAACTATTTAAAGTTAGTGTTGAATGATTCATAAAAATTAAAATTTTAAGAATTCACGGGACTGTAGTGGGGTAGAACAATATATATATAGAAAAGAAATAAGAGAGAAAAGCAATTAGAAAAGGATTACATCTTTTAGAATAAGAATGCAAAATTAAGCTACTCGAGAAAATATTTTTAAGACACACATCGAAAAATTGATTCAATACTTATATAGTCGATATTGAATAACCATTGTTTGACCTTATTGAGAAATGAATGGAAATTGGAAGTTTGTCTTACAGCAATCGGTAGTTTATTAAAACATTTAGGACCAGTAATGGTAAAAAAACGACAAAATTTGGTTTTATGAGCAACTGGGACATTAACTAACGCTTGATTGTTTACACGTAAGTTTCAACAAACGGAGTTCCTATTTATAGTGTTTCCACTTTGTTTGAAGAATTCTCTAAGAACTTTAAAAATATAGAGATGCCTTAATGGAAGAATTCTCAATTCTCTAAAAAGCGGCCAACAGTGTGCAAAGCGATTTCTACCACAAATGATTCTTATTAAAAATTTTTGAGCTTTGAATAAGGAATCAAAAGTATTCTCATAAGAACCTCCCATAGCAGTTATACCATACTGCAGTTTGGAGTAAGCAAGCGCGTAGTAAAACATAGATAGTACCTTACGAGAACAATACGGTCTGAGAAGGAACATTTTTCTTGCGACCAGTAACAAACCACATTTAATTGTTTGTACATGAGAGATCCAATTCAAATTAAAGTCAATTGTTACCCCCAAATATTTAAATTCCTTTACTGAATCTATATTAAAACATTTATTCGAGCATCGATAATTATCATCAAAGTTTTTGATACCACAGGTATGCACAGGTAAACAAAATCTATCACAGTCGTGAGAATGAAAAATTATGTTAAAATCAATTAGATCACTTCCTTTCATTTTGAAAGCCATTAATTTAGTTTTCTCACTAATAATCAGATTGTGAAAAGCAAACCATTGCCTTAGTTTCTGCCAACCAAAGTGTTTTCATTATATGCAAAAGCTATATCATCCGCAAATGCTGTGGGTAGTCCATTGAAGGTTTGATCGAAAAGTGAATTAATATAAATTAAAAACAAAAGTGGACCAACTAAATAATTAGATAACGTGGCAATTACAGTTAGTTTTCTTAGAAAACAGCAGGTGTCCCACTTTGAGTGTGACCTGCATTAAAAAAAATACTAGGCAGATTATTTTCAACTTTTTTTTTTAAACAAATCGGAGTTGTTTTTTGATATTTTTTTTTATTTTATAATAATTTGAGGTCAATGATACCTTGATGCCGAACTTTTCAAGGCAGCTGGAGATCAGTTGGAAAGGAGCATGCACCAACTGATCTTCATGATATGGTCGGAAGAAAGCATGCCCGATGAATGGAACCTCAGTATCGTATGCCCGATCCTAAAGAAAGGAGACCCTCACAACTGCGCCAATTATAGAGGGATAAGCCTCCTTAACGTCGCGTACAAGATCTTGTCTGCTGTAATATGTGAACGTCTGAAACCCCACGTCAACAACTTGATAGGTCCTTATCAATGTGGTTTTAGACCGGAGAAGTCCACAATAGACCAAATTTTCACATTACGGCAGATATTGGAAAAAACCCGTGAACATAATATCGATATTCACCATCTCTTTATCGATTTCAAGGCCGCGTATGACAGTATCTACAGAGACGAGCTGTACAGAGCCATGTCTAGTTTCGGCATCCCTGCAAAACTCGTATGACTATGCAGGATGACTTTGGAGAATTCACGCTGCTCCGTCAAGGTCGGTAAAGAACTCACCGAGACCTTTGATGTCGAAAAAGGTTTTAGGCAAGGCGATAAACTGTCATGCGATTTCTTTAACATCATACTTGAACAGATTGTAAGAAATTCAAACGTCAACACCAGAGGAACAATCTTTCAAAAGTCTGTGCAATTACTCGCATATGCAGACGATATTGACGTAATGGGAAGAAAAAAGCGTGATGTCATAGGTGCTTTTGCGAGTATTGAAACAGAAGCGGCAAAAATGGGTTTGATGGTTAATGAGGGCAAAACGAAGTATATGCTGTCATCAAACAAGGACACAGAACATCGACGAATTGGACAAAACGTCACAATAGACAGACATAACTTCGAGGTAGTACAGGACTTCGTCTACCTAGGATCCGCTGTAGACACGGACAACAACATCAGTGCGGAGATCAAACGGAGAATAACTCTTGCCAACCGTTGCTTCTTTGGGCTAAGAAGGCAATTGAGAAACAAAACCCTCTCCAGAAAAACCAAGGTAACCTTATATAAGACCTTAATCATCCCAGTCCTGCTTTACGGCGCGGAAGCATGGACCTTATCGAAAGCGGATGAGGAAACCCTTGGTCGTTTCGAAAGAAAAATTCTCCGAATGATCTTTGGTCCCGTATGCGAAGGCAATGTGTGGAGAAGAAGATACAACAACGAACTGTATGAGCTGTACCGCGACATGGGCATAGCCAGAAGAGTACGCATCGCGAGGCTACGATGGTTGGGCCATGTTGAGCGGATGGACCCAAACGCTCCGGCTCGTCGGGTGTTCGAAAGCACATTGCAGGGAAATCGCGGAAGGGGAAGACCTCGTCTTAGGTGGCGCAATCAAGTGGAAGAAGACCTCAACCGACTTGGAGTGCGAAACTGGAGAGAGCTCGCCCGAAATAGAAGTCGTTATCGAAGGATGTTGGTTGAGGCCCAGGTTCACCCCGAACTGTAATGCCCACCTAAGTAAGTAAGTAAGTATTTGAGGTCAATATTAAGCAATAAAAATAACAATTATTTCAAAAAGTAACCAACTCTGCATTTTTTTCGTAAAGAAGTTTATTGAAGATTTTATTTCGTAGGTGTCCCACTTTGAGTGTGATGTGTGAGTGACTGTATCTATCTTTAAAAAATTTTGATTTTTAGAAATAACTTCAAAACTATAACTCTGATTTTTTTCAAGTTTTTTGTCAAAAATTTTGCATACTTGACTTTTAAAAAACAATTTTTCAAAAAAAGTGAAAAATAAAAAAACGTTTTTGAAAAAACTGCTCCAACGATTTTGATTAAATTTTCATCATGCATATGTATTAGCAATTGCAAGAGAATTGCGTTTTTAAATTTTTTTTTTTAAGCCTTTGGAATATTTAATTTAATTTTATCATTTGCGTGATGTTTTGCGTTCAAAGTTCATAATTAATGTGTAGTTAAGCAACAGTCTACAGATATTAAGGCCGTAATCAAACCACTGAAACCTACTATCGGAAAACTTTTCAGATTTTTTGCACTTAATTTCAACTTTTCAAACCTAAATTTGTAATATTTAAACAAAATCACGACAAGCACTAAATCAACGAGGTGAGAGAGAACTACGTCGCGACAGCTGTGCGAATTAAGTGCTCTACGTATTTATTATTTTTAAAGTTGTTTTAAGGCATTGGCAACAATAAAAAATAGTGCAAAATAACTATAAGTGGACAATTAAACTAATCAACTGAATGTTTTTAGAGCAAATCATTGTTTTCAAGTGTTAAAACTAAAAATAAAAAGTTAAAAATTACGGATCTTGAGTGGAAAACTAAACAAAGAAACAAAAACCTTATTTACTTATTTACATACATAATGAGTTCTAATGAGTGCAAAATCTGCAATAAGCATATAAAAAAGAAAAGGATGGCATTTCATGCAGTGGTGTGTGTAATGGAGTATTCCACTTGTGTTGCTTTAACATTAGCGAGTATGGGAAACGCGCAACAGTGCAAAATGAGTGTATGCTTTTTCAATGTGTTGAATGTCAAAAATTTTCCAAAGATCTGTTGAAAAGTTTAAATGAAATTAAAAATCTTATTGGTAATAATAGTGAAATAGTGAAAAATATTGGAAAAAAAATTGAAAATTTTGTCCCGTTCGCCTCAATGTCTGATTCCCAGAATCATAAACCATCTGTTTCAAATGTCTTGGTAAATGAGCCCCAAGTTATTATTGCGCCCAAAGGTACACAAAACAGTGAAAAAACAAAAAAAGCGATTAAAGAAAATATTGATCATCAATCGTTATCTTTAAAAGTGAAGAGTGTATCTAATCGTAAAGATGGTGCAATTAAGTGTGCAGATACCAATTCGAGGTGAACTATTGAGCGTGAGGTTTCGGCTAAAATGGGAAATGATTACAATGTAATCACTACAAAATTAAAAATTATTGTGATAATTGATAATTGTGATAATTTGTGGTTAAAATGAAGAGTGGGAAAAAGAAACATTAAGTAAAGCATTAAAATCTCAAAACGATATTTCTGATAACATTAAATGTTTAAGGTTATTTAGAAACCATCGGAAAAATTGTTTTAATGCGATTTTTGAAGTTGATTGTGATGTATATAAAACAATGATTGAAATGCAAATGGTCAACGTCGGTTGGGACCAATGTGCCGTGTATGAGTCTATAAACCTCAAAAGATGTTATCAATGTTGGGGCTATCACCATGAAGCGAAAACATGCAAAAATGATAAAGTCTGTCCAAGTTGTGGTGATTCTCATGATGACCGGCATTGCGAAAAATCTCTGAAGTGTATTAATTGTGTCCAAAATAACAAATACCTAAAGCTAAGTTTTTATTCAGAACACGATAGTAGAAGCAATGAATGTCCGGTTTTAAAAAAAAAATTCTAATTGAAAAGAATAAAATAAAATATTAGCAACCAAATAATATTTCTTTAGTGTACTTTAATGTCCAAAGTTTAACAGCGAATTTCGATGTGCTAGAGGAAATAGTGTTTAAAGAAAAATTTGATATTGTTGTATTGAGTGAAACTTGCTTAACAGAGAATATTGATGATAATGAAATAAATATACAAAATTATAAGATTGTACGTTGTAATAGCTGATCAAGGCATATAGGTGGTGTTGCGATATATGTGAAAGAAATTGTACAATGTGAGAAACTAAGTACGTTTGATGTAAATTTGGATATGTGGTGTCTCACTGTCAAGGTACGTTGTGACTCTTTGTGTTTTGTGCTTGCTGGACTATATAGATCTCCCTCATCGTCATATATGGCGCTTTCCATTGGTTTCACTCGGGGAAAGACTCATTTTAAAAACCAATGGAACACCTAAAATTGTTTTTGCTCAACTTAACGTGTTGGCTTTGTGTGATTGACACAAATAGCACATAAAAAATATTTCCTGTGGAAAATTTTCTTTTTGACATTTGAGTAACATGTGTCAGTGCTTCTTGAGTCGATTCTCAGTTCAAATTGAAAAGCGGCTGTCACTCCTCAGAATTATGAGAAGCGATCTTTTTGCACCAATGGAACGGTGTGAGAATGCTTCTGGACGCTCCTGGACGGTTCTTTTCGTCCAATGGAAAGTGACAATAGACAATTTTGTGAAAATTTTAGGGATTTGATGGAGTATGTATTGTATTGTATTGTATTTATTTATTTAGCATACGAAAGTATATAGCTATTAAAATTCAAATTTAATATCTTAAAAACTATTTATACCGTTTATAATTATTGAAATTTGTTTCTGATTTAACATGTTCTGGCATTGAATTAAAAATTTTAAATCCTTTATGTACCTATAATACTATTTTGTGTTATTGTGTTTCTATAGTTTGGAAGTCGCAAATCGTTCGAGTTTCTTAACTGATATGATTGAACTTCACCTACATATATAATAAGATTACTAAAATAACTAGGCAATTCACCCATTTTCATTAACAAAAGAACATCTACTACTAATTGTTGTTTAACACTTAACCATTTAAGACGATTTAACATATCTAAAATATTTGTATAACGACTACATTTCAATATGATTCTCATAGCTTTGTTTTGTAGCTTTTGCAATCTTTATATGTTACTATCATTTAACAGAAAAAGAACAGATGATATAATAAATAATAAATATGCGGAATGGTACAATCAAAGTCTAGAAATATTAAAACGCGAAATTATACAGGAAAAGGCCCATAAAATTCATGTACCTATTCATTGACCACTTAGGTTACAAATGCTTTTTATTTGGGTTCGATATTTTGGTTTATTACTGTACACTGTGAAATTATCAAAACTCACAAAATGATTTGCTAAGTGGTCAATGAATGGTTGCACACATTTTATGGATATTTTCCTGTCTAAGATAATATAGTGAAAGGTATAGAAAAGTTTTTTTTTGCAAAAAATTTGGTATGTTTGCAAGTTAGTTTCTAGTACCCGAAAAAAGTATCGTTTTTTATACCTTTTCGATACATGAATATTTATATCGATATATCGATATATCGGTGAAAAAAATATCGTCGATATATATCGATATATCGAACGAAATATATCGATATTTTTTTATATCGATATATTTTTGACATCCCTATACCCATCAGTTACCTATTCTGATAGTAGTATGTGTTTTTGACATTTATTGGGTATTTTTATTGTTTGTTTTATGGGCTACATGCCATTCTGATAGTATACTAATGAATGAAAATGAATTTAAGTTTTAATCAACAAATTTAGAGAAGCTAGAGGAAACAGTAAAGTCTATGAATACCAAAAATGATTGCTACGGATTTAATTGTAAAATGATACTTGATTGTAAAGAGACTATTCTACCGACATTGCTTAAAATAATAAATTTATCGCTAAACACAGGTGGATTTCCTGAAACCTGGAAAAACACGGATGTAATACCAGTGGAAAAAGTGAAGAACGCAAGTACATAACCAGTGAGAGATATGCACTTAGAAATGTGGAAGATTTCCGGTTACCTCTTTATAGGAGAACGCAAACACAAAACCATCTTTTGTATAAGGGACTTTAACTTTTCAATAGACATCCAACAAATGTCAAAAATTTAACAAATATTAACTTGTTTAAAAGTAAAATCAACTTTTTACTAAGAAATTGTAATCTTTAAATTAATGATGTTTAAATTGAGAGTTTTTCTTTTAACTAATAAAAATTAAAAAAAAAAAATCGGTTTAATGTATTTTTTATTCAAAGTTTATATTAGATTTTTTTTAAGTTAGATTGAGATTTTTATTTCACAATATAGAAATTTACAAAGACCTTTACTAAAAGTAAATTTGAAACTAAATCTTTAAAGGCATGGCCTAATGGGCCGACAGCCAGATGATAGCTTTATAAAACAAAAAAAGTGTGTTGTAAGTTAACTGAGTTTTGATATTATTTTGAATTTAAAAGTCTTCTCGTATTATTCTTTTTCTATAAGTTAGAGCTGTTTTTATGAAATTTGGTAGTTTCTGCCAGTCCTTTCCATTCAAAATTGCTGAAAACTCGGTTTGTTGAAACAGTAAAGTCTATGAATACCAAAAATGATTGCTACGGATTTAATTGTAAAATGATACTTGATTGTAAAGAGACTATTCTACCGACATTGCTTAAAATAATAAATTGATCGCTAAACACAGGTGGATTTCCTGAAACCTGGAAAAATGCGGATGTAATACCAGTGGAAAAAGTGAAGAACGCAAGTTATCTGGAACAATGGAGGCCCATAAACAAGCTGCCTACTTATGAAAAGAAATTGGAAGTGATTGTTTGCAACCAACTAACTGCTTTTGTTGATAACAAAAGCCTGCTCTGTGTTGAACAGTCTGGGTTTAGACATGGACACTCATTTCATTTCATTTTCATTTTCATTTTATTCATTCCAACTAAAAGTTAAAGCTTAACAATTTAAATATTAGTAATAAATAATTAAGTACATCAAGTGGAAGAAATAATCATTCAGTAACTATTTAAAGTTAGTGTTGAATGATTCATAAAAATTAAAATTTTAAGAATTCACGGGACTGTAGTGGGGTAGAACAATATATATATAGAAAAGAAATAAGAGAGAAAAGCAATTAGAAAAGGATTACATCTTTTAGAATAAGAATGCAAAATTAAGCTACTCGAGAAAATATTTTTAAGACACACATCGAAAAATTGATTCAATACTTATATAGTCGATATTGAATAACCATTGTTTGACCTTATTGAGAAATGAATGGAAATTGGAAGTTTGTCTTACAGCAATCGGTAGTTTATTAAAACATTTAGGACCAGTAATGGTAAAAAAACGACAAAATTTGGTTTTATGAGCAACTGGGACATTAACTAACGCTTGATTGTTTACACGTAAGTTTCAACAAACGGAGTTCCTATTTATAGTGTTTCCACTTTGTTTGAAGAATTCTCTAAGAACTTTAAAAATATAGAGATGCCTTAATGGAAGAATTCTCAATTCTCTAAAAAGCGGCCAACAGTGTGCAAAGCGATTTCTACCACAAATGATTCTTATTAAAAATTTTTGAGCTTTGAATAAGGAATCAAAAGTATTCTCATAAGAACCTCCCATAGCAGTTATACCATACTGCAGTTTGGAGTAAGCAAGCGCGTAGTAAAACATAGATAGTACCTTACGAGAACAATACGGTCTGAGAAGGAACATTTTTCTTGCGACCAGTAACAAACCACATTTAATTGTTTGTACATGAGAGATCCAATTCAAATTAAAGTCAATTGTTACCCCCAAATATTTAAATTCCTTTACTGAATCTATATTAAAACATTTATTCGAGCATCGATAATTATCATCAAAGTTTTTGATACCACAGGTATGCACAGGTAAACAAAATCTATCACAGTCGTGAGAATGAAAAATTATGTTAAAATCAATTAGATCACTTCCTTTCATTTTGAAAGCCATTAATTTAGTTTTCTCACTAATAATCAGATTGTGAAAAGCAAACCATTGCCTTAGTTTCTGCCAACCAAAGTGTTTTCATTATATGCAAAAGCTATATCATCCGCAAATGCTGTGGGTAGTCCATTGAAGGTTTGATCGAAAAGTGAATTAATATAAATTAAAAACAAAAGTGGACCAACTAAATAATTAGATAACGTGGCAATTACAGTTAGTTTTCTTAGAAAACAGCAGGTGTCCCACTTTGAGTGTGACCTGCATTAAAAAAAATACTAGGCAGATTATTTTCAGCTTTTTTTTTTAAACAAATCGGAGTTGTTTTTTGATATTTTTTTTTATTTTATAATAATTTGAGGTCAATGATACCTTGATGCCGAACTTTTCAAGGCAGCTGGAGATCAGTTGGAAAGGAGCATGCACCAACTGATCTTCATGATATGGTCGGAAGAAAGCATGCCCGATGAATGGAACCTCAGTATCGTATGCCCGATCCTAAAGAAAGGAGACCCTCACAACTGCGCCAATTATAGAGGGATAAGCCTCCTTAACGTCGCGTACAAGATCTTGTCTGCTGTAATATGTGAACGTCTGAAACCCCACGTCAACAACTTGATAGGTCCTTATCAATGTGGTTTTAGACCGGAGAAGTCCACAATAGACCAAATTTTCACATTACGGCAGATATTGGAAAAAAACCCGTGAACATAATATCGATATTCACCATCTCTTTATCGATTTCAAGGCCGCGTATGACAGTATCTACAGAGACGAGCTGTACAGAGCCATGTCTAGTTTCGGCATCCCTGCAAAACTCGTATGACTATGCAGGATGACTTTGGAGAATTCACGCTGCTCCGTCAAGGTCGGTAAAGAACTCACCGAGACCTTTGATGTCGAAAAAGGTTTTAGGCAAGGCGATAAACTGTCATGCGATTTCTTCAACATCATACTTGAACAGATTGTAAGAAATTCAAACGTCAACACCAGAGGAACAATCTTTCAAAAGTCTGTGCAATTACTCGCATATGCAGACGATATTGACGTAATGGGAAGAAAAAAGCGTGATGTCATAGGTGCTTTTGCGAGTATTGAAACAGAAGCGGCAAAAATGGGTTTGATGGTTAATGAGGGCAAAACGAAGTATATGCTGTCATCAAACAAGGACACAGAACATCGACGAATTGGACAAAACGTCACAATAGACAGACATAACTTCGAGGTAGTACAGGACTTCGTCTACCTAGGATCCGCTGTAGACACGGACAACAACATCAGTGCGGAGATCAAACGGAGAATAACTCTTGCCAACCGTTGCTTCTTTGGGCTAAGAAGGCAATTGAGAAACAAAACCCTCTCCAGAAAAACCAAGGTAACCTTATATAAGACCTTAATCATCCCAGTCCTGCTTTACGGCGCGGAAGCATGGACCTTATCGTAAGCGGATGAGGAAACCCTTGGTCGTTTCGAAAGAAAAATTCTCCGAATGATCTTTGGTCCCGTATGCGAAGGCAATGTGTGGAGAAGAAGATACAACAACGAACTGTATGAGCTGTACCGCGACATGGGCATAGCCAGAAGAGTACGCATCGCGAGGCTACGATGGTTGGGCCATGTTGAGCGGATGGACCCAAACGCTCCGGCTCGTCGGGTGTTCGAAAGCACATTGCAGGGAAATCGCGGAAGGGGAAGACCTCGTCTTAGGTGGCGCAATCAAGTGGAAGAAGACCTCAACCGACTTGGAGTGCGAAACTGGAGAGAGCTCGCCCGAAATAGAAGTCGTTATCGAAGGATGTTGGTTGAGGCCCAGGTTCACCCCGAACTGTAATGCCCACCTAAGTAAGTAAGTAAGTATTTGAGGTCAATATTAAGCAATAAAAATAACAATTATTTCAAAAAGTAACCAACTCTGCATTTTTTTCGTAAAGAAGTTTATTGAAGATTTTATTTCGTAGGTGTCCCACTTTGAGTGTGATGTGTGAGTGACTGTATCTATCTTTAAAAAATTTTGATTTTTAGAAATAACTTCAAAACTATAACTCTGATTTTTTTCAAGTTTTTTGTCAAAAATTTTGCATACTTGACTTTTAAAAAACAATTTTTCAAAAAAAAGTGAAAAATAAAAAAACGTTTTTGAAAAAACTGCTCCAACGATTTTGATTAAATTTTCATCATGCATATGTATTAGCAATTGCAAGAGAATTGCGTTTTTAAATTTTTTTTTTTTAAGCCTTTGGAATATTTAATTTAATTTTATCATTTGCGTGATGTTTTGCGTTCAAAGTTCATAATTAATGTGTAGTTAAGCAACAGTCTACAGATATTAAGGCCGTAATCAAACCACTGAAACCTACTATCGGAAAACTTTTCAGATTTTTTGCACTTAATTTCAACTTTTCAAACCTAAATTTGTAATATTTAAACAAAATCACGACAAGCACTAAATCAACGAGGTGAGAGAGAACTACGTCGCGACAGCTGTGCGAATTAAGTGCTCTACGTATTTATTATTTTTAAAGTTGTTTTAAGGCATTGGCAACAATAAAAAATAGTGCAAAATAACTATAAGTGGACAATTAAACTAATCAACTGAATGTTTTTAGAGCAAATCATTGTTTTCAAGTGTTAAAACTAAAAATAAAAAGTTAAAAAATACGGATCTTGAGTGGAAAACTAAACAAAGAAACAAAAACCTTATTTACTTATTTACATACATAAAGAGTTCTAATGAGTGCAAAATCTGCAATAAGCATATAAAAAAGAAAAGGATGGCATTTCATGCAGTGGTGTGTGTAATGGAGTATTCCACTTGTGTTGCTTTAACATTAGCGAGTATGGGAAACGCGCAACAGTGCAAAATGAGTGTATGCTTTTTCAATGTGTTGAATGTCAAAAATTTTCCAAAGATCTGTTGAAAAGTTTAAATGAAATTAAAAATCTTATTGGTAATAATAGTGAAATAGTGAAAAATATTGGAAAAAAAATTGAAAATTTTGTCCCGTTCGCCTCAATGTCTGATTCCCAGAATCATAAACCATCTGTTTCAAATGTCTTGGTAAATGAGCCCCAAGTTATTATTGCGCCCAAAGGTACACAAAACAGTGAAAAAACAAAAAAAGCGATTAAAGAAAATATTGATCATCAATCGTTATCTTTAAAAGTGAAGAGTGTATCTAATCGTAAAGATGGTGCAATTAAGTGTGCAGATACCAATTCGAGGTGAACTATTGAGCGTGAGGTTTCGGCTAAAATGGGAAATGATTACAATGTAATCACTACAAAATTAAAAATTATTGTGATAATTGATAATTGTGATAATTTGTGGTTAAAATGAAGAGTGGGAAAAAGAAACATTAAGTAAAGCATTAAAATCTCAAAACGATATTTCTGATAACATTAAATGTTTAAGGTTATTTAGAAACCATCGGAAAAATAGTTTTAATGCGATTTTTGAAGTTGATTGTGATGTATATAAAACAATGATTGAAATGCAAATGGTCAACGTCGGTTGGGACCAATGTGCCGTGTATGAGTCTATAAACCTCAAAAGATGTTATCAATGTTGGGGCTATCACCATGAAGCGAAAACATGCAAAAATGATAAAGTCTGTCCAAGTTGTGGTGATTCTCATGATGACCGGCATTGCGAAAAATCTCTGAAGTGTATTAATTGTGTCCAAAATAACAAATACCTAAAGCTAAGTTTTTATTCAGAACACGATAGTAGAAGCAATGAATGTCCGGTTTTAAAAAAAAAATTCTAATTGAAAAGAATAAAATAAAATATTAGCAACCAAATAATATTTCTTTAGTGTACTTTAATGTCCAAAGTTTAACAGCGAATTTCGATGTGCTAGAGGAAATAGTGTTTAAAGAAAAATTTGATATTGTTGTATTGAGTGAAACTTGCTTAACAGAGAATATTGATGATAATGAAATAAATATACAAAATTATAAGATTGTACGTTGTAATAGCTGATCAAGGCATATAGGTGGTGTTGCGATATATGTGAAAGAAATTGTACAATGTGAGAAACTAAGTACGTTTGATGTAAATTTGGATATGTGGTGTCTCACTGTCAAGGTACGTTGTGACTCTTTGTGTTTTGTGCTTGCTGGACTATATAGATCTCCCTCATCGTCATATATGGCGCTTTCCATTGGTTTCACTCGGGGAAAGACTCATTTTAAAAACCAATGGAACACCTAAAATTGTTTTTGCTCAACTTAACGTGTTGGCTTTGTGTGATTGACACAAATAGCACATAAAAAATATTTCCTGTGGAAAATTTTCTTTTTGACATTTGAGTAACATGTGTCAGTGCTTCTTGAGTCGATTCTCAGTTCAAATTGAAAAGCGGCTGTCACTCCTCAGAATTATGAGAAGCGATCTTTTTGCACCAATGGAACGGTGTGAGAATGCTTCTGGACGCTCCTGGACGGTTCTTTTCGTCCAATGGAAAGTGACAATAGACAATTTTGTGAAAATTTTAGGGATTTGATGGAGTATGTATTGTATTGTATTGTATTTATTTATTTAGCATACGAAAGTATATAGCTATTAAAATTCAAATTTAATATCTTAAAAACTATTTATACCGTTTATAATTATTGAAATTTGTTTCTGATTTAACATGTTCTGGCATTGAATTAAAAATTTTAAATCCTTTATGTACCTATAATACTATTTTGTGTTATTGTGTTTCTATAGTTTGGAAGTCGCAAATCGTTCGAGTTTCTTAACTGATATGATTGAACTTCACCTACATATATAATAAGATTACTAAAATAACTAGGCAATTCACCCATTTTCATTAACAAAAGAACATCTACTACTAATTGTTGTTTAACACTTAACCATTTAAGACGATTTAACATATCTAAAATATTTGTATAACGACTACATTTCAATATGATTCTCATAGCTTTGTTTTGTAGCTTTTGCAATCTTTATATGTTACTATCATTTAACAGAAAAAGAACAGATGATATAATAAATAATAAATATGCGGAATGGTACAATCAAAGTCTAGAAATATTAAAACGCGAAATTATACAGGAAAAGGCCCATAAAATTCATGTACCTATTCATTGACCACTTAGGTTACAAATGCTTTTTATTTGGGTTCGATATTTTGGTTTATTACTGTACACTGTGAAATTATCAAAACTCACAAAATGATTTGCTAAGTGGTCAATGAATGGTTGCACACATTTTATGGGTATTTTCCTGTCTAAGATAATATAGTGAAAGGTATAGAAAAGTTTTTTTTTGCAAAAAATTTGGTATGTTTGCAAGTTAGTTTCTAGTACCCGAAAAAAGTATCGTTTTTTATACCTTTTCGATACATGAATATTTATATCGATATATCGATATATCGGTGAAAAAAATATCGTCGATATATATCGATATATCGAACGAAATATATCGATATTTTTTTATATCGATATATTTTTGACATCCCTATACCCATCAGTTACCTATTCTGATAGTAGTATGTGTTTTTGACATTTATTGGGTATTTTTATTGTTTGTTTTATGGGCTACATGCCATTCTGATAGTATACTAATGAATGAAAATGAATTTAAGTTTTAATCAACAAATTTAGAGAAGCTAGAGGAAACAGTAAAGTCTATGAATACCAAAAATGATTGCTACGGATTTAATTGTAAAATGATACTTGATTGTAAAGAGACTATTCTACCGACATTGCTTAAAATCATAAATTTATCGCTAAACACAGGTGGATTTCCTGAAACCTGGAAAAACACGGATGTAATACCAGTGGAAAAAGTGAAGAACGCAAGTACATAACCAGTGAGAGATATGCACTTAGAAATGTGGGAGATTTCCGGTTACCTCTTTATAGGAGAACGCAAACACAAAACCATCTTTTGTATAAGGGACTTTAACTTTTCAATAGACATCCAACAAATGTCAAAAATTTAACAAATATTAACTTGTTTAAAAGTAAAATCAACTTTTTACTAAGAAATTGTAATCTTTAAATTAATGATGTTTAAATTGAGAGTTTTTCTTTTAACTAATAAAAATTAAAAAAAAAAAATCGGTTTAATGTATTTTTTATTCAAAGTTTATATTAGATTTTTTTTAAGTTAGATTGAGATTTTTATTTCACAATATAGAAATTTACAAAGACCTTTACTAAAAGTAAATTTGAAACTAAATCTTTAAAGGCATGGCCTAATGGGCCGACAGCCAGATGATAGCTTTATAAAACAAAAAAAGTGTGTTGTAAGTTAACTGAGTTTTGATATTATTTTGAATTTAAAAGTCTTCTCGTATTATTCTTTTTCTATAAGTTAGAGCTGTTTTTATGAAATTTGATAGTTTCTGCCAGTCCTTTCCATTCAAAATTGCTGAAAACTCGGTTTGTTGAAACAGTAAAGTCTATGAATACCAAAAATGATTGCTACGGATTTAATTGTAAAATGATACTTGATTGTAAAGAGACTATTCTACCGACATTGCTTAAAATAATAAATTGATCGCTAAACACAGGTGGATTTCCTGAAACCTGGAAAAATGCGGATGTAATACCAGTGGAAAAAGTGAAGAACGCAAGTTATCTGGAACAATGGAGGCCCATAAACAAGCTGCCTACTTATGAAAAGAAATTGGAAGTGATTGTTTGCAACCAACTAACTGCTTTTGTTGATAACAAAAGCCTGCTCTGTGTTGAACAGTCTGGGTTTAGACATGGACACTCATTTCATTTCATTTTCATTTTCATTTTATTCATTCCAACTAAAAGTTAAAGCTTAACAATTTAAATATTAGTAATAAATAATTAAGTACATCAAGTGGAAGAAATAATCATTCAGTAACTATTTAAAGTTAGTGTTGAATGATTCATAAAAATTAAAATTTTAAGAATTCACGGGACTGTAGTGGGGTAGAACAATATATATATAGAAAAGAAATAAGAGAGAAAAGCAATTAGAAAAGGATTACATCTTTTAGAATAAGAATGCAAAATTAAGCTACTCGAGAAAATATTTTTAAGACACACATCGAAAAATTGATTCAATACTTATATAGTCGATATTGAATAACCATTGTTTGACCTTATTGAGAAATGAATGGAAATTGGAAGTTTGTCTTACAGCAATCGGTAGTTTATTAAAACATTTAGGACCAGTAATGGTAAAAAAACGACAAAATTTGGTTTTATGAGCAACTGGGACATTAACTAACGCTTGATTGTTTACACGTAAGTTTCAACAAACGGAGTTCCTATTTATAGTGTTTCCACTTTGTTTGAAGAATTCTCTAAGAACTTTAAAAATATAGAGATGCCTTAATGGAAGAATTCTCAATTCTCTAAAAAGCGGCCAACAGTGTGCAAAGCGATTTCTACCACAAATGATTCTTATTAAAAATTTTTGAGCTTTGAATAAGGAATCAAAAGTATTCTCATAAGAACCTCCCATAGCAGTTATACCATACTGCAGTTTGGAGTAAGCAAGCGCGTAGTAAAACATAGATAGTACCTTACGAGAACAATACGGTCTGAGAAGGAACATTTTTCTTGCGACCAGTAACAAACCACATTTAATTGTTTGTACATGAGAGATCCAATTCAAATTAAAGTCAATTGTTACCCCCAAATATTTAAATTCCTTTACTGAATCTATATTAAAACATTTATTCGAGCATCGATAATTATCATCAAAGTTTTTGATACCACAGGTATGCACAGGTAAACAAAATCTATCACAGTCGTGAGAATGAAAAATTATGTTAAAATCAATTAGATCACTTCCTTTCATTTTGAAAGCCATTAATTTAGTTTTCTCACTAATAATCAGATTGTGAAAAGCAAACCATTGCCTTAGTTTCTGCCAACCAAAGTGTTTTCATTATATGCAAAAGCTATATCATCCGCAAATGCTGTGGGTAGTCCATTGAAGGTTTGATCGAAAAGTGAATTAATATAAATTAAAAACAAAAGTGGACCAACTAAATAATTAGATAACGTGGCAATTACAGTTAGTTTTCTTAGAAAACAGCAGGTGTCCCACTTTGAGTGTGACCTGCATTAAAAAAAATACTAGGCAGATTATTTTCAGCTTTTTTTTTTAAACAAATCGGAGTTGTTTTTTGATATTTTTTTTTATTTTATAATAATTTGAGGTCAATGATACCTTGATGCCGAACTTTTCAAGGCAGCTGGAGATCAGTTGGAAAGGAGCATGCACCAACTGATCTTCATGATATGGTCGGAAGAAAGCATGCCCGATGAATGGAACCTCAGTATCGTATGCCCGATCCTAAAGAAAGGAGACCCTCACAACTGCGCCAATTATAGAGGGATAAGCCTCCTTAACGTCGCGTACAAGATCTTGTCTGCTGTAATATGTGAACGTCTGAAACCCCACGTCAACAACTTGATAGGTCCTTATCAATGTGGTTTTAGACCGGAGAAGTCCACAATAGACCAAATTTTCACATTACGGCAGATATTGAAAAAAACCCGTGAACATAATATCGATATTCACCATCTCTTTATCGATTTCAAGGCCGCGTATGACAGTATCTACAGAGACGAGCTGTACAGAGCCATGTCTAGTTTCGGCATCCCTGCAAAACTCGTATGACTATGCAGGATGACTTTGGAGAATTCACGCTGCTCCGTCAAGGTCGGTAAAGAACTCACCGAGACCTTTGATGTCGAAAAAGGTTTTAGGCAAGGCGATAAACTGTCATGCGATTTCTTCAACATCATACTTGAACAGATTGTAAGAAATTCAAACGTCAACACCAGAGGAACAATCTTTCAAAAGTCTGTGCAATTACTCGCATATGCAGACGATATTGACGTAATGGGAAGAAAAAAGCGTGATGTCATAGGTGCTTTTGCGAGTATTGAAACAGAAGCGGCAAAAATGGGTTTGATGGTTAATGAGGGCAAAACGAAGTATATGCTGTCATCAAACAAGGACACAGAACATCGACGAATTGGACAAAACGTCACAATAGACAGACATAACTTCGAGGTAGTACAGGACTTCGTCTACCTAGGATCCGCTGTAGACACGGACAACAACATCAGTGCGGAGATCAAACGGAGAATAACTCTTGCCAACCGTTGCTTCTTTGGGCTAAGAAGGCAATTGAGAAACAAAACCCTCTCCAGAAAAACCAAGGTAACCTTATATAAGACCTTAATCATCCCAGTCCTGCTTTACGGCGCGGAAGCATGGACCTTATCGAAAGCGGATGAGGAAACCCTTGGTCGTTTCGAAAGAAAAATTCTCCGAATGATCTTTGGTCCCGTATGCGAAGGCAATGTGTGGAGAAGAAGATACAACAACGAACTGTATGAGCTGTACCGCGACATGGGCATAGCCAGAAGAGTACGCATCGCGAGGCTACGATGGTTGGGCCATGTTGAGCGGATGGACCCAAACGCTCCGGCTCGTCGGGTGTTCGAAAGCACATTGCAGGGAAATCGCGGAAGGGGAAGACCTCGTCTTAGGTGGCGCAATCAAGTGGAAGAAGACCTCAACCGACTTGGAGTGCGAAACTGGAGAGAGCTCGCCCGAAATAGAAGTCGTTATCGAAGGATGTTGGTTGAGGCCCAGGTTCACCCCGAACTGTAATGCCCACCTAAGTAAGTAAGTAAGTATTTGAGGTCAATATTAAGCAATAAAAATAACAATTATTTCAAAAAGTAACCAACTCTGCATTTTTTTCGTAAAGAAGTTTATTGAAGATTTTATTTCGTAGGTGTCCCACTTTGAGTGTGATGTGTGAGTGACTGTATCTATCTTTAAAAAATTTTGATTTTTAGAAATAACTTCAAAACTATAACTCTGATTTTTTTCAAGTTTTTTGTCAAAAATTTTGCATACTTGACTTTTAAAAAACAATTTTTCAAAAAAAGTGAAAAATAAAAAAACGTTTTTGAAAAAACTGCTCCAACGATTTTGATTAAATTTTCATCATGCATATGTATTAGCAATTGCAAGAGAATTGCGTTTTTAAATTTTTTTTTTTAAGCCTTTGGAATATTTAATTTAATTTTATCATTTGCGTGATGTTTTGCGTTCAAAGTTCATAATTAATGTGTAGTTAAGCAACAGTCTACAGATATTAAGGCCGTAATCAAACCACTGAAACCTACTATCGGAAAACTTTTCAGATTTTTTGCACTTAATTTCAACTTTTCAAACCTAAATTTGTAATATTTAAACAAAATCACGACAAGCACTAAATCAACGAGGTGAGAGAGAACTACGTCGCGACAGCTGTGCGAATTAAGTGCTCTACGTATTTATTATTTTTAAAGTTGTTTTAAGGCATTGGCAACAATAAAAAATAGTGCAAAATAACTATAAGTGGACAATTAAACTAATCAACTGAATGTTTTTAGAGCAAATCATTGTTTTCAAGTGTTAAAACTAAAAATAAAAAGTTAAAAAATACGGATCTTGAGTGGAAAACTAAACAAAGAAACAAAAACCTTATTTACTTATTTACATACATAAAGAGTTCTAATGAGTGCAAAATCTGCAATAAGCATATAAAAAAGAAAAGGATGGCATTTCATGCAGTGGTGTGTGTAATGGAGTATTCCACTTGTGTTGCTTTAACATTAGCGAGTATGGGAAACGCGCAACAGTGCAAAATGAGTGTATGCTTTTTCAATGTGTTGAATGTCAAAAATTTTCCAAAGATCTGTTGAAAAGTTTAAATGAAATTAAAAATCTTATTGGTAATAATAGTGAAATAGTGAAAAATATTGGAAAAAAAATTGAAAATTTTGTCCCGTTCGCCTCAATGTCTGATTCCCAGAATCATAAACCATCTGTTTCAAATGTCTTGGTAAATGAGCCCCAAGTTATTATTGCGCCCAAAGGTACACAAAACAGTGAAAAAACAAAAAAAGCGATTAAAGAAAATATTGATCATCAATCGTTATCTTTAAAAGTGAAGAGTGTATCTAATCGTAAAGATGGTGCAATTAAGTGTGCAGATACCAATTCGAGGTGAACTATTGAGCGTGAGGTTTCGGCTAAAATGGGAAATGATTACAATGTAATCACTACAAAATTAAAAATTATTGTGATAATTGATAATTGTGATAATTTGTGGTTAAAATGAAGAGTGGGAAAAAGAAACATTAAGTAAAGCATTAAAATCTCAAAACGATATTTCTGATAACATTAAATGTTTAAGGTTATTTAGAAACCATCGGAAAAATAGTTTTAATGCGATTTTTGAAGTTGATTGTGATGTATATAAAACAATGATTGAAATGCAAATGGTCAACGTCGGTTGGGACCAATGTGCCGTGTATGAGTCTATAAACCTCAAAAGATGTTATCAATGTTGGAGCTATCACCATGAAGCGAAAACATGCAAAAATGATAAAGTCTGTCCAAGTTGTGGTGATTCTCATGATGACCGGCATTGCGAAAAATCTCTGAAGTGTATTAATTGTGTCCAAAATAACAAATACCTAAAGCTAAGTTTTTATTCAGAACACGATAGTAGAAGCAATGAATGTCCGGTTTTAAAAAAAAAATTCTAATTGAAAAGAATAAAATAAAATATTAGCAACCAAATAATATTTCTTTAGTGTACTTTAATGTCCAAAGTTTAACAGCGAATTTCGATGTGCTAGAGGAAATAGTGTTTAAAGAAAAATTTGATATTGTTGTATTGAGTGAAACTTGCTTAACAGAGAATATTGATGATAATGAAATAAATATACAAAATTATAAGATTGTACGTTGTAATAGCTGATCAAGGCATATAGGTGGTGTTGCGATATATGTGAAAGAAATTGTACAATGTGAGAAACTAAGTACGTTTGATGTAAATTTGGATATGTGGTGTCTCACTGTCAAGGTACGTTGTGACTCTTTGTGTTTTGTGCTTGCTGGACTATATAGATCTCCCTCATCGTCATATATGGCGCTTTCCATTGGTTTCACTCGGGGAAAGACTCATTTTAAAAACCAATGGAACACCTAAAATTGTTTTTGCTCAACTTAACGTGTTGGCTTTGTGTGATTGACACAAATAGCACATAAAAAATATTTCCTGTGGAAAATTTTCTTTTTGACATTTGAGTAACATGTGTCAGTGCTTCTTGAGTCGATTCTCAGTTCAAATTGAAAAGCGGCTGTCACTCCTCAGAATTATGAGAAGCGATCTTTTTGCACCAATGGAACGGTGTGAGAATGCTTCTGGACGCTCCTGGACGGTTCTTTTCGTCCAATGGAAAGTGACAATAGACAATTTTGTGAAAATTTTAGGGATTTGATGGAGTATGTATTGTATTGTATTGTATTTATTTATTTAGCATACGAAAGTATATAGCTATTAAAATTCAAATTTAATATCTTAAAAACTATTTATACCGTTTATAATTATTGAAATTTGTTTCTGATTTAACATGTTCTGGCATTGAATTAAAAATTTTAAATCCTTTATGTACCTATAATACTATTTTGTGTTATTGTGTTTCTATAGTTTGGAAGTCGCAAATCGTTCGAGTTTCTTAACTGATATGATTGAACTTCACCTACATATATAATAAGATTACTAAAATAACTAGGCAATTCACCCATTTTCATTAACAAAAGAACATCTACTACTAATTGTTGTTTAACACTTAACCATTTAAGACGATTTAACATATCTAAAATATTTGTATAACGACTACATTTCAATATGATTCTCATAGCTTTGTTTTGTAGCTTTTGCAATCTTTATATGTTACTATCATTTAACAGAAAAAGAACAGATGATATAATAAATAATAAATATGCGGAATGGTACAATCAAAGTCTAGAAATATTAAAACGCGAAATTATACAGGAAAAGGCCCATAAAATTCATGTACCTATTCATTGACCACTTAGGTTACAAATGCTTTTTATTTGGGTTCGATATTTTGGTTTATTACTGTACACTGTGAAATTATCAAAACTCACAAAATGATTTGCTAAGTGGTCAATGAATGGTTGCACACATTTTATGGGTATTTTCCTGTCTAAGATAATATAGTGAAAGGTATAGAAAAGTTTTTTTTTGCAAAAAATTTGGTATGTTTGCAAGTTAGTTTCTAGTACCCGAAAAAAGTATCGTTTTTTATACCTTTTCGATACATGAATATTTATATCGATATATCGATATATCGGTGAAAAAAATATCGTCGATATATATCGATATATCGAACGAAATATATCGATATTTTTTTATATCGATATATTTTTGACATCCCTATACCCATCAGTTACCTATTCTGATAGTAGTATGTGTTTTTGACATTTATTGGGTATTTTTATTGTTTGTTTTATGGGCTACATGCCATTCTGATAGTATACTAATGAATGAAAATGAATTTAAGTTTTAATCAACAAATTTAGAGAAGCTAGAGGAAACAGTAAAGTCTATGAATACCAAAAATGATTGCTACGGATTTAATTGTAAAATGATACTTGATTGTAAAGAGACTATTCTACCGACATTGCTTAAAATAATAAATTTATCGCTAAACACAGGTGGATTTCCTGAAACCTGGAAAAACACGGATGTAATACCAGTGGAAAAAGTGAAGAACGCAAGTACATAACCAGTGAGAGATATGCACTTAGAAATGTGGGAGATTTCCGGTTACCTCTTTATAGGAGAACGCAAACACAAAACCATCTTTTGTATAAGGGACTTTAACTTTTCAATAGACATCCAACAAATGTCAAAAATTTAACAAATATTAACTTGTTTAAAAGTAAAATCAACTTTTTACTAAGAAATTGTAATCTTTAAATTAATGATGTTTAAATTGAGAGTTTTTTTTTTTTAACTAATAAAAATTCGAAAAAAAAATCGGTTTAATGTATTTTTTATTCAAAGTTTATATTAGATTTTTTTTAAAGTTAGATTGAGATTTTTATTTCACAATATAGAAATTTACAAAGACCTTTACTAAAAGTAAATTTGAAACTAAATCTTTAAAGGCATGGCCTAATGGGCCGACAGCCAGATGATAGCTTTATAAAACAAAAAAAGTGTGTTGTAAGTTAACTGAGTTTTGATATTATTTTGAATTTAAAAGTCTTCTCGTATTATTCTTTTTCTATAAGTTAGAGCTGTTTTTATGAAATTTGATAGTTTCTGCCAGTCCTTTCCATTCAAAATTGCTGAAAACTCGGTTTGTTGAAACAGTAAAGTCTATGAATACCAAAAATGATTGCTACGGATTTAATTGTAAAATGATACTTGATTGTAAAGAGACTATTCTACCGACATTGCTTAAAATAATAAATTGATCGCTAAACACAGGTGGATTTCCTGAAACCTGGAAAAATGCGGATGTAATACCAGTGGAAAAAGTGAAGAACGCAAGTTATCTGGAACAATGGAGGCCCATAAACAAGCTGCCTACTTATGAAAAGAAATTGGAAGTGATTGTTTGCAACCAACTAACTGCTTTTGTTGATAACAAAAGCCTGCTCTGTGTTGAACAGTCTGGGTTTAGACATGGACACTCATTTCATTTCATTTTCATTTTCATTTTATTCATTCCAACTAAAAGTTAAAGCTTAACAATTTAAATATTAGTAATAAATAATTAAGTACATCAAGTGGAAGAAATAATCATTCAGTAACTATTTAAAGTTAGTGTTGAATGATTCATAAAAATTAAAATTTTAAGAATTCACGGGACTGTAGTGGGGTAGAACAATATATATATAGAAAAGAAATAAGAGAGAAAAGCAATTAGAAAAGGATTACATCTTTTAGAATAAGAATGCAAAATTAAGCTACTCGAGAAAATATTTTTAAGACACACATCGAAAAATTGATTCAATACTTATATAGTCGATATTGAATAACCATTGTTTGACCTTATTGAGAAATGAATGGAAATTGGAAGTTTGTCTTACAGCAATCGGTAGTTTATTAAAACATTTAGGACCAGTAATGGTAAAAAAACGACAAAATTTGGTTTTATGAGCAACTGGGACATTAACTAACGCTTGATTGTTTACACGTAAGTTTCAACAAACGGAGTTCCTATTTATAGTGTTTCCACTTTGTTTGAAGAATTCTCTAAGAACTTTAAAAATATAGAGATGCCTTAATGGAAGAATTCTCAATTCTCTAAAAAGCGGCCAACAGTGTGCAAAGCGATTTCTACCACAAATGATTCTTATTAAAAATTTTTGAGCTTTGAATAAGGAATCAAAAGTATTCTCATAAGAACCTCCCATAGCAGTTATACCATACTGCAGTTTGGAGTAAGCAAGCGCGTAGTAAAACATAGATAGTACCTTACGAGAACAATACGGTCTGAGAAGGAACATTTTTCTTGCGACCAGTAACAAACCACATTTAATTGTTTGTACATGAGAGATCCAATTCAAATTAAAGTCAATTGTTACCCCCAAATATTTAAATTCCTTTACTGAATCTATATTAAAACATTTATTCGAGCATCGATAATTATCATCAAAGTTTTTGATACCACAGGTATGCACAGGTAAACAAAATCTATCACAGTCGTGAGAATGAAAAATTATGTTAAAATCAATTAGATCACTTCCTTTCATTTTGAAAGCCATTAATTTAGTTTTCTCACTAATAATCAGATTGTGAAAAGCAAACCATTGCCTTAGTTTCTGCCAACCAAAGTGTTTTCATTATATGCAAAAGCTATATCATCCGCAAATGCTGTGGGTAGTCCATTGAAGGTTTGATCGAAAAGTGAATTAATATAAATTAAAAACAAAAGTGGACCAACTAAATAATTAGATAACGTGGCAATTACAGTTAGTTTTCTTAGAAAACAGCAGGTGTCCCACTTTGAGTGTGACCTGCATTAAAAAAAATACTAGGCAGATTATTTTCAGCTTTTTTTTTTAAACAAATCGGAGTTGTTTTTTGATATTTTTTTTTATTTTATAATAATTTGAGGTCAATGATACCTTGATGCCGAACTTTTCAAGGCAGCTGGAGATCAGTTGGAAAGGAGCATGCACCAACTGATCTTCATGATATGGTCGGAAGAAAGCATGCCCGATGAATGGAACCTCAGTATCGTATGCCCGATCCTAAAGAAAGGAGACCCTCACAACTGCGCCAATTATAGAGGGATAAGCCTCCTTAACGTCGCGTACAAGATCTTGTCTGCTGTAATATGTGAACGTCTGAAACCCCACGTCAACAACTTGATAGGTCCTTATCAATGTGGTTTTAGACCGGAGAAGTCCACAATAGACCAAATTTTCACATTACGGCAGATATTGAAAAAAACCCGTGAACATAATATCGATATTCACCATCTCTTTATCGATTTCAAGGCCGCGTATGACAGTATCTACAGAGACGAGCTGTACAGAGCCATGTCTAGTTTCGGCATCCCTGCAAAACTCGTATGACTATGCAGGATGACTTTGGAGAATTCACGCTGCTCCGTCAAGGTCGGTAAAGAACTCACCGAGACCTTTGATGTCGAAAAAGGTTTTAGGCAAGGCGATAAACTGTCATGCGATTTCTTCAACATCATACTTGAACAGATTGTAAGAAATTCAAACGTCAACACCAGAGGAACAATCTTTCAAAAGTCTGTGCAATTACTCGCATATGCAGACGATATTGACGTAATGGGAAGAAAAAAGCGTGATGTCATAGGTGCTTTTGCGAGTATTGAAACAGAAGCGGCAAAAATGGGTTTGATGGTTAATGAGGGCAAAACGAAGTATATGCTGTCATCAAACAAGGACACAGAACATCGACGAATTGGACAAAACGTCACAATAGACAGACATAACTTCGAGGTAGTACAGGACTTCGTCTACCTAGGATCCGCTGTAGACACGGACAACAACATCAGTGCGGAGATCAAACGGAGAATAACTCTTGCCAACCGTTGCTTCTTTGGGCTAAGAAGGCAATTGAGAAACAAAACCCTCTCCAGAAAAACCAAGGTAACCTTATATAAGACCTTAATCATCCCAGTCCTGCTTTACGGCGCGGAAGCATGGACCTTATCGAAAGCGGATGAGGAAACCCTTGGTCGTTTCGAAAGAAAAATTCTCCGAATGATCTTTGGTCCCGTATGCGAAGGCAATGTGTGGAGAAGAAGATACAACAACGAACTGTATGAGCTGTACCGCGACATGGGCATAGCCAGAAGAGTACGCATCGCGAGGCTACGATGGTTGGGCCATGTTGAGCGGATGGACCCAAACGCTCCGGCTCGTCGGGTGTTCGAAAGCACATTGCAGGGAAATCGCGGAAGGGGAAGACCTCGTCTTAGGTGGCGCAATCAAGTGGAAGAAGACCTCAACCGACTTGGAGTGCGAAACTGGAGAGAGCTCGCCCGAAATAGAAGTCGTTATCGAAGGATGTTGGTTGAGGCCCAGGTTCACCCCGAACTGTAATGCCCACCTAAGTAAGTAAGTTAGTATTTGAGGTCAATATTAAGCAATAAAAATAACAATTATTTCAAAAAGTAACCAACTCTGCATTTTTTTCGTAAAGAAGTTTATTGAAGATTTTATTTCGTAGGTGTCCCACTTTGAGTGTGATGTGTGAGTGACTGTATCTATCTTTAAAAAATTTTGATTTTTAGAAATAACTTCAAAACTATAACTCTGATTTTTTTCAAGTTTTTTGTCAAAAATTTTGCATACTTGACTTTTAAAAAACAATTTTTCAAAAAAAGTGAAAAATAAAAAAACGTTTTTGAAAAAACTGCTCCAACGATTTTGATTAAATTTTCATCATGCATATGTATTAGCAATTGCAAGAGAATTGCGTTTTTAAATTTTTTTTTTTAAGCCTTTGGAATATTTAATTTAATTTTATCATTTGCGTGATGTTTTGCGTTCAAAGTTCATAATTAATGTGTAGTTAAGCAACAGTCTACAGATATTAAGGCCGTAATCAAACCACTGAAACCTACTATCGGAAAACTTTTCAGATTTTTTGCACTTAATTTCAACTTTTCAAACCTAAATTTGTAATATTTAAACAAAATCACGACAAGCACTAAATCAACGAGGTGAGAGAGAACTACGTCGCGACAGCTGTGCGAATTAAGTGCTCTACGTATTTATTATTTTTAAAGTTGTTTTAAGGCATTGGCAACAATAAAAAATAGTGCAAAATAACTATAAGTGGACAATTAAACTAATCAACTGAATGTTTTTAGAGCAAATCATTGTTTTCAAGTGTTAAAACTAAAAATAAAAAGTTAAAAATTACGGATCTTGAGTGGAAAACTAAACAAAGAAACAAAAACCTTATTTACTTATTTACATACATAAAGAGTTCTAATGAGTGCAAAATCTGCAATAAGCATATAAAAAAGAAAAGGATGGCATTTCATGCAGTGGTGTGTGTAATGGAGTATTCCACTTGTGTTGCTTTAACATTAGCGAGTATGGGAAACGCGCAACAGTGCAAAATGAGTGTATGCTTTTTCAATGTGTTGAATGTCAAAAATTTTCCAAAGATCTGTTGAAAAGTTTAAATGAAATTAAAAATCTTATTGGTAATAATAGTGAAATAGTGAAAAATATTGGAAAAAAAATTGAAAATTTTGTCCCGTTCGCCTCAATGTCTGATTCCCAGAATCATAAACCATCTGTTTCAAATGTCTTGGTAAATGAGCCCCAAGTTATTATTGCGCCCAAAGGTACACAAAACAGTGAAAAAACAAAAAAAGCGATTAAAGAAAATATTGATCATCAATCGTTATCTTTAAAAGTGAAGAGTGTATCTAATCGTAAAGATGGTGCAATTAAGTGTGCAGATACCAATTCGAGGTGAACTATTGAGCGTGAGGTTTCGGCTAAAATGGGAAATGATTACAATGTAATCACTACAAAATTAAAAATTATTGTGATAATTGATAATTGTGATAATTTGTGGTTAAAATGAAGAGTGGGAAAAAGAAACATTAAGTAAAGCATTAAAATCTCAAAACGATATTTCTGATAACATTAAATGTTTAAGGTTATTTAGAAACCATCGGAAAAATAGTTTTAATGCGATTTTTGAAGTTGATTGTGATGTATATAAAACAATGATTGAAATGCAAATGGTCAACGTCGGTTGGGACCAATGTGCCGTGTATGAGTCTATAAACCTCAAAAGATGTTATCAATGTTGGAGCTATCACCATGAAGCGAAAACATGCAAAAATGATAAAGTCTGTCCAAGTTGTGGTGATTCTCATGATGACCGGCATTGCGAAAAATCTCTGAAGTGTATTAATTGTGTCCAAAATAACAAATACCTAAAGCTAAGTTTTTATTCAGAACACGATAGTAGAAGCAATGAATGTCCGGTTTTAAAAAAAAAATTCTAATTGAAAAGAATAAAATAAAATATTAGCAACCAAATAATATTTCTTTAGTGTACTTTAATGTCCAAAGTTTAACAGCGAATTTCGATGTGCTAGAGGAAATAGTGTTTAAAGAAAAATTTGATATTGTTGTATTGAGTGAAACTTGCTTAACAGAGAATATTGATGATAATGAAATAAATATACAAAATTATAAGATTGTACGTTGTAATAGCTGATCAAGGCATATAGGTGGTGTTGCGATATATGTGAAAGAAATTGTACAATGTGAGAAACTAAGTACGTTTGATGTAAATTTGGATATGTGGTGTCTCACTGTCAAGGTACGTTGTGACTCTTTGTGTTTTGTGCTTGCTGGACTATATAGATCTCCCTCATCGTCATATATGGCGCTTTCCATTGGTTTCACTCGGGGAAAGACTCATTTTAAAAACCAATGGAACACCTAAAATTGTTTTTGCTCAACTTAACGTGTTGGCTTTGTGTGATTGACACAAATAGCACATAAAAAATATTTCCTGTGGAAAATTTTCTTTTTGACATTTGAGTAACATGTGTCAGTGCTTCTTGAGTCGATTCTCAGTTCAAATTGAAAAGCGGCTGTCACTCCTCAGAATTATGAGAAGCGATCTTTTTGCACCAATGGAACGGTGTGAGAATGCTTCTGGACGCTCCTGGACGGTTCTTTTCGTCCAATGGAAAGTGACAATAGACAATTTTGTGAAAATTTTAGGTACAATCAAAGTCTAGAAATATTAAAACGCGAAATTATACAGGAAAAGGCCCATAAAATTCATGTACCTATTCATTGACCACTTAGGTTACAAATGCTTTTTATTTGGGTCCGATATTTTGGTTTATTACTGTACACTGTGAAATTATCAAAACTCACAAAATGATTTTATGGGTATTTTCCTGTCTAAGATAATATAGTGAAAGGTATAGAAAAGTTTTTTTTTGCAAAAAATTTGGTATGTTTGCAGGTTAGTTTCTAGTACCCGAAAAAAGTATCGTTTTTTATACCTTTTCGATACATGAATATTTATATCGATATATCGATATATCGGTGAAAATAATATCGTCGATATATATCGATATATCGAACGAAATATATCGATATTTTTTTATATCGATATATTTTTGACATCCCTATACCCATCAGTTACCTATTCTGATAGTAGTATGTGTTTTTGACATTTATTGGGTATTTTTATTGTTTGTTTTATGGGCTACATGCCATTCTGATAGTATACTAATGAATGAAAATGAATTTAAGTTTTAATCAACAAATTTAGAGAAGCTAGAGGAAACAGTAAAGTCTATGAATACCAAAAATGATTGCTACGGATTTAATTGTAAAATGATACTTGATTGTAAAGAGACTATTCTACCGACATTGCTTAAAATAATAAATTTATCGCTAAACACAGGTGGATTTCCTGAAACCTGGAAAAACACGGATGTAATACCAGTGGAAAAAGTGAAGAACGCAAGTACATAACCAGTGAGAGATATGCACTTAGAAATGTGGGAGATTTCCGGTTACCTCTTTATAGGAGAACGCAAACACAAAACCATCTTTTGTATAAGGGACTTTAACTTTTCAATAGACATCCAACAAATGTCAAAAATTTAACAAATATTAACTTGTTTAAAAGTAAAATCAACTTTTTACTAAGAAATTGTAATCTTTAAATTAATGATGTTTAAATTGAGAGTTTTTCTTTTAACTAATAAAAATTAAAAAAAAAAAATCGGTTTAATGTATTTTTTATTCAAAGTTTATATTAGATTTTTTTTAAGTTAGATTGAGATTTTTATTTCACAATATAGAAATTTACAAAGACCTTTACTAAAAGTAAATTTGAAACTAAATCTTTAAAGGCATGGCCTAATGGGCCGACAGCCAGATGATAGCTTTATAAAACAAAAAAAGTGTGTTGTAAGTTAACTGAGTTTTGATATTATTTTGAATTTAAAAGTCTTCTCGTATTATTCTTTTTCTATAAGTTAGAGCTGTTTTTATGAAATTTGATAGTTTCTGCCAGTCCTTTCCATTCAAAATTGCTGAAAACTCGGTTTGTTGAAACAGTAAAGTCTATGAATACCAAAAATGATTGCTACGGATTTAATTGTAAAATGATACTTGATTGTAAAGAGACTATTCTACCGACATTGCTTAAAATAATAAATTGATCGCTAAACACAGGTGGATTTCCTGAAACCTGGAAAAATGCGGATGTAATACCAGTGGAAAAAGTGAAGAACGCAAGTTATCTGGAACAATGGAGGCCCATAAACAAGCTGCCTACTTATGAAAAGAAATTGGAAGTGATTGTTTGCAACCAACTAACTGCTTTTGTTGATAACAAAAGCCTGCTCTGTGTTGAACAGTCTGGGTTTAGACATGGACACTCATTTCATTTCATTTTCATTTTCATTTTATTCATTCCAACTAAAAGTTAAAGCTTAACAATTTAAATATTAGTAATAAATAATTAAGTACATCAAGTGGAAGAAATAATCATTCAGTAACTATTTAAAGTTAGTGTTGAATGATTCATAAAAATTAAAATTTTAAGAATTCACGGGACTGTAGTGGGGTAGAACAATATATATATAGAAAAGAAATAAGAGAGAAAAGCAATTAGAAAAGGATTACATCTTTTAGAATAAGAATGCAAAATTAAGCTACTCGAGAAAATATTTTTAAGACACACATCGAAAAATTGATTCAAAACTTATATAGTCGATATTGAATAACCATTGTTTGACCTTATTGAGAAATGAATGGAAATTGGAAGTTTGTCTTACAGCAATCGGTAGTTTATTAAAACATTTAGGACCAGTAATGGTAAAAAAACGACAAAATTTGGTTTTATGAGCAACTGGGACATTAACTAACGCTTGATTGTTTACACGTAAGTTTCAACAAACGGAGTTCCTATTTATAGTGTTTCCACTTTGTTTGAAGAATTCTCTAAGAACTTTAAAAATATAGAGATGCCTTAATGGAAGAATTCTCAATTCTCTAAAAAGCGGCCAACAGTGTGCAAAGCGATTTCTACCACAAATGATTCTTATTAAAAATTTTTGAGCTTTGAATAAGGAATCAAAAGTATTCTCATAAGAACCTCCCATAGCAGTTATACCATACTGCAGTTTGGAGTAAGCAAGCGCGTAGTAAAACATAGATAGTACCTTACGAGAACAATACGGTCTGAGAAGGAACATTTTTCTTGCGACCAGTAACAAACCACATTTAATTGTTTGTACATGAGAGATCCAATTCAAATTAAAGTCAATTGTTACCCCCAAATATTTAAATTCCTTTACTGAATCTATATTAAAACATTTATTCGAGCATCGATAATAATCATCAAAGTTTTTGATACCACAGGTATGCACAGGTAAACAAAATCTATCACAGTCGTGAGAATGAAAAATTATGTTAAAATCAATTAGATCACTTCCTTTCATTTTGAAAGCCATTAATTTAGTTTTCTCACTAATAATCAGATTGTGAAAAGCAAACCATTGCCTTAGTTTCTGCCAACCAAAGTGTTTTCATTATATGCAAAAGCTATATCATCCGCAAATGCTGTGGGTAGTCCATTGAAGGTTTGATCGAAAAGTGAATTAATATAAATTAAAAACAAAAGTGGACCAACTAAATAATTAGATAACGTGGCAATTACAGTTAGTTTTCTTAGAAAACAGCAGGTGTCCCACTTTGAGTGTGACCTGCATTAAAAAAAATACTAGGCAGATTATTTTCAGCTTTTTTTTTTAAAACGCAAACACAAAACCATCTTTTGTATAAGGGACTTTAACTTTTCAATAGACATCCAACAAATGTCAAAAATTTAACAAATATTAACTTGTTTAAAAGTAAAATCAACTTTTTACTAAGAAATTGTAATCTTTAAATTAATGATGTTTAAATTGAGAGTTTTTCTTTTAACTAATAAAAATTAAAAAAAAAAATCGGTTTAATGTATTTTTTATTCAAAGTTTATATTAGATTTTTTTTAAGTTAGATTGAGATTTTTATTTCACAATATAGAAATTTACAAAGACCTTTACTAAAAGTAAATTTGAAACTAAATCTTTAAAGGCATGGCCTAATGGGCCGACAGCCAGATGATAGCTTTATAAAACAAAAAAAGTGTGTTGCAAGTTAACTGAGTTTTGATATTATTTTGAATTTAAAAGTCTTCTCGTATTATTCTTTTTCTATAAGTTAGAGCTGTTTTTATGAAATTTGATAGTTTCTGCCAGTCCTTTCCATTCAAAATTGCTGAAAACTCGGTTTGTTGAAACAGTAAAGTCTATGAATACCAAAAATGATTGCTACGGATTTAATTGTAAAATGATACTTGATTGTAAAGAGACTATTCTACCGACATTGCTTAAAATAATAAATTGATCGCTAAACACAGGTGGATTTCCTGAAACCTGGAAAAATGCGGATGTAATACCAGTGGAAAAAGTGAAGAACGCAAGTTATCTGGAACAATGGAGGCCCATAAACAAGCTGCCTACTTATGAAAAGAAATTGGAAGTGATTGTTTGCAACCAACTAACGGCTTTTGTTGATAACAAAAGCCTGCTCTGTGTTGAACAGTCTGGGTTTAGACATGGACACTCATTTCATTTCATTTTCATTTTCATTTTATTCATTCCAACTAAAAGTTAAAGCTTAACAATTTAAATATTAGTAATAAATAATTAAGTACATCAAGTGGAAGAAATAATCATTCAGTAACTATTTAAAGTTAGTGTTGAATGATTCATAAAAATTAAAATTTTAAGAATTCACGGGACTGTAGTGGGGTAGAACAATATATATATAGAAAAGAAATAAGAGAGAAAAGCAATTAGAAAAGGATTACATCTTTTAGAATAAGAATGCAAAATTAAGCTACTCGAGAAAATATTTTTAAGACACACATCGAAAAATTGAGTCAATACTTATATAGTCGATATTGAATAACCATTGTTTGACCTTATTGAGAAATGAATGGAAATTGGAAGTTTGTCTTACAGCAATCGGTAGTTTATTAAAACATTTAGGACCAGTAATGGTAAAAAAACGACAAAATTTGGTTTTATGAGCAACTGGGACATTAACTAACGCTTGATTGTTTACACGTAAGTTATAACAAACGGAGTTCCTATTTATAGTGTTTCTACTTTGTTTGAAGAATTCTCTAAGAACTTTAAAAATATAGAGATGCCTTAATGGAAGAATTCTCAATTCTCTAAAAAGCGGCCAACAGTGTGCAAAGCGATTTCTACCACAAATGATTCTTATTAAAAATTTTTGAGCTTTGAATAAGGAATCAAAAGTATTCTCATAAGAACCTCCCATAGCAGTTATACCATACTGCAGTTTGGAGTAAGCAAGCGCGTAGTAAAACATAGATAGTACCTTACGAGAACAATACGGTCTGAGAAGGAACATTTTTCTTGCGACCAGTAACAAACCACATTTAATTGTTTGTACATGAGAGATCCAATTCAAATTAAAGTCAATTGTTACCCCCAAATATTTAAATTCATTTACTGAATCTATATTAAAACATTTATTCGAGCATCGATAATTATCATCAAAGTTTTTGATACCACAGGTATGCACAGGTAAACAAAATCTATCACAGTCGTGAGAATGAAAAATTATGTTAAAATCAATTAGATCAGTTCCTTTCATTTTGAAAGCCATTAATTTAGTTTTCTCACTAATAATCAGATTGTGAAAAGCAAACCATTGCCTTAGTTTCTGCCAACCAAAGTGTTTTCATTATATGCAAAAGCTATATCATCCGCAAATGCTGTGGGTAGTCCATTGAAGGTTTGATCGAAAAGTGAATTAATATAAATTAAAAACAAAAGTGGACCAAGGACAGAACCTTGTGGAACACCATTCAATATTGTCAGTGAACTGCTGAAATTTTCGTTGATTTTAACAATTTGCTTTCTACCTTTGAGATAAGAGCAGAACCATTTATAAACATCACCTCTGAAGCCAGAGTTATACAGTTTATCTAGAAGCAAATTGTGATCGACTTAATCAAATGCTTTTGAAATATCTATGAAAAGCGCCATGGTAGATTTTGAGTTATTAAACCCTTCATATAATGTGGTACATAATTTAAGTATAGCATCTTCTGTAGACTTACCAGATCGAAAGCCAAACTGATTGTTGGAGAAAAAATTCTGACCATCCAAAAAAGAAATCATTCGACATTTCACAAGTTTTTCAAATAGTTTTTAAAAAGTCGGAAGTAGAGAAATAGGTCTGTAGTTTTGAACATCTTTACGATTTCCTTTTTTATATAGCGGTATAACTTCTGCACATTTTAATACCTGTGGAAAGCATACCTTGCTTATACAATAGTTATACAAGTAACACAAAATGTCACTTATATTGAAAGCAATTTTTTTAAAAGCATATTTGTAACTCCGTCGCTAGTACACGAACTTTTATTTTTTAAAGACATTATAAGTTTAAATATTTCTTCCGAAGTGATTGTATTAAAAACAAAACTGTTCATTGACCTGCTATCTGCATTGATTGGTGAAATATTGTTGCACTGGCAAGAGTAATTAGACTCAGTAGAGGGCTTGAGGCTCTCTGAAACTTCAATGAAGTATTCGTTAAAATTTTTTGCTATGCTGCCTGAATCAGATAAAATAACTTCATCTACTTCCAAAGCATCAATAGGTTTTGGCTGACGATTTTTTCCTAAAATAATGTCCACAATTCTCCATTCTTCCTTGCAATTACCTTTGGCACAATTCATCTTATTGATATAAAAACAATCGCGTGTATCAATGATTTTTTTGTTTAAAGCCTTACACATTTTTTTAAAGTATTCCTTTAGTCTCAAGTTTGAAGATGGCTTAGCGCACTGAATTCCTATTTTCTTTTTCTTTTCTATTTTTTTTAATAAAACTGTTGTCATCCATGGTTTAATTGTTTTGACATTTTTACCATTTGTATCAGGCATGGACACAGAAGTGCAGTCATCGACGTGTTTCCTTAAAATAGATAAAAAAACGTCATATGCGTCACTCGTGCGAAACTTCTTTGAGCTGGATATTGAGTGAATGGAAAACGAAACTCGATGCTGGAAATATTACTTTTGGTGTTTTTCTAGATATGCAAAGAGCATTTGAAACCATAGACAGAACGATTCTTGTGAAGAAACTGAACAAACACGGCATTCGACAAAAGGAACTTTATGTCGATTTCCAGTGGTACACAAAAGCACTTTTAAAAGTGCTTTTTTGCTCGAAATATGTTACATTGAGGCACTAGATCACTTTTTTTTTGCCCCAAAAAAGCACTTTTACGAATCTCGATTCAGAGGCAAGATTTACACGCACTTTCACGTACACCAACACAAAACATTTGACGTTTACCAGTTTGCAGTTTGATTATTTTGCATTTTTGGTTAAAGGACTGTGAAAGAGAGCTAATAAAAATAAACAATAAACTATTTTGTGAAAATGGATCGCTCAATTTTAGCTGAAATTATCAAAATATTTATGAGTCGTCATCTAGTTCTGATTCCAACGAAGAAGTGTTTGAAATTCTCAAATTCCTTACACAAAACGAAAGGCACTGTGAATAATTTTGTTCAAAGTGTTGTGTACAATTATTCGGATGAGGAGGTTTCTTCCTAGTGCATTTATCAATAAAGTTTCGAAAACATTCTTTCTATATAAATTGCAGAACAAAACAAACGGGAAGAGTTGGCTGCCAAAAATAGCACACATACAATGATAAAAAAAGAATTTTGTCTTTTCTGTTCCAGTGAGCACGAAAAAAAAGCACTTTTTTAGAGTGCTTTTGTTTTTGCAAAGGAAATCGACATTAGTGGTTTATAAGCTATTTGTCAAACAGAACTCAAAGAGTAAAAATAAATGAAACGTTCTCAGACACGCAAAATAAATTAAGTCTGAATTCATCAAAGACAAAGTACATGTGTATAAATATCAGGGATTTAAATATAAGTATGTATTTCAATCAACGGCACTCAAATTGAATGTGTAAAAGAAATTAAATATCTGGGTGTGTACACTGACAGAAAATTGAAATTTAACTTACATCTTAACAAATTGTGTGCGAAAGTTTCAAAAAAAATTAGGTTTTATAAAAAGAATTAGAAATTGTATTTCAAAGAATTGTGCTCTAACAATTTATAACACAACTGTTCTCCCTCATTTTAATTACTGCTGTTCAATAATTTACATGGGAAGTATTGAAAACAAAATGAATGAAAATGAAAAAAAGCTTCAAATTTTGCAAAACAGAGCAATGAGGATTTTCCTAAAATGCAGTAGATATACTCCGATATCACAGATGTTCTGCACTATAGGCTGGCTGAACGTAGTCCAGCGCTTAAAATATAACGCATTGATAATGATTTTCAAAATAAAACAAAATTTATATCCAGTTTACTTACAGAACAACGTAGAGTACATAACCAGTGAGAGATATGCACTTAGAAATGTGGGAGATTTCCGGTTACCTCTTTATAGGAGAACGCAAACACAAAACCATCTTTTGTATAAGGGACTTCAACTTTTCAATAGACTTCCAACAAATGTCAAAAATTTAACAAATATTAACTTGTTTAAAAGTAAAATCAACTTTTTACTAAGAAATTGTAATCTTTAAATTAATGATGTTTAAATTGAGAGTTTTTTTTTTAAACTAATAAAAATTAATCGGTTGAAACAGGCTTTTGTTGGCCTAATGGGTCGTTGCTGGCATGCTAGTTCCCTTTTTAGCTCGTCGGATGGGGCAGGTACTTGACCCAACTAACCCTGTTCCAAAAATATTCATGCCAGGCTTAGGCAATGGTGTTAGTTTGCCTCCGGACAAATTGTTCGTTACCCTCCCTACCTTGGTATATCCGCCTAAGTACCCCTTAATATGGCCCCTTTGTTTCCTTTATTTCCTTTCCATTACCTTCCTCTCATCTCCCTCCTTCTTGATAAATAAATTAGCCACTAATTTATTATCTGTTGTAATCTTCATATACAAATTTTATTTAATTGCATGTTTGTGTGGCTATTAATATAATTTTAACTGCAAGTTTTGATACTATAAGTCTTTTCTTAGTTAACCTTTTATTAAAATTCAAATTTTAAAGGTTACGAAGATTTTTGATATCTTTATGTAATGTATATACATATGTATTTATGTATGTAGTTCTATTGGTTTGGTTTTTCAATTAAGTGGTTTTAAATATTCATAACTTTGCATGTAATTTACTTTGATGGTTTATTCTCATTTTGTCTTAAATCGAATCTGTTTGACTTCTACTCGAGGCTCTTGCGATACAGATTTGGGGTATTCAACCCTCTTTTATCACAACAAAAAAAATTACTATTACTTTAAAAGTCCCCTCAAAACAAACCCACCCAAGAATTTATATATGTATATATAATATGGGTAGGGGTCAACTCGCGGTTTTTTTCTCGCAAACGTTCACTTCGCAAAGTACAATACGCAATTTCTTATTTCGCATATCAACAACTCGCATATTGTTTTTTCGCAATTCTTGTTTGGCAAATTAATGTCTGCCTTGGCGTTCATCTTGCTGTAAGATCATTTCGCATTTATTGTTTCGCTGTTACCTAAATCGCTTTACCTTATCTCGCATTGATTTATTTCGCTTTTTGATATTTCGCATTATGTTATTTGGCAAAATATTATTATTATTATATTTTTTGAATTTGTTTGGTTTTCACTTTATCTCATGTTCACAAATTTCGCGCGAAATTTGTGAACATGAGATAAAGTGAAAACCAAACAAATTCAAAAAATATAATAATAATAATATTTTGCCAAATAACATAAAACCAAAAACCACCCACCTAAATGAAATAATAAGCAAAAATTTCAATTGTTATGTGCAACACTATTTTATTAACAACAAGGAAAACAAATCAAAACAATTTATTGTCATAAACATTACTATCAAAAAAAAAAAAAAACAATTTCAAAGAGCGAACAAAACGAATAAAGTTGGTAATTACTAATTAGTATAATTTAATATTAGAAGTCAGTGCTCTCAAAAGACCTGTGTCGGAGTAGTCTTGTTCTTTTTGAAAAATTGCTCTTATTTGTGAACATGAGCATTCGCATTGAACTACTCCAAAGGGCTATCACAAGATCACTGCATGAAACATCAATAAAACTGAAAAAAGAAAAAATGCGTGCAAAGAATTGAATAAACAAGTGGATTAGAAGCGTGTGGCGAATTAACTGTTTGCGAGATAAGCGAATCCGAAAGTATCATTAGCCAGTTGCATTATAAGCCAGTTGATTGGAATGCGAAAGAAGAAAATGCATAATGACTTGTGCGAGCTAATGTTTCAGCGAGATGAGTGCAAGGCGAGATGACAATTTGGGAGCTGACTCTTGCGAAATGAATAAAAATTGTTTAGACATTCGCGAGATCGTCGTTTGCCAAATAAAATGCGCGAGTTGTTCGGCACCCATATAATATATATAGCAAAATGAATATAGTAAAAATGTCAAGGTACAAGAAACACTCACCGTTCTTACGAAGCAAAATGATGTCGTGGCCACTGTAACCGAATTGGGTTCCTTTTAATTACTATTTATTTATTCCACTTGAAAAAGGATTTAAATAAAAGAAAACCCGTACAACCGACAAGGAAAAGACCGACGACGACAAATACGAAAGCTTAATATTTCCTTCTGAGAAATGTAAACAAAATTTGACCATCATGCCTTTTCGTTCTTACCTATAGGAGGTAAGGGACAAATAAGCAGGGTTATCTCTATCTGTTCATTTCATTAGGAGGAGAACGATCATAATTATGGTTGCATTTTCTTATGAAAAATAATACAAAAACAAAACCCATCATTGAGTAATATTCAGCACTTTATCCGGAATGAGTAATGTCAGTGCATCATTCCATAAAACTGGTGAAGTGCTTGGGGAAACGCAACTTGTTGAGAGGAGTCTTAGACTCATGCTGCGGAAAATTGCTAGACACAAGTTGATTGGAATTTTGATTGCGACAAGTGCGTGAGCACATATTGGTATTTTCACCCACTATAATAATGATTATGCGTATGATGGTAATTAATACATAATAAAGCTTGACGATTTAAATGTATGAGTAAAGCCGAAACAATGAAACAAAGGCTGGAAAATTTCTGCATGTAGGTTGTTGGTAGGTGTAGATATATTGCTAAAGAGCTAGGGTTAATTGGCAATAGCCGACGGAAGGTACTTTCTTTATCCAAAGTACCACCAGACCGAACAGTAAGCTAAACCTAGAGTTTCTTACATAAGAAGTATCCATCCTAGTACAGCCAACAATATACCAGCGAATTAAGTGAATTATATATATAGATTACCAAAGTAAGTAAGTTTGATTAAAGGATCAGTTTTCATATTAAAGTGTGTGAAATTACAATACTAGGGAACGATTATATTGGGAAGGATAGACCGCGTTGAAACGCACCGTCGAGCCCAGGCCTTGAATTCGGCAAAAAGTATATACATATATATATATATATATACATATATATATATATATACATATATATATATATATATATATATATACAAATATATATATATATATATACAAATATATATATATTAACGTATAGATTTATATGCATATACGCCTATTTTCTTCACTTATTCCATCTCAAAATAAGGTGAGCTTCAAAATAGAAAAATCGAAAGTAAAGAAAAGTGATTAAACTGAGTTTTTTTTTGTTACAACATATAGCACACATATAGGCCGTTAGGATTTTCCGTTAACGGCCTGAACTCGCAGGAAAAGCCGATATAACGGTGTCCAAAGCGAATCGGTTAGAAGAAAAATCGTAAGTTCAACATTTTTATTGCTTCTGGTCAGCAAACCAATAAAACAAAAAAAAGGAAATCGTTCGAGACGATCGACAAAGTCGTCGTCAGCGGCGCGGCATCCAAAAGAGAGAGTTTTTGTCATATACATAAGAAAATCTTAAATCAATTTTTTTATATTACAATCTTCGATTTATATCAATTGTGTGGGGGAACCTTTACTTAAAATTCAAATCCATCGTGTTTTTGGGTAAGAGAACCACAGATAATTTCCGGCAAATGATCGGTCTCATAAATATATGCACGGTGTTGAACCACAGTGTGTGGATCGTATTCTGGCAAGCGGAAGGATGTAAAATATAACGTCATAAAGTACGGCAGAGTATGAACAAAAAAAGAAAAAAAAAGAAAAAAAAAGTACGGGAATCGGTGGGTGGTGATGAAGATCGGTGATCAAAACAAACGTGCAAATCGAAATTTATTACACTATCTGAAAAGAAGATCGATTTGCGCTTTCGAGAGTCGAGAATCGATCATGTGTTTGGTGAAAGCTCGCTTACTAACACAAGCTCATGTACGATCATGGCTGGCTTCCGACAAGAAAAATCCACGAATATTTTATTTTAAAATCCGAGTTTTCAACACACCTATTTTTAAAAAAATCCAAAACTAAATTAAAGATGCTTTGCTGATTTTTCCGACTAAAATTAACAAAACTAATGGATAAAGCGGAAGGCAAATCGTCCGCCATAATGACTTTTGCAATAGTATGGATTAGAGCTTTCGATAGCTCCCAGAACGTATTTATAGAACTGAACGATGGAAAATCGTTCTTTTTGGTTTGATCGTGAGTACGCAAAGTACTCAAAAGAAAAAAAACTTTCACTGTGAGATCTAGAAACAGAAAACAAAATTAGAACCTGAAAGTGATTGCTTAAAACTACAGGGATATTCAAGGGGTAAGTACGGCGGATATCGTGGATAGCTTGTGCTAAAAAGCTAACGCAAGTTTTAATCAATAGGCTCAATCAGGGAACCTTATAAATTAAAAGGGTTTTGAAACCTACATCTACGGCGGAACCCTATTATGTACATACACTTAGAGTACGCCCACGAACCGGAGAATCCATAACCTCAAGCACACAGAAAAAGAAACTTAATCAAAGCACCATCTTCAACATCAATCCGATCGTCAAAATCCACAATCGTACATTACATGTGCCTCTCACAACAGCCAGAGTACATATCTCATAAGAGTCAAAGTACCATCTTCAACATCCATCCGATCGTCAAAATCCACAATAGTACATACACACCTCAGAATAGTCAGAGCACCAATTACATCTCTCATAATCCATCACACACATTCTCATAACACGCATCACACACAACACGTATCACCGCAGAAGAAGACATTCGGGGCTTCAGACAGTTTTACCCATGCAGCCATCAATATTCAATAGTCACATACACCCGCATTAACATCATACGGCAGCTGCAACCCATTCAATCAAGCCCACACAAAACACAATCAACCCGAATTCGCCGCAGCACCTGTGGAAAAATGTTCAACCAGACGCAGTCACACAACCAAGATCCTCTCACTTAAGCAAACCAAACCCTATTTCAAATACAGACGTAGACATAGGTTTCATTTCCATTCCGTTCCACCACCAGATCGTATTAAAGAAAGTTAAGTAATTTTTTCTTTGAGTTTAATACTCGATAAATTAAAAGTATTAGCAAGAGATAGTGTTCGCTCGTTCAAATTGTTTCTTTTTTTTTAATCACAACATCTAGGTACAAAAGTAGATTACGTCGGTTTTTGTCAACAAGATACCTTGGATGCTGTGCACAACATTCCGGATGATTCGCCACATATACGTAACATAAGAATCAAGAAAATTGAAAACGATATTGTTTAAGGTCAAATGAACGGGGTAAGTCTTGTGATTAAATATATACATAAACATTTTGAACGAATTTAAATATATACGTATGAATTTTTAAACATAAAGATACTCAAAATTGAAATGATGTTAGGGCTTTGATGATCAGTTTATTTTTGATGCAATTAATAAATAAAAATATTTGAAAATTCATGTTTTTCCCTACGTTTCGCCGGTTGCTTTCCAGCTTCTTCAGGGGTTTATATTTATTTTTTTTTTAGATTTAAATTTTGTTTACATTAGGTTACTTAGACTTGCAATAAATTAAATTTAACATGAAATGAACAACACATTAATAAATTAACACTTATTGGACAACAAAACTTAGTTCTAATATCACAGATCATAATATCTAATGATATTAGAACTAAGTTTTGTTGTCCAATAAGTGTTAATTTATTAATGTGTTGTTCATTTCATGTTAAATTTAATTTATTGCAAGTCTAAGTAACCTAATGTAAACAAAATTTAAATCTAAAAAAAAAAAAAAAAAAAAAAACCCCTGAAGAAGCTGGAAAGCAACCGGCGAAACGTAGGGAAAAACATGAATTTTTAAATATTTTTATTTATTAATTGCATCAAAAATAAACTGATCATCAAAGCCCTAACATCATTTCAAAGATAACTTATACATGATCAAACATTTAAACGATACTCAAAATTACAAAATTTTTGAAAGCAATACACTCAAAGATAGTTTTGAATTTTGGAACATGAAAAGAAGAGAACAAAAATTTCGCAATCGCTTTTCAATAATTAATCTTGCTTTAGTTTTGCTTCAAGCAAGGTGTGTGCGATACGAGTAGTTTATTTGTTTTTATTGAGCGAACGATACTGGTTGGAAAGATTAATCAGTAAAGTAACGAATATTAAATTTTTTTTTGTGAAATAAAGTAAGACCTGATCGATAATTGATTTTTTTGGATTGATATCAAAAATTTACCATTTTGTTTTTGGAATACATAAGTACAATTGTACGTAGGTACATAAGATTGAGTTAACTTCCAACTGAAGTTGCAATAGATACTTGCTTGTTAGGGACATTATATATATTTTTTTTGTTAGTTATTTACAGTACTTACGTTAAGGATATACACATATACATACATATACATATATAATTATATGTATAGGTATATATATATATATATATACGATCTTCAGCCGAGTTGTTTAGTTTAAGATTTTATATTTTTATTATTGAAATTAAAGTGTTTACATGAAATGAAAATCCGGAGTCCTAGATTTCTAGCTTGTTTTGGTTTCATAAAGATTCGGTTTATGTTGGTTGAATTCCGTAGTTCCATCTTTGGGAAATATTTTCGTTTTGTTTGAAAGATGAACAGGTTTTAAGAATTTTATGTGGATGTGGCTTTACTGAGTTACCTGGGAGAGTAGGCGACTAAGAAGACGCAATGAAAAAGGAATCTTAAGGGATTCGCTCCTTGAGCTTTTTTAGGGGTTATCAAAAATCATTGAGGTACAGATAACCAGGACGATGTCTCTCTATGCGTGTAGAGTGGTACAGTGGGAGGGACTATCCTCAGAGAGCTTTTCCACCAGTGCTCTCCTTTCTCATTGAACTGTAGGAATTCATCATAAACAGGGACGATTTAGGCTCCGCAAATTTTAGTACTTTTTTTGGCATGATAAACGTAACGGCCGTTCAGGTAACCAACAGCAAGAACCCCCCCCGCCGACGAGCTAGTCTATTGGAATATGCAAGCATGCCAAGCGGTTGGAACCCTGGACAACCACCTGCTTTGCTCCCAGTATCCTTGCAGTTTCCCTGTAAGCACCGATGGGCAATGGTGGCATAAGAAGTAGGTGGCTTCAAAGGAAATGAGATTTTCAGAGGTTGGATTTCTCAGATGACATTGGGTTTGAATCCTTGGAAAATTTCATGACTCCTTTTCTCGAACAACACCGCGAGGTACGTTACAGGTGGCGCCCAACGTGGGGCCCGAATTCGTCCTTTTTTTTGGTAGTTAAAATGTTTTAAAGATATATTTTTCAGTTTTGGGCTTATTTAAATTAATACCTTTCTTTTGGTTTCGAAAGTTTTTCTTAACAATATTTTTTTTTTCGTGTCGTTTTCGTTGGAAAATAAAGTAAGTGAACTGACCAGTGGTTGGGTGGTATCCTCAATCAGTCTGCTGCGGGTAGTCTCATTATTTCCATCGTTATTATTTCTTATTACTTTTTTTTAAGTTTGTTTTTATTTACAGAAATAAACTGTAGTTTTTGATTGTTACTTTGACGACCAGTAAATGGGTGAAATCCTCGTTTAGCCTGCTGCGCCAAATAACTTTCAACTTCACGTAAATACAGTTCGTTTCGAAGGTCCTTTGGCCAATGTTAGCCTATTGAGTTTAATCAACTTTATTTGGCCTCGAAATCGAATTCTTTTCTTATTTTTACTACCCAAAATTTTACCTCGACCGATAGTATGGCAAATAGTCTAACTAGTTCGCTGCGAAGGTTAAGTTTTTGGAGGCTAAATATATTTTAGCTTCAGTAAACAAAGCAAGCCTAAAACTTTGAAGATGTCTTAAACAGCTACAATTTTTAGTCCAGTTCTGCAGAAAGAGTTTTCTGAAGACTTGGTAGACTTAGTCGAACGAATTGTTTTTTTTAAGTGTAATGTTCTTCACATTGACCTCGACCGATAGCATGGCAAATAGTCTGACTAGTTCGCTGCGAGAATTCAATTCCTGGGAACGCTCTTATCAGGACATTCCGGTTACAGTCGAATAAGTCTTTAGATTACTCCGACTATATTTTTGAAACATTTGGTTCAGATGAAGTTTTTTTTTTCAATGAGAAAGTTCAAAGAAAGTTAAATCGTCTTTCAATCCTAGTATGTAAAGTCACATCCACAACTATTAGTTAGTTAGGTTGTTATTAAACAATTTACTTTTATTTGTAGTGTTAACTACGTTCTGCCGATATAAGATATTAGAAGTTAAGTTCAGTTTTCTTTTCGATTAGTTTTGTTTTTGCTATAGTTATTTCGAACACATATATATATATACTTTTGCTTTTGTAATACGAGTTGAAGCCATTAGATATTTGAGAAAAGTAAAGTATGTCGAGACCCGATCATAATCCATCATCGAAAAAGAGTTTTTACTATTTCAGAAAAAAGAATAACCCGGGTAGAACAAACGCTACAGCAATGTCTTCTATAAACCACTCAGGCTTATCGGCTGAGGGCAAATGGGAAAGGCTTTTGTTGTTCAGTATCCGTTCCAGCATTTGTTTGTAGACTATTTAGGGCCACACCCTCGTTCAAAGAAAGGGAACACTTATATTATCATTGCTCTCGACCAGCTGACTAAATTCGTTTTAATTAAAGCTTTGCGTAAAGCAACTACAGAAACGGCGATTCAGTTTTTGCACGAGGATATATTTTGCGTCTTTGGGGTACCGGAATCGATAATGACAGATAACGGCAAGCAGTTTATTAGCAACAAATTTTCAAAGTTTCTTTCAACCTTCGGGGTTCAGCATATACGAACAGCTGCATACGCTCCTCAAGCTAATGCCAGCGAGCGAGTCAACCGCTCTATTCTCGCAGCCGTTAGATCGTACTTAGGTACTGACCAAAGAGAATGGGATTCCCACTTACCTGAAATTGGTTGTGCCTTACGGACTGCTGCTCATTCTGCTATAAATGTTTCTCCATTCGAGGCACTTTTTGGTCAGAAAATGATTGAGCATGGCTCCGATTTCAAACTTTTACGTCAACTTAAAAATGTGGATAGCACGGAAATTAACTTTATCCCTAAGAGTTCTAAGATGAGTAATATACATTCCGCTATAAAGGAAGCGCTTGATAAAGCACATAACCAATACGAGCACAAATATAACACCCGTAGTAAGGTTGCTTGTTACAAAGTAGGAGATACTGTTTACAAACGAAATTTTACTCTCAGTGATAAATCAAAAAAAAGGAACGCAAAATTATGCCCAAAGTTCATCAAAGCTAGAGTTCGAAAGATCATAGGGAACAGTCTCTTTGAATTAGAAGATGAGTTAGGAAAAGTTATTGGTGTGTTTCACTCTAAGGATATTAAGAGGTAATGAAAATGTAGCCCGGCTAGTCAGTCTGAACATGAGACGTAGTATCTCAGGCATGGGTCCGATAACATAAGGTTAGGTTCCTTTTCATTTCGGTTTTGTTCGTAAAACGCATCAAAACGAAAAAGCTGTGTGGGGGAACCTTTATTTAAAATTCAAATCCATCGTGTTTTTGGGTAAGAGAACCACAGATAATTTCCGGCAAATGATCGGTCTCATAAATATATGCACTTGCTATAGCACGGTGTTGAACCACAGTGTGTGGATCGTATTCTGGCAAGCGGAAGGATGTAAAATATAACGTCATAAAGTACGGCAGAGTATGAAAAAAAAAAAAAAAAAAAAAGAAAAAAAAGTACGGGAATCGGTGGGAGTTGAACCCACGTAGATAAGCATCACAGGCCAAGGGGGTATCCATTCGGCTAACATGATGGTGATGAAGATCGGTGATCAAAACAAACGTGCAAATCGAAATTTATTACACTATCTGAAAAGAAGATCGATTTGCGCTTTCGAGAGTCGAGAATCGATCATGTGTTTGGTGAAAGCTCGCTTACTAACACAAGCTCATGTACGATCATGGCTGGCTTCCGACAAGAAAAATCCAAGAATATTTTATTTTAAAATCCGAGTTTTCAACACACCTATTTTTAAAAAAATCCAAAACTAAATTTAAGATGCTTTGCTGATTTTTCCGACTAAAATTAACAAAACTAATGGATAAAGCGGAAGGCAAATCGTCCGCCATAATGACTTTTGCAATAGTATGGATTAGAGCTTTCGATAGCTCCCAGAACGTATTTATAGAACTGAACGATGGAAAATCGTTCTTTTTGGTTTGATCGTGAGTACGCAAAGTACTAGTTTCGGCGTATGGGTTCTGAGCCCCTTGAAAAGGTGAAACTGGGCAAAAACTCCTACGAAGTTTTAATGGAAATTCCATTTATTTTTTTTTTGTTTTTTTTATTAAAGTGAAAAAGTCGTCAGAAAAAAAATAGAGAAAAATTGAAGTGAAACAAAGAAAAAGAAAAAAAAACTTTCACTGTGAGATCTAGAAACAGAAAACAAAATTAGAACCTGAAAGTGATTGCTTAAAACTACAGGGATATTCAAGGGGTAAGTACGGCGGATATCGTGGATAGCTTGTGCTAAAAAGCTAACGCAAGTTTTAATCAATAGGCTCAATCAGGGAACCTTATAAATTAAAAGGGTTTCGAAACCTACATCTACGACGGAACCCTATTATGTACATACACTTAGAGTACGCCCACGAACCGGAGAATCCATAACCTCAAGCACACAGAAAAAGAAACTTAATCAAAGCACCATCTTCAACATCCATCCGATTGTCAAAATCCACAATCGTACATTACATGTGCCTCTCACAACAGCCAGAGTACATACACATCTCATAACAGCCAGAGTACATACACATCTCATAAGAGTCAAAATACCATCTTCAACATCCATCCGATCGTCAAAATCCACAATAGTACATACACACCTCAGAATAGTCAGAGCACCAATTACATCTCTCATAATCCATCACACACATTCTCATAACACGCATCACACACAACACGTATCACCGCAGAAGAAGACATTCGGGGCTTCAGACAGTTTTACCCATGCAGCCATCAATATTCAATAGTCACATACACCCGCATTAACATCATACGGCAGCTGCAACCCATTCAATCAAGCCCACACAAAACACAATCAACCCGAATTCGCCGCAGCACCTGTGGAAAAATGTTCAACCAGACGCAGTCACACAACCAAGATCCTCTCACTTAAGCAAACCAAACCCTATTTCAAATACAGACGTAGACATAGGTTTCATTTCCATTCCGTTCCACCACCAGATCGTATTAAAGAAAGTTAAGTAATTTTTTCTTTGAGTTTAATACTCGATAAATTAGAAGTATTAGCAAGAGATTGTGTTCGCTCGTTCAAATTGTTTCTTTTTTTTAATCACAACATCTAGGTACAAAAGTAGATTACGTCGGTTTTTGTCAACAAGATACCTTGGATGCTGTGCACAACATTCCGGATGATTCGCCACATATACGTAACATAAGAATCAAGAAAATTGAAAACGATATTGTTTAAGGTCAAATGAACGGGGTAAGTCTTGTGATTAAATATATACATAAACATTTTGAACGAATTTAAATATATACGTATGAATTTTTAAACATAAAGATACTCAAAATTGAAATTAGTCATAATATCTAATGATATTAGAACTAAGTTTTGTTGTCCAATAAGTGTTAATTTATTAATGTGTTGTTCATATCATGTTAAATTTAATTTATTGCAAGTCTAAGTAACCTAATGTAAACAAAATTTAAATCTAAAAAAAAAAAAAAAAAAAATATAAACCCCTGAAGAAGCTGGAAAGCAACCGGCGAAACGTAGGGAAAAACATGAATTTTTAAATATTTTTATTTATTAATTGCATCAAAAATAAACTGATCATCAAAGCCCTAACATCATTTCAAAGATAACTTATACATGATCAAACATTTAAACGATACTCAAAATTACAAAATTTTTGAAAGCAATACACTCAAAGATAGTTTTGAATTTTGGAACATGAAAAGAAGAGAACAAAAATTTAGCAATCGCTTTTCAATAATTAATCTTGCTTTAGTTTTGCTTCAAGCAAGGTGTGTGCGATACGAGTAGTTTATTTGTTTTTATTGAGCGAACGATACTGGTTGGAAAGATTAATCAGTAAAGTAACGAATATTAAATTTTTTTTTGTGAAATAAAGTAAGACCTGATCGATAATTGATTTTTTTGGATTGATATCAAAAATTTACCATTTTGTTTTTGGAATACATAAGTACAATTGTACGTAGGTACATAAGATTGAGTTAACTTCCAACTGAAGTTGCAATAGATACTTGCTTGTTAGGGACATTATATATATTTTTTTTGTTAGTTATTTACAGTACTTACGTTAAGGATATACACATATACATACATATACATATATAATTATATGTATAGGTATATATATATATATATATATACGATCTTCAGCCGAGTTGTTTAGTTTAAGATTTTATATTTTTATTATTGAAATTAAAGTGTTTACATGAAATGAAAATCCGGAGTCCTAGATTTCTAGCTTGTTTTGGTTTCATAAAGATTCGGTTTATGTTGGTTGAATTCCGTAGTTCCATCTTTGGGAAATATTTTCGTTTTGTTTGAAAGATGAACAGGTTTTAAGAATTTTATGTGGATGTGGCTTTACTGAGTTACCTGGGAGAGTAGGCGACTAAGAAGACGCAATGAAAAAGGAATCTTAAGGGATTCGCTTCTTGAGCTTTTTTAGGGGTTATCAAAAATCATTGAGGTACAGATAACCAGGACGATGTCTCTCTATGCGTGTAGAGTGGTACAGTGGGAGGGACTATCCTCAGAGAGCTTTTCCACCAGTGCTCTCCTTTCTCATTGCACTGTAGGAATTCATCATAAGCAGGGACGATTTAGGCTCCGCAAATTTTAGTACTTTTTTTGGCATGATAAACGTAACGGCCGTTCAGGTAACCGACAGCAAGAACCCCCCCGCCGACGAGCTAGTCTATTGGCATATGCAAGCATGCCAAGCGGTTGGAACCCTGGACAACCACCTGCTTTGCTCCCAGTATCCTTGCAGTGTCCCTGTAAGCACCGATGGGCAATGGTGGCATAAGAAGTAGGTGGCTTCAAAGGAAATGAGATTTTCAGAGGTTGGATTTCTCAGATGACATTGGGTTTGAATCCTTGGAAAATTTCATGACTCCTTTTCTCGAACAACACCGCGAGGTACGTTACAGGTGGCGCCCAACGTGGGGCCCGAATTCGTCCTTTTTTTGGTAGTTAAAATGTTTTTAAGATATATTTTTCAGTTTTGGGCTTATTTAAATTAATACCTTTCTTTTGGTTTCGAAAGTTTTTCTTAACAATATTTTTTTTTTCGTGTCGTTTTCGTTGGAAAATAAAGTAAGTGAACTCGACCAGTGGTTGGGTGGTATCCTCAATCAGTCTGCTGCGGGTAGTCTCATTATTTCCATCGTTATTATTTCTTATTACTTTTTTTTAGCTTGTTTTTATTTACAGAAATAAACTGTAGTTTTTGATTGTTACTTTGACGACCAGTAAATGGGTGAAATCCTCGTTTAGCCTGCTGCGCCAAATAACTTTCAACTTCACGTAAATACAGTTCGTTTCGAAGGTCCTTTGGCCAATGTTAGCCTATTGAGTTTAATCAACTTTATTTGGCCTCGAAATCGAATTCTTTTCTTATTTTTACTACCCAAAATTTTACCTCGACCGATAGTATGGCAAATAGTCTAACTAGTTCGCTGCGAAGGTTAAGTTTTTGGAGGCTAAATATATTTTAGCTTCAGTAAACAAAGCAAGCCTAAAACTTTGAAGATGTCTTAAACAGCTACAATTTTTAGTCCAGTTCTGCAGAAAGAGTTTTCTGAAGACTTGGTAGACTTAGTCGAACGAATTGTTTTTTTTAAGTGTAATGTTCTTCACATTGACCTCGACCGATAGCATGGCAAATATTCTGACTAGTTCGCTGCGAGAATTCAATTCCTGGGAACGCTCTTATCAGGACATTCCGGTTACAGTCGAATAAGTCTTAAGATTACTCCGACTATATTTTTGAAACATTTGGTTCAGATGAAGTTTTTTTTTCAATGAGAAAGTTCAAAGAAAGTTAAATCGTCTTTCAATCCTAGTATGTAAAGTCACATCCACAACTATTAGTTAGTTAGGTTGTTATTAAACAATTTACTTTTATTTGTAGTGTTAACTACGTTCTGCCGATATAAGATATTAGAAGTTAAGTTCAGTTTTCTTTTCGATTAGTTTTGTTTTTGCTATAGTTATTTCGAAGACATATATATATATACTTTTGCTTTTGTAATACGAGTTGAAGCCATTAGATATTTGAGAAAAGTAAAGTATGTCGAGACCCGATCATAATCCATCATCGAAAAAGAGTTTTTACTATTTCAGAAAAAAGAATAACCCGGGTAGAACAAACGCTACAGCAATGTCTTCTATAAACCACTCAGGCTTATCTGCTGAGGGCAAATGGGAAAGGCTTTTGTTGTTCAGTATCCGTTCCAGCATTTGTTTGTAGACTATTTAGGGCCACACCCTCGTTCAAAGAAAGGGAACACTTATATTATCATTGCTCTCGACCAGCTGACTAAATTCGTTTTAATTAAAGCTTTGCGTAAAGCAACTACAGAAACGGCGATTCAGTTTTAGGATATATTTTGCGTCTTTGGGGTACCGGAATCGATAATGACAGATAACGGCAAGCAGTTTATTAGCAACAAATTTTCAAAGTTTCTTTCAACCTTCGGGGTTCAGCATATACGAACAGCTGCATACGCTCCTCAAGCTAATGCCAGCGAGCGAGTCAACCGCTCTATTCTCGCAGCCGTTAGATCGTACTTAGGTACTGACCAAAGAGAATGGGATTCCCACTTACCTGAAATTGGTTGTGCCTTACGGACTGCTGCTCATTCTGCTATAAATGTTTCTCCATTCGAGGCACTTTTTGGTCAGAAAATGATTGAGCATGGCTCCGATTTCAAACTTTTACGTCAACTTAAAAATGTGGATAGCGCGGAAATTAACTTTATCCCTAAGAGTTCTAAGATGAGTAATATACATTCCGCTATAAAGGAAGCGCTTGATAAAGCACATAACCACTACGAGCACAAATATAACACCCGTAGTAAGGTTGCTTGTTACAAAGTAGGAGATACTGTTTACAAACGAAATTTTACTCTCAGTGATAAATCAAAAAAAAAAAGGAACGCAAAATTATGCCCAAAGTTCATCAAAGCTAGAGTTCGAAAGATCATAGGGAACAGTCTCTTTGAATTAGAAGATGAGTTAGGAAAAGTTATTGGTGTGTTTCACTCCAAGGATATTAAGAGGTAATGAAAATGTAGCCCGGCTAGTCAGTCTGAACATGAGACGTAGTATCTCAGGCATGGGTCCGATAACATAAGGTTAGGTTCCTTTTCATTTCGGTTTTGTTCGTAAAACGCATCAAAACGAAAAAGCTGTGTGGGGGAACCTTTATTTAAAATTCAAATCCATCGTGTTTTTGGGTAAGAGAACCACAGATAATTTCCGGCAAATGATCGGTCTCATAAATATATGCACTTGCTATAGCACGGTGTTGAACCACAGTGTGTGGATCGTATTCTGGCAAGCGGAAGGATGTAAAATATAACGTCATAAAGTACGGCAGAGTATGAAAAAAAAAGAAAAAAAAAAGAAAAAAAAGTACGGGAATCGGTGGGAGTTGAACCCACGTAGATAAGCATCACAGGCCAAGGGGGTATCCATTCGGCTAACATGATGGTGATGAAGATCGGTGATCAAAACAAACGTGCAAATCGAAATTTATTACACTATCTGAAAAGAAGATCGATTTGCGCTTTCGAGAGTCGAGAATCGATCATGTGTTTGGTGAAAGCTCGCTTACTAACACAAGCTCATGTACGATCATTGCTGGCTTCCGACAAGAAAAATCCAAGAATATTTTATTTTAAAATCCGAGTTTTCAACACACCTGGTGGTGGTGTGTGCAGTCAATGAGACTGTGGGTTTGCTAGGCGGATAGTGAGATCAACGGTGTTGATCCCGTTGGTGAACCAAAATCAAATTGCTTACTGGGCATAACACCGTAGTAATTTTTTTTTGGTTTCCCAATAAGATTTGCACTTGTTGATTTTACTTAGATAGCGTCTGCGTTCGATATTCTGTTTTGTGTGTTTTTGTGAATGGTGATGTCGGGTAAATTTCGTGTCGATTTTAGCAACATTCGGGGGTTGCGATCGAATTTCTTTGCTGTGTACGCTCACACTGCAAAATGCAGGCCAGCTGTTTTGGCACTAAGTGAAACACAGGTGGGTGTTGGTTCTGATCCCTCAGAATTCAACCTGCCTGGATATAGCTTAGTGCCACTATTCTTTTCCTCCCATGGCCTCGCCGTATATGTTAGACATGATATTGCTTACCAGCTTCTACCACAATACGGCCCTTGTTCTAATACGAACTTTAATTTCATGAGGTTAAAATTCACCGTCCGTAAGCAAATCATTCATTACTGTTTTATCTATAGAAGCCCCAATTTAGATAGTAATTCGACCTCTAACGAGTTTGATGCGCTATCTGACTCCATAGTAAGAATTATTTCCCTATATCCTCACACTGAAATCGCAATTGCGGGCGATTTCAATGTACACAATTCTCATTGGCTTCGACATTCTGGCCAGACAACACCCGAAGGAAAGTGTGTTGAGATCTTCGCTGAGTTTAACCAGTTAACTCAACTTGTTGATGAGCCCACTCGGGTTCCAGATATTGAAGGCCATGCGGCCAACACTCTTGACTTATTTCTCACTTCTCATCCCGAAAAATACAGGGTTGTAGTATCATCTCCTTTAGGCAAATCGGACCATTGTGTCATATCGGTAGATTTTTCGCTTTCCGTCACGGTAAAAAAAGATAAAGTCCCCAAAAGAACTGTGTGGCAATATGAGAAAGCCAATTGGGACGGCCTGAATAATTTCTTTCGTAATTTTAATTGGTCATTGTGCTTTCTCGACGGAAACGTTGATGCATCGGCTGATATGATATCTAACGTAATTCTCAACGGCATGAGAAATTTCGTTCCTCACAGAACAAAAAGTATCATCCCCAAAGAGAATTCGTGGTTTGATTCAAGCTGTAAGGAGGCGATTAGGGATAGAGAAAGTAGTTTTCGAAAATTTAAAGATAACCCTACTGTAGAAAACCGAAATTTGTTCAAACGGGCCAGAAATATCTGTAACGCTCTTATACGGAAGACCAAGTTTTTGCATGACCAAAAAGTAAGGCAAAAAATACTGTTGTGTCCAAAAGGAAGCAAAAATTTTTGGTCTTTTGTTAAGAACGTTAAGAACTCGACCACGTCATCGGTCCCTACGCTCGTTTTCAATGACTCTCCGTATGTCAGTTCCATCGATAAAGCCAATTTGCTGGCAGCTCAATTTGCTGCCAACTCGACACTTCCTCATAGCATAGTGGCTCCACCTGAGCTCGAGGCTGCAAATTCTTTGATGAAGCAGATATTCTTTCGAACTCGCTCGGTTGCGAGAGTCCTCAAAGATCTCAACATACATAAATCCGCTGGTCCAGATGGTATCCCCGCCGTTATTCTGAAGAGGTGTTCTTCTACGCTGGCAAAACCACTGCGTAAACTTTTCCATCTTTCCTATTCTGCTGGGATTTTTCCGAGCAGATGGAAAACTGCATTTGTCCAGCCGGTCCCTAAAAAAGGCGAATCTTCCTTCCCTTCCAATTACCGTCCAATTGCACTAACGTCCCTTCTTTCCAAGGTCATGGAAACGTTGATAAACCGTCAACTTATGAAATATCTTGAAGAACGAAAGCTTCTTAATGACCGTCAGTACGGCTTTCGTAGCAAACGGTCCACTGGTGATTTGATGGCTTATCTCACTGAAAAGTGGAACCAATCTTTACATTGTTTTGGAGAAAGTAAGATTATTGTGCTTGATATTTCTAAAGCATTTGATAGAGTTTGGCATCAGGCTCTTTTATCGAAAATGCGTGCTTTTGGTATCGATGAGTCTCTTCTTCGTTGGATTAGAAACTACCTTTCCGACCGTTCAATACAAGTTGTGTTGGATGGTTTTAAGTCTGATACCCACTTCATAAATGCTGGTGTGCCCCAGGGCTCCGTTTTGTCTCCGACTCTCTTCCTCATTTTCATTAATGATCTCTTGTCTGAAACTTCTAATCCACTTAACTGTTTTGCTGACGACTCGACCCTCAGCTTTTCATATTCGTTTCCAAATTCACGTCCCTGCTCTTCGGATGTGGAACTGGAACGGTTGCGTATGATAAGCTCATTGAATTCTGACCTTGACAGCATTGTTGCATGGGGTATTATGAACCGAGTAGAATTCAATGCTTCGAAAACTCAATGCTGTCTCTTGTCGTTGAAGCTTAACATTCCCCCATTGCCATTATCCATGAATGGTACCTGTATCGAAGAAACCGAAAAGCTGTCAGTACTTGGTATGTGTGTAAACGATGATCTTCGTTGGAACGACCACATATTTGAAGTCGCCAAAAACGCTGCTAAATGCTTAGGTTTCTTGAGACGATGCAGGAAATTCTTCACCCCTTCTGATCTGGCTACAATTTATAAGGCATTCATCCGCCCAAAACTGGAGTATAACTCTCATATCTGGTCAGGTGCTTCTCAAACTTCTTTGCGCCTACTTGATAGGGTACAAAATAGAGCGTTAAGATTGATAGGTGATAGTTCAATCGTAGAATCGATTGATTCTCTTGGACATCGTCGAAACGTCACCTGTCTCTCTCTCTTTTATCGTTTTTTCCACAAACAGTGCTCTAGTGAAATAGCCAGCTGCATTCCTCCCTTGAAACATATATATATATATATATATATATATACAAATATATATATATTAACGTATAGATTTATATGCATAAACGCCTATTTTCTTCACTTATTCCATCTCAAAATAAGGTGAGCTTCAAAATAGAAAAATCGAAAGTAAAGAAAAGTGATTAAACTGAGTTTTTTTTTGTTACAACATATAGCACACATATAGGCCGTTAGGATTTTCCGTTAACGGCCTGAACTCGCAGGAAAAGCCGATATAACGGTGTCCAAAGCGAATCGGTTAGAAGAAAAATCCTAAGTTCAACATTTTTATTGCTTCTGGTCAGCAAACCAATAAAACAAAAAAAAGGAAATCGTTCGAGACGATCGACAAAGTCGTCGTCAGCGGCGCGGCATCCAAAAGAGAGAGTTTTTGTCATATACATAAGAAAATCTTAAATCAATTTTTTTATATTACAATCTTCGATTTATATCAATTGTGTGGGGGAACCTTTACTTAAAATTCAAATCCATCGTGTTTTTGGGTAAGAGAACCACAGATAATTTCCGGCAAATGATCGGTCTCATAAATATATGCACGGTGTTGAACCACAGTGTGTGGATCGTATTCTGGCAAGCGGAAGGATGTAAAATATAACGTCATAAAGTACGGCAGAGTATGAACAAAAAAAGAAAAAAAAAGAAAAAAAAGTACGGGAATCGGTGGGTGGTGATGAAGATCGGTGATCAAAACAAACGTGCAAATCGAAATTTATTACACTATCTGAAAAGAAGATCGATTTGCGCTTTCGAGAGTCGAGAATCGATCATGTGTTTGGTGAAAGCTCGCTTACTAACACAAGCTCATGTACGATCATGGCTGGCTTCCGACAAGAAAAATCCACGAATATTTTATTTTAAAATCCGAGTTTTCAACACACCTATTTTTAAAAAAATCCAAAACTAAATTAAAGATGCTTTGCTGATTTTTCCGACTAAAATTAACAAAACTAATGGATAAAGCGGAAGGCAAATCGTCCGCCATAATGACTTTTGCAATAGTATGGATTAGAGCTTTCGATAGCTCCCAGAACGTATTTATAGAACTGAACGATGGAAAATCGTTCTTTTTGGTTTGATCGTGAGTACGCAAAGTACTAGTTTCGGCGTATGGGTTCTGAGCCCCTTGAAAAGGTGAAACTGGGCAAAAACTCCTACGAAGTTTTAATGGAAATTCCATTTATTTATTTTTTGTTTTTTTTTTTTATTAAAGTGAAAAAGTCGTCAGAAAAAAAATAGAGAAAAATTGAAGTGAAACAAAGAAAAAGAAAAAAAACTTTCACTGTGAGATCTAGAAACAGAAAACAAAATTAGAACCTGAAAGTGATTGCTTAAAACTACAGGGATATTCAAGGGGTAAGTACGGCGGATATCGTGGATAGCTTGTGCTAAAAAGCTAACGCAAGTTTTAATCAATAGGCTCAATCAGGGAACCTTATAAATTAAAAGGGTTTCGAAACCTACATCTACGACGGAACCCTATTATGTACATACACTTAGAGTACGCCCACGAACCGGAGAATCCATAACCTCAAGCACACAGAAAAAGAAACATAATCAAAGCACCATCTTCAACATCCATCCGATTGTCAAAATCCACAATCGTACATTACATGTGCCTCTCACAACAGCCAGAGTACATACACATCTCATAACAGCCAGAGTACATACACATCTCATAAGAGTCAAAGTACCATCTTCAACATCCATCCGATCGTCAAAATCCACAATAGTACATACACACCTCAGAATAGTCAGAGCACCAATTACATCTCTCATAATCCATCACACACATTCTCATAACACGCATCACACACAACACGTATCACCGCAGAAGAAGACATTCGGGGCTTCAGACAGTTTTACCCATGCAGCCATCAATATTCAATAGTCACATACACCCGCATTAACATCATACGGCAGCTGCAACCCATTCAATCAAGCCCAAACAAAACACAATCAACCCGAATTCGCCGCAGCACCTGTGGAAAAATGTTCAACCAGACGCAGTCACACAACCAAGATCCTCTCACTTAAGCAAACCAAACCCTATTTCAAATACAGACGTAGACATAGGTTTCATTTCCATTCCGTTCCACCACCAGATCGTATTAAAGAAAGTTAAGTAATTTTTTCTTTGAGTTTAATACTCGATAAATTAGAAGTATTAGCAAGAGATTGTGTTCGCTCGTTCAAATTGTTTCTTTTTTTTAATCACAACATCTAGGTACAAAAGTAGATTACGTCGGTTTTTGTCAACAAGATACCTTGGATGCTGTGCACAACATTCCGGATGATTCGCCACATATACGTAACATAAGAATCAAGAAAATTGAAAACGATATTGTTTAAGGTCAAATGAACGGGGTAAGTCTTGTGATTAAATATATACATAAACATTTTGAACGAATTTAAATATATACGTATGAATTTTTAAACATAAAGATACTCAAAATTGAAATGATGTTAGGGCTTTGATGATCAGTTTATTTTTGATGCAATTAATAAATAAAAATATTTAAAAATTCATGTTTTTCCCTACGTTTCGCCGGTTGCTTTCCAGCTTCTTCAGGGGTTTATATTTATTTTTTTTTTTAGATTTAAATTTTGTTTACATTAGGTTACTTAGACTTGCAATAAATTTAATTTAACATGAAATGAACAACACATTAATAAATTAACACTTATTGGACAACAAAACTTAGTTCTAATATCACAGATCATAATATCTAATGATATTAGAACTAAGTTTTGTTGTTCAATAAGTGTTAATTTATTAATGTGTTGCTCATTTCATGTTAAATTTAATTTATTGCAAGTCTAAGTAACCTAATGTAAACAAAATTTAAATCTAAAAAAAAAAAAATAAAAATAAATATAAACCCCTGAAGAAGCTGGAAAGCAACCGGCGAAACGTAGGGAAAAACATGAATTTTTAAATATTTTTATTTATTAATTGCATCAAAAATAAACTGATCATCAAAGCCCTAACATCATTTCAAAGATAACTTATACATGATCAAACATTTAAACGATACTCAAAATTACAAAATTTTTGAAAGCAATACACTCAAAGATAGTTTTGAATTTTGGAACATGAAAAGAAGAGAACAAAAATTTCGCAATCGCTTTTCAATAATTAATCTTGCTTTAGTTTTGCTTCAAGCAAGGTGTGTGCGATACGAGTAGTTTATTTGTTTTTATTGAGCGAACGATACTGGTTGGAAAGATTAATCAGTAAAGTAACGAATATTAAATTTTTTTTTGTGAAATAAAGTAAGACCTGATCGATAATTGATTTTTTTGGATTGATATCAAAAATTTACCATTTTGTTTTTGGAATACATAAGTACAATTGTACGTAGGTACATAAGATTGAGTTAACTTCCAACTGAAGTTGCAATAGATACTTGCTTGTTAGGGACATTATATATATTTTTTTTTGTTAGTTATTTACAGTACTTACGTTAAGGATATACACATATACATACATATACATATATAATTATATGTATAGGTATATATATATATATATATATATACGATCTTCAGCCGAGTTGTTTAGTTTAAGATTTTATATTTTTATTATTGAAATTAAAGTGTTTACATGAAATGAAAATCCGGAGTCCTAGATTTCTAGCTTGTTTTGGTTTCATAAAGATTCGGTTTATGTTGGTTGAATTCCGTAGTTCCATCTTTGGGAAATATTTTCGTTTTGTTTGAAAGATGAACAGGTTTTAAGAATTTTATGTGGATGTGGCTTTACTGAGTTACCTGGGAGAGTAGGCGACTAAGAAGACGCAATGGAAAAAGGAATTTTAAGGGATTCGCTTCTTGAGCTTTTTTAGGGGTTATCAAAAATCATTGAGGTACAGATAACCAGGACGATGTCTCTCTATGCGTGTAGAGTGGTACAGTGGGAGGGACTATCCTCAGAGAGCTTTTCCACCAGTGCTCTCCTTTCTCATTGCACTGTAGGAATTCATCATAAACAGGGACGATTTAGGCTCCGCAAATTTTAGTACTTTTTTTGGCATGATAAACGTAACGGCCGTTCAGGTAACCGACAGCAAGAACCCCCCCGCCGACGAGCTAGTCTATTGGCATATGCAAGCATGCCAAGCGGTTGGAACCCTGGACAACCACCTGCTTTGCTCCCAGTATCCTTGCAGTGTCCCTGTAAGCACCGATGGGCAATGGTGGCATAAGAAGTAGGTGGCTTCAAAGGAAATGAGATTTTCAGAGGTTGGATTTCTCAGATGACATTGGGTTTGAATCCTTGGAAAATTTCATGACTCCTTTTCTCGAACAACACCGCGAGGTACGTTACAGGTGGCGCCCAACGTGGGGCCCGAGTTCGTCCTTTTTTGGTAGTTAAAATGTTTTTAAGATATATTTTTCAGTTTTGGGCTTATTTAAATTACTACCTTTCTTTTGGTTTCGAAAGTTTTTCTTAACAATATTTTTTTTTTCGTGTCGTTTTCGTTGGAAAATAAAGTAAGTGAACTCGACCAGTGGTTGGGTGGTATCCTCAATCAGTCTGCTGCGGGTAGTCTCATTATTTCCATCGTTATTATTTCTTATTACTTTTTTTTAAGTTTGTTTTTATTTACAGAAATAAACTGTAGTTTTTGATTGTTACTTTGACGACCAGTAAATGGGTGGAATCCTCGTTTAGCCTGCTGCGCCAAATAACTTTCAACTTCACGTAAATACAGTTCGTTTCGAAGGTCCTTTGGCCAATGTTAGCCTATTGAGTTTAATCAACTTTATTTGGCCTCGAAATCGAATTCTTTTCTTATTTTTACTACCCAAAATTTTACCTCGACCGATAGTATGGCAAATAGTCTAACTAGTTCGCTGCGAAGGTTAAGTTTTTGGAGGCTAAATATATTTTAGCTTCAGTAAGCAAAGCAAGCCTAAAACTTTGAAGATGTCTTAAACAGCTACAATTTTTAGTCCAGTTCTGCAGAAAGAGTTTTCTGAAGACTTGGTAGACTTAGTCGAACGAATTGTTTTTTTTAAGTGTAATGTTCTTCACATTGACCTCGACCGATAGCATGGCAAATAGTCTGACTAGTTCGCTGCGAGAATTCAATTCCTGGGAACGCTCTTATCAGGACATTCCGGTTACAGTCGAATAAGTCTTTAGATTACTCCGACTATATTTTTGAAACATTTGGTTCAGATGAAGTTTTTTTTTCAATGAGAAAGTTCAAAGAAAGTTAAATCGTCTTTCAATCCTAGTATGTAAAGTCACATCCACAACTATTAGTTAGTTAGGTTGTTATTAAACAATTTACTTTTATTTGTAGTGTTAACTACGTTCTGCCGATATAAGATATTAGAAGTTAAGTTCAGTTTTCTTTTCGATTAGTTTTGTTTTTGCTATAGTTATTTCGAACACATATATATATATACTTTTGCTTTTGTAATACGAGTTGAAGCCATTAGATATTTGAGAAAAGTAAAGTATGTCGAGACCCGATCATAATCCATCATCGAAAAAGAGTTTTTACTATTTCAGAAAAAAGAATAACCCGGGTAGAACAAACGCTACAGCAATGTCTTCTATAAACCACTCAGGCTTATCGGCTGAGGGCAAATGGGAAAGGCTTTTGTTGTTCAGTATCCGTTCCAGCATTTGTTTGTAGACTATTTAGGGCCACACCCTCGTTCAAAGAAAGGGAACACTTATATTATCATTGCTCTCGACCAGCTGACTAAATTCGTTTTAATTAAAGCTTTGCGTAAAGCAACTACAGAAACGGCGATTCAGTTTTTGCACGAGGATATATTTTGCGTCTTTGGGGTACCGGAATCGATAATGACAGATAACGGCAAGCAGTTTATTAGCAACAAATTTTCAAAGTTTCTTTCAACCTTCGGGGTTCAGCATATACGAACAGCTGCATACGCTCCTCAAGCTAATGCCAGCGAGCGAGTCAACCGCTCTATTCTCGCAGCCGTTAGATCGTACTTAGGTACTGACCAAAGAGAATGGGATTCCCACTTACCTGAAATTGGTTGTGCCTTACGGACTGCTGCTCATTCTGCTATAAATGTTTCTCCATTCGAGGCACTTTTTGGTCAGAAAATGATTGAGCATGGCTCCGATTTCAAACTTTTACGTCAACTTAAAAATGTGGATAGCGCGGAAATTAACTTTATCCCTAAGAGTTCTAAGATGAGTAATATACATTCCGCTATAAAGGAAGCGCTTGATAAAGCACATAACCAATACGAGCACAAATATAACACCCGTAGTAAGGTTGCTTGTTACAAAGTAGGAGATACTGTTTACAAACGAAATTTTACTCTCAGTGATAAATCAAAAAAAAGGAACGCAAAATTATGCCCAAAGTTCATCAAAGCTAGAGTTCGAAAGATCATAGGGAACAGTCTCTTTGAATTAGAAGATGAGTTAGGAAAAGTTATTGGTGTGTTTCACTCCAAGGATATTAAGAGGTAATGAAAATGTAGCCCGGCTAGTCAGTCTGAACATGAGACGTAGTATCTCAGGCATGGGTCCGATAACATAAGGTTAGGTTCCTTTTCATTTCGGTTTTGTTCGTAAAACGCATCAAAACGAAAAAGCTGTGTGGGGGAACCTTTATTTAAAATTCAAATCCATCGTGTTTTTGGGTAAAAGAACCACAGATAATTTCCGGCAAATGATCGGTCTCATAAATATATGCACTTGCTATAGCACGGTGTTGAACCACAGTGTGTGGATCGTATTCTGGCAAGCGGAAGGATGTAAAATATAACGTCATAAAGTACGGCAGAGTATGAAAAAAAAAAGAAAAAAAAAAAGAAAAAAAAGTACGGGAATCGGTGGGAGTTGAACCCACGTAGATAAGCATCACAGGCCAAGGGGGTATCCATTTGGCTAACATGATGGTGATGAAGATCGGTGATCAAAACAAACGTGCAAATCGAAATTTATTACACTATCTGAAAAGAAGATCGATTTGCGCTTTCGAGAGTCGAGAATCGATCATGTGTTTGGTGAAAGCTCGCTTACTAACACAAGCTCATGTACGATCATGGCTGGCTTCCGACAAGAAAAATCCAAGAATATTTTATTTTAAAATCCGAGTTTTCAACACACCTATTTTTAAAAAAATCCAAAACTAAATGTAAGATGCTTTGCTGATTTTTCCGACTAAAATTAACAAAACTAATGGATAAAGCGGAAGGCAAATCGTCCGCCATAATGACTTTTGCAATAGTATGGATTAGAGCTTTCGATAGCTCCCAGAACGTATTTATAGAACTGAACGATGGAAAATCGTTCTTTTTGGTTTGATCGTGAGTACGCAAAGTACTAGTTTCGGCGTATGGGTTCTGAGCCCCTTGAAAAGGTGAAACTGGGCAAAAACTCCTACGAAGTTTTAATGGAAATTCCATTTATTTTTTTTTTGTTTTTTTTATTAAAGTGAAAAAGTCGTCAGAAAAAAAATAGAGAAAAATTGAAGTGAAACAAAGAAAAAGAAAAAAAACTTTCACTGTGAGATCTAGAAACAGAAAACAAAATTAGAACCTGAAAGTGATTGCTTAAAACTACAGGGATATTCAAGGTGTAAGTACGGCGGATATCGTGGATAGCTTGTGCTAAAAAGCTAACGCAAGTTTTAATCAATAGGCTCAATCAGGGAACCTTATAAATTAAAAGGGTTTCGAAACCTACATCTACGACGGAACCCTATTATGTACATACACTTAGAGTACGCCCACGAACCGGAGAATCCATAACCTCAAGCACACAGAAAAAGAAACTTAATCAAAGCACCATCTTCAACATCCATCCGATTGTCAAAATCCACAATCGTACATTACATGTGCCTCTCACAACAGCCAGAGTACATACACATCTCATAACAGCCAGAGTACATACACATCTCATAAGAGTCAAAGTACCATCTTCAACATCCATCCGATCGTCAAAATCCACAATAGTACATACACACCTCAGAATAGTCAGAGCACCAATTACATCTCTCATAATCCATCACACACATTCTCATAACACGCATCACACACAACACGTATCACCGCAGAAGAAGACATTCGGGGCTTCAGACAGTTTTACCCATGCAGCCATCAATATTCAATAGTCACATACACCCGCATTAACATCATACGGCAGCTGCAACCCATTCAATCAAGCCCACACAAAACACAATCAACCCGAATTCGCCGCAGCACCTGTGGAAAAATGTTCAACCAGACGCAGTCACACAACCAAGATCCTCTCACTTAAGCAAACCAAACCCTATTTCAAATACAGACGTAGACATAGGTTTCATTTCCATTCCGTTCCACCACCAGATCGTATTAAAGAAAGTTAAGTAATTTTTTCTTTGAGTTTAATACTCGATAAATTAGAAGTATTAGCAAGAGATAGTGTTCGCTCGTTCAAATTGTTTCTTTTTTTTAATCACAACATCTAGGTACAAAAGTAGATTACGTCGGTTTTTGTCAACAAGATACCTTGGATGCTGTGCACAACATTCCGGATGATTCGCCACATATACGTAACATAAGAATCAAGAAAATTGAAAACGATATTGTTTAAGGTCAAATGAACGGGGTAAGTCTTGTGATTAAATATATACATAAACATTTTGAACGAATTTAAATATATACGTATGAATTTTTAAACATAAAGATACTCAAAATTGAAATGATGTTAGGGCTTTGATGATCAGTTTATTTTTGATGCAATTAATAAATAAAAATATTTAAAAATTCATGTTTTTCCCTACGTTTCGCCGGTTGCTTTCCAGCTTCTTCAGGGGTTTATATTTATTTTTTTTTAGATTTAAATTTTGTTTACATTAGGTTACTTAGACTTGCAATAAATTAAATTTAACATGAAATGAACAACACATTAATAAATTAACACTTATTGGACAACAAAACTTAGTTCTAATATCATTAGATATTATGATCTGTGATATTAGAACTAAGTTTTGTTGTCCAATAAGTGTTAATTTATTAATGTGTTGTTCATTTCATGTTAAATTTAATTTATTGCAAGTCTAAGTAACCTAATGTAAACAAAATTTAAATCTAAAAAAAAAAAAAAAAAATATATAAACCCCTGAAGAAGCTGGAAAGCAACCGGCGAAACGTAGGGAAAAACATGAATTTTTAAATATTTTTATTTATTAATTGCATCAAAAATAAACTGATCATCAAAGCCCTAACATCATTTCAAAGATAACTTATACATGATCAAACATTTAAACGATACTCAAAATTACAAAATTTTTGAAAGCAATACACTCAAAGATAGTTTTGAATTTTGGAACATGAAAAGAAGAGAACAAAAATTTCGCAATCGCTTTTCAATAATTAATCTTGCTTTAGTTTTGCTTCAAGCAAGGTGTGTGCGATACGAGTAGTTTATTTGTTTTTATTGAGCGAACGATACTGGTTGGAAAGATTAATCAGTAAAGTAACGAATATTAAATTTTTTTTTTGTGAAATAAAGTAAGATGATCGATAATTGATTTTTTTGGATTGATATCAAAAATTTACCATTTTGTTTTTGGAATACATAAGTACAATTGTACGTAGGTACATAAGATTGAGTTAACTTCCAACTGAAGTTGCAATAGATACTTGCTTGTTAGGGACATTATATATATTTTTTTTTGTTGGTTATTTACAGTACTTACGTTAAGGATATACACATATACATACATACATATACATATATAATTATATATATATATAGATATATATATATATATATATATACGATCTTCAGCCGAGTTGTTTAGTTTAAGATTTTATATTTTTATTATTGAAATTAAAGTATTTACATGAAATGAAAATCCGGAGTCCTAGATTTCTAGCTTGTTTTGGTTTCATAAAGATTCGGTTTATGTTGGTTGAATTCCGTAGTTCCATCTTTGGGAAATATTTTCGTTTTGTTTGAAAGATGAACAGGTTTTAAGAATTTTATGTGGATGTGGCTTTACTGAGTTACCAGGGAGAGTAGGCGACTAAGAAGACGCAATGAAAAAGGAATCTTAAGGGATTCGCTTCTTGAGCTTTTTTAGGGGTTATCAAAAATCATTGAGGTACAGATAACCAGGACGATGTCTCTCTATGCGTGTAGAGTGGTACAGTGGGAGGGACTATCCTCAGAGAGCTTTTCCACCAGTGCTCTCCTTTCTCATTGAACTGTAGGAATTCATCATAAACAGGGACGATTTAGGCTCCGCAAATTTTAGTACTTTTTTTGGCATGATAAACGTAACGGCCGTTCAGGTAACCGACAGCAAGAACCCCCCCGCCGACGAGCTAGTCTATTGGCATATGCAAGCATGCCAAGCGGTTGGAACCCTGGACAACCACCTGCTTTGCTCCCAGTATCCTTGCAGTGTCCCTGTAAGCACCGATGGGCAATGGTGGCATAAGAAGTAGGTGGCTTCAAAGGAAATGAGATTTTCAGAGGTTGGATTTCTCAGATGACATTGGGTTTGAATCCTTGGAAAATTTCATGACTCCTTTTCTCGAACAACACCGCGAGGTACGTTACAGGTGGCGCCCAACGTGGGGCCCGAATTCGTCCTTTTTTTGGTAGTTAAAATGTTTTTAAGATATATTTTTCAGTTTTGGGCTTATTTAAATTAATACCTTTCTTTTGGTTTCGAAAGTTTTTCTTAACAATATTTTTTTTTCGTGTCGTTTTCGTTGGAAAATAAAGTAAGTGAACTCGACCAGTGGTTGGGTGGTATCCTCAATCAGTCTGCTGCGGGTAGTCTCATTATTTCCATCGCTATTATTTCTTATTACTTTTTTTTAAGTTTGTTTTTATTTACAGAAATAAACTGTAGTTTTTGATTGTTACTTTGACGACCAGTAAATGGGTGGAATCCTCGTTTAGCCTGCTGCGCCAAATAACTTTCAACTTCACGTAAATACAGTTCGTTTCGAAGGTCCTTTGGCCAATGTTAGCCTATTGAGTTTAATCAACTTTATTTGGCCTCGAAATCGAATTCTTTTCTTATTTTTACTACCCAAAATTTTACCTCGACCGATAGTATGGCAAATAGTCTAACTAGTTCGCTGCGAAGGTTAAGTTTTTGGAGGCTAAATATATTTTAGCTTCAGTAAGCAAAGCAAGCCTAAAACTTTGAAGATGTCTTAAACAGCTACAATTTTTAGTCCAGTTCTGCAGAAAGAGTTTTCTGAAGACTTGGTAGACTTAGTCGAACGAATTGTTTTTTTTAAGTGTAATGTTCTTCACATTGACCTCGACCGATAGCATGGCAAATAGTCTGACTAGTTCGCTGCGAGAATTCAATTCCTGGGAACGCTCTTATCAGGACATTCCGGTTACAGTCGAATAAGTCTTTAGATTACTCCGACTATATTTTTGAAACATTTGGTTCAGATGAAGTTTTTTTTTCAATGAGAAAGTTCAAAGAAAGTTAAATCGTCTTTCAATCCTAGTATGTAAAGTCACATCCACAACTATTAGTTAGTTAGGTTGTTATTAAACAATTTACTTTTATTTGTAGTGTTAACTACGTTCTGCCGATATAAGATATTAGAAGTTAAGTTCAGTTTTCTTTTCGATTAGTTTTGTTTTTGCTATAGATATTTCGAACACATATATATATATACTTTTGCTTTTGTAATACGAGTTGAAGCCATTAGATATTTGAGAAAAGTAAAGTATGTCGAGACCCGATCATAATCCATCATCGAAAAAGAGTTTTTACTATTTCAGAAAAAAGAATAACCCGGGTAGAACAAACGCTACAGCAATGTCTTCTATAAACCACTCAGGCTTATCGGCTGAGGGCAAATGGGAAAGGCTTTTGTTGTTCAGTATCCGTTCCAGCATTTGTTTGTAGACTATTTAGGGCCACACCCTCGTTCAAAGAAAGGGAACACTTATATTATCATTGCTCTCGACCAGCTGACTAAATTCGTTTTAATTAAAGCTTTGCGTAAAGCAACTACAGAAACGGCGATTCAGTTTTTGCACGAGGATATATTTTGCGTCTTTGGGGTACCGGAATCGATAATGACAGATAACGGCAAGCAGTTTATTAGCAACAAATTTTCAAAGTTTCTTTCAACCTTCGGGGTTCAGCATATACGAACAGCTGCATACGCTCCTCAAGCTAATGCCAGCGAGCGAGTCAACCGCTCTATTCTCGCAGCCGTTAGATCGTACTTAGGTACTGACCAAAGAGAATGGGATTCCCACTTACCTGAAATTGGTTGTGCCTTACGGACTGCTGCTCATTCTGCTATAAATGTTTCTCCATTCGAGGCACTTTTTGGTCAGAAAATGATTGAGCATGGCTCCGATTTCAAACTTTTACGTCAACTTAAAAATGTGGATAGCGCGGAAATTAACTTTATCCCTAAGAGTTCTAAGATGAGTAATATACATTCCGCTATAAAGGAAGCGCTTGATAAAGCACATAACCAATACGAGCACAAATATAACACCCGTAGTAAGGTTGCTTGTTACAAAGTAGGAGATACTGTTTACAAACGAAATTTTACTCTCAGTGATAAATCAAAAAAAAGGAACGCAAAATTATGCCCAAAGTTCATCAAAGCTAGAGTTCGAAAGATCATAGGGAACAGTCTCTTTGAATTAGAAGATGAGTTAGGAAAAGTTATTGGTGTGTTTCACTCCAAGGATATTAAGAGGTAATGAAAATGTAGCCCGGCTAGTCAGTCTGAACATGAGACGTAGTATCTCAGGCATGGGTCCGATAACATAAGGTTAGGTTCCTTTTCATTTCGGTTTTGTTCGTAAAACGCATCAAAACGAAAAAGCTGTGTGGGGGAACCTTTATTTAAAATTCAAATCCATCGTGTTTTTGGGTAAAAGAACCACAGATAATTTCCGGCAAATGATCGGTCTCATAAATATATGCACTTGCTATAGCACGGTGTTGAACCACAGTGTGTGGATCGTATTCTGGCAAGCGGAAGGATGTAAAATATAACGTCATAAAGTACGGCAGAGTATGAAAAAAAAAGAAAAAAAAAAGAAAAAAAAGTACGGGAATCGGTGGGAGTTGAACCCACGTAGATAAGCATCACAGGCCAAGGGGGTATCCATTTGGCTAACATGATGGTGATGAAGATCGGTGATCAAAACAAACGTGCAAATCGAAATTTATTACACTATCTGAAAAGAAGATCGATTTGCGCTTTCGAGAGTCGAGAATCGATCATGTGTTTGGTGAAAGCTCGCTTACTAACACAAGCTCATGTACGATCATGGCTGGCTTCCGACAAGAAAAATCCAAGAATATTTTATTTTAAAATCCGAGTTTTCAACACACCTATTTTTAAAAAAATCCAAAACTAAATTTAAGATGCTTTGCTGATTTTTCCGACTAAAATTAACAAAACTAATGGATAAAGCGGAAGGCAAATCGTCCGCCATAATGACTTTTGCAATAGTATGGATTAGAGCTTTCGATAGCTCCCAGAACGTATTTATAGAACTGAACGATGGAAAATCGTTCTTTTTGGTTTGATCGTGAGTACGCAAAGTACTAGTTTCGGCGTATGGGTTCTGAGCCCCTTGAAAAGGTGAAACTGGGCAAAAACTCCTACGAAGTTTTAATGGAAATTCCATTTATTTTTTTTTTGTTTTTTTTATTAAAGTGAAAAAGTCGTCAGAAAAAAAATAGAGAAAAATTGAAGTGAAACAAAGAAAAAGAAAAAAAAACTTTCACTGTGAGATCTAGAAACAGAAAACAAAATTAGAACCTGAAAGTGATTGCTTAAAACTACAGGGATATTCAAGGTGTAAGTACGGCGGATATCGTGGATAGCTTGTGCTAAAAAGCTAACGCAAGTTTTAATCAATAGGCTCAATCAGGGAACCTTATAAATTAAAAGGGTTTCGAAACCTACATCTACGACGGAACCCTATTATGTACATACACTTAGAGTACGCCCACGAACCGGAGAATCCATAACCTCAAGCACACAGAAAAAGAAACTTAATCAAAGCACCATCTTCAACATCCATCCGATTGTCAAAATCCACAATCGTACATTACATGTGCCTCTCACAACAGCCAGAGTACATACACATCTCATAACAGCCAGAGTACATACACATCTCATAAGAGTCAAAGTACCATCTTCAACATCCATCCGATCGTCAAAATCCACAATAGTACATACACACCTCAGAATAGTCAGAGCACCAATTACATCTCTCATAATCCATCACACACATTCTCATAACACGCATCACACACAACACGTATCACCGCAGAAGAAGACATTCGGGGCTTCAGACAGTTTTACCCATGCAGCCATCAATATTCAATAGTCACATACACCCGCATTAACATCATACGGCAGCTGCAACCCATTCAATCAAGCCCACACAAAACACAATCAACCCGAATTCGCCGCAGCACCTGTGGAAAAATGTTCAACCAGACGCAGTCACACAACCAAGATCCTCTCACTTAAGCAAACCAAACCCTATTTCAAATACAGACGTAGACATAGGTTTCATTTCCATTCCGTTCCACCACCAGATCGTATTAAAGAAAGTTAAGTAATTTTTTCTTTGAGTTTAATACTCGATAAATTAGAAGTATTAGCAAGAGATAGTGTTCGCTCGTTCAAATTGTTTCTTTTTTTTAATCACAACATCTAGGTACAAAAGTAGATTACGTCGGTTTTTGTCAACAAGATACCTTGGATGCTGTGCACAACATTCCGGATGATTCGCCACATATACGTAACATAAGAATCAAGAAAATTGAAAACGATATTGTTTAAGGTCAAATGAACGGGGTAAGTCTTGTGATTAAATATATACATAAACATTTTGAACGAATTTAAATATATACGTATGAATTTTTAAACATAAAGATACTCAAAATTGAAATGATGTTAGGGCTTTGATGATCAGTTTATTTTTGATGCAATTAATAAATAAAAATATTTAAAAATTCATGTTTTTCCCTACGTTTCGCCGGTTGCTTTCCAGCTTCTTCAGGGGTTTATATTTATTTTTTTTTAGATTTAAATTTTGTTTACATTAGGTTACTTAGACTTGCAATAAATTAAATTTAACATGAAATGAACAACACATTAATAAATTAACACTTATTGGACAACAAAACTTAGTTCTAATATCATTAGATATTATGATCTGTGATATTAGAACTAAGTTTTGTTGTCCAATAAGTGTTAATTTATTAATGTGTTGTTCATTTCATGTTAAATTTAATTTATTGCAAGTCTAAGTAACCTAATGTAAACAAAATTTAAATCTAAAAAAAAAAAAAAAAAAATATATAAACCCCTGAAGAAGCTGGAAAGCAACCGGCGAAACGTAGGGAAAAACATGAATTTTTAAATATTTTTATTTATTAATTGCATCAAAAATAAACTGATCATCAAAGCCCTAACATCATTTCAAAGATAACTTATACATGATCAAACATTTAAACGATACTCAAAATTACAAAATTTTTGAAAGCAATACACTCAAAGATAGTTTTGAATTTTGGAACATGAAAAGAAGAGAACAAAAATTTCGCAATCGCTTTTCAATAATTAATCTTGCTTTAGTTTTGCTTCAAGCAAGGTGTGTGCGATACGAGTAGTTTATTTGTTTTTATTGAGCGAACGATACTGGTTGGAAAGATTAATCAGTAAAGTAACGAATATTAAATTTTTTTTTTGTGAAATAAAGTAAGATGATCGATAATTGATTTTTTTGGATTGATATCAAAAATTTACCATTTTGTTTTTGGAATACATAAGTACAATTGTACGTAGGTACATAAGATTGAGTTAACTTCCAACTGAAGTTGCAATAGATACTTGCTTGTTAGGGACATTATATATATTTTTTTTTGTTGGTTATTTACAGTACTTACGTTAAGGATATACACATATACATACATACATATACATATATAATTATATATATATATAGATATATATATATATATATATATACGATCTTCAGCCGAGTTGTTTAGTTTAAGATTTTATATTTTTATTATTGAAATTAAAGTGTTTACATGAAATGAAAATCCGGAGTCCTAGATTTCTAGCTTGTTTTGGTTTCATAAAGATTCGGTTTATGTTGGTTGAATTCCGTAGTTCCATCTTTGGGAAATATTTTCGTTTTGTTTGAAAGATGAACAGGTTTTAAGAATTTTATGTGGATGTGGCTTTACTGAGTTACCAGGGAGAGTAGGCGACTAAGAAGACGCAATGAAAAAGGAATCTTAAGGGATTCGCTTCTTGAGCTTTTTTAGGGGTTATCAAAAATCATTGAGGTACAGATAACCAGGACGATGTCTCTCTATGCGTGTAGAGTGGTACAGTGGGAGGGACTATCCTCAGAGAGCTTTTCCACCAGTGCTCTCCTTTCTCATTGAACTGTAGGAATTCATCATAAACAGGGACGATTTAGGCTCCGCAAATTTTAGTACTTTTTTTGGCATGATAAACGTAACGGCCGTTCAGGTAACCGACAGCAAGAACCCCCCCGCCGACGAGCTAGTCTATTGGCATATGCAAGCATGCCAAGCGGTTGGAACCCTGGACAACCACCTGCTTTGCTCCCAGTATCCTTGCAGTGTCCCTGTAAGCACCGATGGGCAATGGTGGCATAAGAAGTAGGTGGCTTCAAAGGAAATGAGATTTTCAGAGGTTGGATTTCTCAGATGACATTGGGTTTGAATCCTTGGAAAATTTCATGACTCCTTTTCTCGAACAACACCGCGAGGTACGTTACAGGTGGCGCCCAACGTGGGGCCCGAATTCGTCCTTTTTTTGGTAGTTAAAATGTTTTTAAGATATATTTTTCAGTTTTGGGCTTATTTAAATTAATACCTTTCTTTTGGTTTCGAAAGTTTTTCTTAACAATATTTTTTTTTCGTGTCGTTTTCGTTGGAAAATAAAGTAAGTGAACTCGACCAGTGGTTGGGTGGTATCCTCAATCAGTCTGCTGCGGGTAGTCTCATTATTTCCATCGCTATTATTTCTTATTACTTTTTTTTAAGTTTGTTTTTATTTACAGAAATAAACTGTAGTTTTTGATTGTTACTTTGACGACCAGTAAATGGGTGGAATCCTCGTTTAGCCTGCTGCGCCAAATAACTTTCAACTTCACGTAAATACAGTTCGTTTCGAAGGTCCTTTGGCCAATGTTAGCCTATTGAGTTTAATCAACTTTATTTGGCCTCGAAATCGAATTCTTTTCTTATTTTTACTACCCAAAATTTTACCTCGACCGATAGTATGGCAAATAGTCTAACTAGTTCGCTGCGAAGGTTAAGTTTTTGGAGGCTAAATATATTTTAGCTTCAGTAAGCAAAGCAAGCCTAAAACTTTGAAGATGTCTTAAACAGCTACAATTTTTAGTCCAGTTCTGCAGAAAGAGTTTTCTGAAGACTTGGTAGACTTAGTCGAACGAATTGTTTTTTTTAAGTGTAATGTTCTTCACATTGACCTCGACCGATAGCATGGCAAATAGTCTGACTAGTTCGCTGCGAGAATTCAATTCCTGGGAACGCTCTTATCAGGACATTCCGGTTACAGTCGAATAAGTCTTTAGATTACTCCGACTATATTTTTGAAACATTTGGTTCAGATGAAGTTTTTTTTTCAATGAGAAAGTTCAAAGAAAGTTAAATCGTCTTTCAATCCTAGTATGTAAAGTCACATCCACAACTATTAGTTAGTTAGGTTGTTATTAAACAATTTACTTTTATTTGTAGTGTTAACTACGTTCTGCCGATATAAGATATTAGAAGTTAAGTTCAGTTTTCTTTTCGATTAGTTTTGTTTTTGCTATAGATATTTCGAACACATATATATATATACTTTTGCTTTTGTAATACGAGTTGAAGCCATTAGATATTTGAGAAAAGTAAAGTATGTCGAGACCCGATCATAATCCATCATCGAAAAAGAGTTTTTACTATTTCAGAAAAAAGAATAACCCGGGTAGAACAAACGCTACAGCAATGTCTTCTATAAACCACTCAGGCTTATCGGCTGAGGGCAAATGGGAAAGGCTTTTGTTGTTCAGTATCCGTTCCAGCATTTGTTTGTAGACTATTTAGGGCCACACCCTCGTTCAAAGAAAGGGAACACTTATATTATCATTGCTCTCGACCAGCTGACTAAATTCGTTTTAATTAAAGCTTTGCGTAAAGCAACTACAGAAACGGCGATTCAGTTTTTGCACGAGGATATATTTTGCGTCTTTGGGGTACCGGAATCGATAATGACAGATAACGGCAAGCAGTTTATTAGCAACAAATTTTCAAAGTTTCTTTCAACCTTCGGGGTTCAGCATATACGAACAGCTGCATACGCTCCTCAAGCTAATGCCAGCGAGCGAGTCAACCGCTCTATTCTCGCAGCCGTTAGATCGTACTTAGGTACTGACCAAAGAGAATGGGATTCCCACTTACCTGAAATTGGTTGTGCCTTACGGACTGCTGCTCATTCTGCTATAAATGTTTCTCCATTCGAGGCACTTTTTGGTCAGAAAATGATTGAGCATGGCTCCGATTTCAAACTTTTACGTCAACTTAAAAATGTGGATAGCGCGGAAATTAACTTTATCCCTAAGAGTTCTAAGATGAGTAATATACATTCCGCTATAAAGGAAGCGCTTGATAAAGCACATAACCAATACGAGCACAAATATAACACCCGTAGTAAGGTTGCTTGTTACAAAGTAGGAGATACTGTTTACAAACGAAATTTTACTCTCAGTGATAAATCAAAAAAAAGGAACGCAAAATTATGCCCAAAGTTCATCAAAGCTAGAGTTCGAAAGATCATAGGGAACAGTCTCTTTGAATTAGAAGATGAGTTAGGAAAAGTTATTGGTGTGTTTCACTCCAAGGATATTAAGAGGTAATGAAAATGTAGCCCGGCTAGTCAGTCTGAACATGAGACGTAGTATCTCAGGCATGGGTCCGATAACATAAGGTTAGGTTCCTTTTCATTTCGGTTTTGTTCGTAAAACGCATCAAAACGAAAAAGCTGTGTGGGGGAACCTTTATTTAAAATTCAAATCCATCGTGTTTTTGGGTAAAAGAACCACAGATAATTTCCGGCAAATGATCGGTCTCATAAATATATGCACTTGCTATAGCACGGTGTTGAACCACAGTGTGTGGATCGTATTCTGGCAAGCGGAAGGATGTAAAATATAACGTCATAAAGTACGGCAGAGTATGAAAAAAAAAGAAAAAAAAAAGAAAAAAAAGTACGGGAATCGGTGGGAGTTGAACCCACGTAGATAAGCATCACAGGCCAAGGGGGTATCCATTTGGCTAACATGATGGTGATGAAGATCGGTGATCAAAACAAACGTGCAAATCGAAATTTATTACACTATCTGAAAAGAAGATCGATTTGCGCTTTCGAGAGTCGAGAATCGATCATGTGTTTGGTGAAAGCTCGCTTACTAACACAAGCTCATGTACGATCATGGCTGGCTTCCGACAAGAAAAATCCAAGAATATTTTATTTTAAAATCCGAGTTTTCAACACACCTATTTTTAAAAAAATCCAAAACTAAATTTAAGATGCTTTGCTGATTTTTCCGACTAAAATTAACAAAACTAATGGATAAAGCGGAAGGCAAATCGTCCGCCATAATGACTTTTGCAATAGTATGGATTAGAGCTTTCGATAGCTCCCAGAACGTATTTATAGAACTGAACGATGGAAAATCGTTCTTTTTGGTTTGATCGTGAGTACGCAAAGTACTAGTTTCGGCGTATGGGTTCTGAGCCCCTTGAAAAGGTGAAACTGGGCAAAAACTCCTACGAAGTTTTAATGGAAATTCCATTTATTTTTTTTTGTTTTTTTTATTAAAGTGAAAAAGTCGTCAGAAAAAAAATAGAGAAAAATTGAAGTGAAACAAAGAAAAAGAAAAAAAAACTTTCACTGTGAGATCTAGAAACAGAAAACAAAATTAGAACCTGAAAGTGATTGCTTAAAACTACAGGGATATTCAAGGTGTAAGTACGGCGGATATCGTGGATAGCTTGTGCTAAAAAGCTAACGCAAGTTTTAATCAATAGGCTCAATCAGGGAACCTTATAAATTAAAAGGGTTTCGAAACCTACATCTACGACGGAACCCTATTATGTACATACACTTAGAGTACGCCCACGAACCGGAGAATCCATAACCTCAAGCACACAGAAAAAGAAACTTAATCAAAGCACCATCTTCAACATCCATCCGATTGTCAAAATCCACAATCGTACATTACATGTGCCTCTCACAACAGCCAGAGTACATACACATCTCATAACAGCCAGAGTACATACACATCTCATAAGAGTCAAAGTACCATCTTCAACATCCATCCGATCGTCAAAATCCACAATAGTACATACACACCTCAGAATAGTCAGAGCACCAATTACATCTCTCATAATCCATCACACACATTCTCATAACACGCATCACACACAACACGTATCACCGCAGAAGAAGACATTCGGGGCTTCAGACAGTTTTACCCATGCAGCCATCAATATTCAATAGTCACATACACCCGCATTAACATCATACGGCAGCTGCAACCCATTCAATCAAGCCCACACAAAACACAATCAACCCGAATTCGCCGCAGCACCTGTGGAAAAATGTTCAACCAGACGCAGTCACACAACCAAGATCCTCTCACTTAAGCAAACCAAACCCTATTTCAAATACAGACGTAGACATAGGTTTCATTTCCATTCCGTTCCACCACCAGATCGTATTAAAGAAAGTTAAGTAATTTTTTCTTTGAGTTTAATACTCGATAAATTAGAAGTATTAGCAAGAGATAGTGTTCGCTCGTTCAAATTGTTTCTTTTTTTTAATCACAACATCTAGGTACAAAAGTAGATTACGTCGGTTTTTGTCAACAAGATACCTTGGATGCTGTGCACAACATTCCGGATGATTCGCCACATATACGTAACATAAGAATCAAGAAAATTGAAAACGATATTGTTTAAGGTCAAATGAACGGGGTAAGTCTTGTGATTAAATATATACATAAACATTTTGAACGAATTTAAATATATACGTATGAATTTTTAAACATAAAGATACTCAAAATTGAAATGATGTTAGGGCTTTGATGATCAGTTTATTTTTGATGCAATTAATAAATAAAAATATTTAAAAATTCATGTTTTTCCCTACGTTTCGCCGGTTGCTTTCCAGCTTCTTCAGGGGTTTATATTTATTTTTTTTTAGATTTAAATTTTGTTTACATTAGGTTACTTAGACTTGCAATAAATTAAATTTAACATGAAATGAACAACACATTAATAAATTAACACTTATTGGACAACAAAACTTAGTTCTAATATCATTAGATATTATGATCTGTGATATTAGAACTAAGTTTTGTTGTCCAATAAGTGTTAATTTATTAATGTGTTGTTCATTTCATGTTAAATTTAATTTATTGCAAGTCTAAGTAACCTAATGTAAACAAAATTTAAATCTAAAAAAAAAAAAAAAAATATATAAACCCCTGAAGAAGCTGGAAAGCAACCGGCGAAACGTAGGGAAAAACATGAATTTTTAAATATTTTTATTTATTTATTGCATCAAAAATAAACTGATCATCAAAGCCCTAACATCATTTCAAAGATAACTTGTACATGATCAAACATTTAAACGATACTCAAAATTACAAAATTTTTGAAAGCAATACACTCAAAGATAGTTTTGAATTTTGGAACATGAAAAGAAGAGAACAAAAATTTCGCAATCGCTTTTCAATAATTAATCTTGCTTTAGTTTTGCTTCAAGCAAGGTGTGTGCGATGCGAGTAGTTTATTTGTTTTTATTGATCGAACGATACTGTATGGAAAGATTAATCAGTAAAGTAACGAATATTAAATTTTTTTTTGTGAAATAAAGTAAGACCTGATCGATAATTGATTTTTTTGGATTGATATCAAAAATTTACCATTTTGTTTTTGGAATACATAAGTACAATTGTACGTAGGTACATAAGATTGAGTTAACTTCCAACTGAAGTTGCAATAGATAATTGCTTGTTAGGGACATTATATATATTTTTTTTTGTTGGTTATTTACAGTACTTACGTTAAGGATATACACATCTACATACATATACATATATAATTATATATATATATATATATATTAGGGTGGTCCTTATTTTGTTTTTTTCCGAATTTTTTTCCACGATAGTCCTAAATCGGTTCTAAATATATTAAAAAAAAATCATGCCAAGTTATAGCCCTTTATTTCAATTTTAACCCGACCCCCCCGACAATCAAAGCTTTATATGGAAATAACATGGGAAAAGTTGTGTTGATTGTTTCAAATTTTTTTCATTATGAAATAATGAACAGATCGTTTCAAATAATAATGCTTCTTATAGAAAATTTAACGCTCTACAAAAAAAATCTTTAATGATTTTTTGCTAACTCTAACGGTTTCTGAGTTATTTAAGGTCATAATTGACTTAAGCTTCAACTATGACTTTAAATAACTCAGAAACCGTTAGAGTTAGCAAAAAATCATTAAAGACTTTTTTTGTGGAGCGCTAAATTTTCTATAAAAAGCATTATTATTTGACATGATCTGTTCATTATTTCATAATGACAAAAATTTCAAACAATCAACACAACTTTTCCCATGTTATTTCCATATAAAACTTTGATTGTCGGGGGGGTCGGGTTAAAATTGAAATAAAGGGCTATAACTTGGCATGATTTTTTTTAAATATATTTAGAACCGATTTAGGACTATCGTGGAAAAAAATTCGGAAAAAAACAAAATAAGGACCACCCTAATATATATATATATATATATATATATATATAGATATATATATATATATATATATATATATATATACGATCTTCAGCCGAGTTGTTTAGTTTAAGATTTTATATTTTTATTATTGAAATTAAAGTGTTTACATGAAATGAAAATCCGGAGTCCTAGATTTCTAGCTTGTTTTGGTTTCATAAAGATTCGGTTTATGTTGGTTGAATTCAGTAGTTCCATCTTTGGGAAATATTTTCGTTTTGTTTGAAAGATGAACAGGTTTTAAGAATTTTATGTGGATGTGGCTTTACTGAGTTACCTGGGAGAGTAGGCGACTAAGAAGACGCAATGAAAAAGGAATCTTAAGGGATTCGCTTCTTGAGCTTTTTTAGGGGTTATCAAAAATCATTGAGGTACAGATAACCAGGACGATGTCTCTCTATGCGTGTAGAGTGGTACAGTGGGAGGGACTATCCTCAGAGAGCTTTTCCACCAGTGCTCTCCTTTCTCATTGAACTGTAGGAATTCATCATAAACAGGGACGATTTAGGCTCCGCAAATTTTAGTACTTTTTTTGGCATGATAAACGTAACGGCCGTTCAGGTAACCGACAGCAAGAACCCCCCCGCCGACGAGCTAGTCTATTGGCATATGCAAGCATGCCAAGCGGTTGGAACCCTGGACAACCACCTGCTTTGCTCCCAGTATCCTTGCAGTGTCCCTGTAAGCACCGATGGGCAATGGTGGCATAAGAAGTAGGTGGCTTCAAAGGAAATGAGATTTTCAGAGGTTGGATTTCTCAGATGACATTGGGTTTGAATCCTTGGAAAATTTCATGACTCCTTTTCTCGAACAACACCGCGAGGTACGTTACAGGTGGCGCCCAACGTGGGGCCCGAATTCGTCCTTTTTTTGGTAGTTAAAATGTTTTTAAGATATATTTTTCAGTTTTGGGCTTATTTAAATTAATACCTTTCTTTTGGTTTCGAAAGTTTTTCTTAACAATATTTTTTTTTCGTGTCGTTTTCGTTGGAAAATAAAGTAAGTGAACTCGACCAGTGGTTGGGTGGTATCCTCAATCAGTCTGCTGCGGGTAGTCTCATTATTTCCATCGCTATTATTTCTTATTACTTTTTTTTAAGTTTGTTTTTATTTACAGAAATAAACTGTAGTTTTTGATTGTTACTTTGACGACCAGTAAATGGGTGGAATCCTCGTTTAGCCTGCTGCGCCAAATAACTTTCAACTTCACGTAAATACAGTTCGTTTCGAAGGTCCTTTGGCCAATGTTAGCCTATTGAGTTTAATCAACTTTATTTGGCCTCGAAATCGAATTCTTTTCTTATTTTTACTACCCAAAATTTTACCTCGACCGATAGTATGGCAAATAGTCTAACTAGTTCGCTGCGAAGGTTAAGTTTTTGGAGGCTAAATATATTTTAGCTTCAGTAAGCAAAGCAAGCCTAAAACTTTGAAGATGTCTTAAACAGCTACAATTTTTAGTCCAGTTCTGCAGAAAGAGTTTTCTGAAGACTTGGTAGACTTAGTCGAACGAATTGTTTTTTTTAAGTGTAATGTTCTTCACATTGACCTCGACCGATAGCATGGCAAATAGTCTGACTAGTTCGCTGCGAGAATTCAATTCCTGGGAACGCTCTTATCAGGACATTCCGGTTACAGTCGAATAAGTCTTTAGATTACTCCGACTATATTTTTGAAACATTTGGTTCAGATGAAGTTTTTTTTTCAATGAGAAAGTTCAAAGAAAGTTAAATCGTCTTTCAATCCTAGTATGTAAAGTCACATCCACAACTATTAGTTAGTTAGGTTGTTATTAAACAATTTACTTTTATTTGTAGTGTTAACTACGTTCTGCCGATATAAGATATTAGAAGTTAAGTTCAGTTTTCTTTTCGATTAGTTTTGTTTTTGCTATAGATATTTCGAACACATATATATATATACTTTTGCTTTTGTAATACGAGTTGAAGCCATTAGATATTTGAGAAAAGTAAAGTATGTCGAGACCCGATCATAATCCATCATCGAAAAAGAGTTTTTACTATTTCAGAAAAAAGAATAACCCGGGTAGAACAAACGCTACAGCAATGTCTTCTATAAACCACTCAGGCTTATCGGCTGAGGGCAAATGGGAAAGGCTTTTGTTGTTCAGTATCCGTTCCAGCATTTGTTTGTAGACTATTTAGGGCCACACCCTCGTTCAAAGAAAGGGAACACTTATATTATCATTGCTCTCGACCAGCTGACTAAATTCGTTTTAATTAAAGCTTTGCGTAAAGCAACTACAGAAACGGCGATTCAGTTTTTGCACGAGGATATATTTTGCGTCTTTGGGGTACCGGAATCGATAATGACAGATAACGGCAAGCAGTTTATTAGCAACAAATTTTCAAAGTTTCTTTCAACCTTCGGGGTTCAGCATATACGAACAGCTGCATACGCTCCTCAAGCTAATGCCAGCGAGCGAGTCAACCGCTCTATTCTCGCAGCCGTTAGATCGTACTTAGGTACTGACCAAAGAGAATGGGATTCCCACTTACCTGAAATTGGTTGTGCCTTACGGACTGCTGCTCATTCTGCTATAAATGTTTCTCCATTCGAGGCACTTTTTGGTCAGAAAATGATTGAGCATGGCTCCGATTTCAAACTTTTACGTCAACTTAAAAATGTGGATAGCGCGGAAATTAACTTTATCCCTAAGAGTTCTAAGATGAGTAATATACATTCCGCTATAAAGGAAGCGCTTGATAAAGCACATAACCAATACGAGCACAAATATAACACCCGTAGTAAGGTTGCTTGTTACAAAGTAGGAGATACTGTTTACAAACGAAATTTTACTCTCAGTGATAAATCAAAAAAAAGGAACGCAAAATTATGCCCAAAGTTCATCAAAGCTAGAGTTCGAAAGATCATAGGGAACAGTCTCTTTGAATTAGAAGATGAGTTAGGAAAAGTTATTGGTGTGTTTCACTCCAAGGATATTAAGAGGTAATGAAAATGTAGCCCGGCTAGTCAGTCTGAACATGAGACGTAGTATCTCAGGCATGGGTCCGATAACATAAGGTTAGGTTCCTTTTCATTTCGGTTTTGTTCGTAAAACGCATCAAAACGAAAAAGCTGTGTGGGGGAACCTTTATTTAAAATTCAAATCCATCGTGTTTTTGGGTAAAAGAACCACAGATAATTTCCGGCAAATGATCGGTCTCATAAATATATGCACTTGCTATAGCACGGTGTTGAACCACAGTGTGTGGATCGTATTCTGGCAAGCGGAAGGATGTAAAATATAACGTCATAAAGTACGGCAGAGTATGAAAAAAAAAAGAAAAAAAAAAGAAAAAAAAGTACGGGAATCGGTGGGAGTTGAACCCACGTAGATAAGCATCACAGGCCAAGGGGGTATCCATTTGGCTAACATGATGGTGATGAAGATCGGTGATCAAAACAAACGTGCAAATCGAAATTTATTACACTATCTGAAAAGAAGATCGATTTGCGCTTTCGAGAGTCGAGAATCGATCATGTGTTTGGTGAAAGCTCGCTTACTAACACAAGCTCATGTACGATCATGGCTGGCTTCCGACAAGAAAAATCCAAGAATATTTTATTTTAAAATCCGAGTTTTCAACACACCTATTTTTAAAAAAATCCAAAACTAAATTTAAGATGCTTTGCTGATTTTTCCGACTAAAATTAACAAAACTAATGGATAAAGCGGAAGGCAAATCGTCCGCCATAATGACTTTTGCAATAGTATGGATTAGAGCTTTCGATAGCTCCCAGAACGTATTTATAGAACTGAACGATGGAAAATCGTTCTTTTTGGTTTGATCGTGAGTACGCAAAGTACTAGTTTCGGCGTATGGGTTCTGAGCCCCTTGAAAAGGTGAAACTGGGCAAAAACTCCTACGAAGTTTTAATGGAAATTCCATTTATTTTTTTTTTGTTTTTTTTATTAAAGTGAAAAAGTCGTCAGAAAAAAAATAGAGAAAAATTGAAGTGAAACAAAGAAAAAGAAAAAAAAACTTTCACTGTGAGATCTAGAAACAGAAAACAAAATTAGAACCTGAAAGTGATTGCTTAAAACTACAGGGATATTCAAGGTGTAAGTACGGCGGATATCGTGGATAGCTTGTGCTAAAAAGCTAACGCAAGTTTTAATCAATAGGCTCAATCAGGGAACCTTATAAATTAAAAGGGTTTCGAAACCTACATCTACGACGGAACCCTATTATGTACATACACTTAGAGTACGCCCACGAACCGGAGAATCCATAACCTCAAGCACACAGAAAAAGAAACTTAATCAAAGCACCATCTTCAACATCCATCCGATTGTCAAAATCCACAATCGTACATTACATGTGCCTCTCACAACAGCCAGAGTACATACACATCTCATAACAGCCAGAGTACATACACATCTCATAAGAGTCAAAGTACCATCTTCAACATCCATCCGATCGTCAAAATCCACAATAGTACATACACACCTCAGAATAGTCAGAGCACCAATTACATCTCTCATAATCCATCACACACATTCTCATAACACGCATCACACACAACACGTATCACCGCAGAAGAAGACATTCGGGGCTTCAGACAGTTTTACCCATGCAGCCATCAATATTCAATAGTCACATACACCCGCATTAACATCATACGGCAGCTGCAACCCATTCAATCAAGCCCACACAAAACACAATCAACCCGAATTCGCCGCAGCACCTGTGGAAAAATGTTCAACCAGACGCAGTCACACAACCAAGATCCTCTCACTTAAGCAAACCAAACCCTATTTCAAATACAGACGTAGACATAGGTTTCATTTCCATTCCGTTCCACCACCAGATCGTATTAAAGAAAGTTAAGTAATTTTTTCTTTGAGTTTAATACTCGATAAATTAGAAGTATTAGCAAGAGATAGTGTTCGCTCGTTCAAATTGTTTCTTTTTTTTAATCACAACATCTAGGTACAAAAGTAGATTACGTCGGTTTTTGTCAACAAGATACCTTGGATGCTGTGCACAACATTCCGGATGATTCGCCACATATACGTAACATAAGAATCAAGAAAATTGAAAACGATATTGTTTAAGGTCAAATGAACGGGGTAAGTCTTGTGATTAAATATATACATAAACATTTTGAACGAATTTAAATATATACGTATGAATTTTTAAACATAAAGATACTCAAAATTGAAATGATGTTAGGGCTTTGATGATCAGTTTATTTTTGATGCAATTAATAAATAAAAATATTTAAAAATTCATGTTTTTCCCTACGTTTCGCCGGTTGCTTTCCAGCTTCTTCAGGGGTTTATATTTATTTTTTTTTAGATTTAAATTTTGTTTACATTAGGTTACTTAGACTTGCAATAAATTAAATTTAACATGAAATGAACAACACATTAATAAATTAACACTTATTGGACAACAAAACTTAGTTCTAATATCATTAGATATTATGACCTGGGAGAGTAGGCGACTAAGAAGACGCAATGAAAAAGGAATCTTAAGGGATTCGCTTCTTGAGCTTTTTTAGGGGTTATCAAAAATCATTGAGGTACAGATAACCAGGACGATGTCTCTCTATGCGTGTAGAGTGGTACAGTGGGAGGGACTATCCTCAGAGAGCTTTTCCACCAGTGCTCTCCTTTCTCATTGAACTGTAGGAATTCATCATAAACAGGGACGATTTAGGCTCCGCAAATTTTAGTACTTTTTTTGGCATGATAAACGTAACGGCCGTTCAGGTAACCGACAGCAAGAACCCCCCCGCCGACGAGCTAGTCTATTGGCATATGCAAGCATGCCAAGCGGTTGGAACCCTGGACAACCACCGCCTAATTTTTTTGCTTTGAATTCTAATCAAGTGTGGCAATTTTTATGAAAATAGTAAGCTAGATTGTAAATCCAGAAAAAGGTGTTATTAACAAGAAAATCACCCTGACATCAAGATTCGTCGAGGAGTGGCCACTGCAGCGACAAATTTTAGGGGTAAGTCAATTCAATTCGTATGTTTGTATATGTGTCCAATTGACACTTTATTCTTTCATAAGCATTGCCCATATATTTTAAATTTAGATTCAAAGTAACTAAACATTTAAACAGAAAAAGAAACCGTTAAATTCACTCATAACTTGAATCATGTAGGAATAAATGTTAAATCATAAGGAATTTGAATATTAAAAATAATGTATAGAAACATGAATCTCTAATTTTTTTATCATAAAGGGGAAGATAAGGATGATAAACGACGAGTGAAATGCTGAGATAAAGGGGACGTTGGAAAAAGGGGTTGTTTTTGGCGAGAAAAACAACCAGGTAGGGTGGGTTTTGACTTAAACATCTCGCGCATCAACAACATCGGGATGCAATAAGACTGGCATTCGATTTTTTTTGCTAACGAGGAGGAAACGAACCCATTACGAGCTAGTTTGGGAAGTTTATGGTGTGCCAGCATATCCTCAAAGAAACAAAACTCGTTACACCACTGCATCCGCTTGCTTGGTTCACAATTGAAATTATGATGTGTCCCGACACTTTTCTTTTAGGAAATTATTTTACAGAAACTAGGTTTTTATTCAAACATTCACTTGTTACTTTTCTTAAGACTTGAACGACTTTTAACTCGATGACGATCCGTTGAAGCTTCAATTTGCAATGAAATTTCGCGAACAGTCAAAGTATGCTGTTCTTTCTTTCTTTTGCGGTAACCAGTTAGAATTACTCTCTAACGTCTTTTATTCTAGCACCCATTCTCTACTCTCAACATTTCGTCTAATTTCTCTATTAACTTTTCTTAAAACCTTATCCTCGAACCTTTTACTTCCAAGGCAATCAACTTATTGTGATTTGTTCACATGTTGTTGGGAAATAAAATCCATTTTTTTTTGTTCCTTTGGGCGATATTTGATTGACGTAGTTTGACGTCTTACATCAATGCCCCAAGGAATTTGACATTGGCAATTGTCATAGTTTATTTATTTTGAGCCGGTAGACTCGTGCGCGTTTTGAAAACTTTTATTACGTTTTGTAAATTTGTGCGTGTTTAAAAAAAGGAAATAAAGAAATATGGGAGAACCATCTCAACGTAGTACATCCTACAAACATAGGGACTTCGTTCCCGAACCTATGAAGAATGTACTCTTAAGAGATTTGGCTGGCGTTGGAAAGCCATTTGGAAGAAGCCCAGAAAGCATGGGATAGAATTGTTTAGTTTTTTTCGTAACAGGGCTTTGCTTCATTTACATAAACTTTTATCTAACATAATGCAAATGAACCCACGCCGTTTTCGTTTAGTTATTAATTCGTTCGCAAAATCAGTGTTGTAAAAGTAAACAAAGTCGGAAACTTTGTACGGAAAATAGAGAGTGCTTTAGCCATAGGCGTTTTATAGAGGCCTTCCGAGGCAAAGTATAAGCAGACCGAAAATCTGTGCAAAGGGGTTGTTTTTGGCGAGAAAAACAACCAGGTAGGGTGGGCTTTGACTTAAACATCTCGCGCATCAACAACATCGGGATGCAATAAGACTGGCATTCGATTTTTTTTTGCTAACGAGGAGGAAACGAACCTATTACGAGCAAGTTTGGGAAGTTTATGGTGTGCCAGCATATCCTCAAAGAAACAAAACTCGTTACACCACTGCATCCGCTTGCTCCCGCGATGATACCTCGTTGACTCGCTACCTGTATCACTTGTGGATTTATGTATAACACTTTGATATCTATACACTCTACAAATTCTTTCTTTATTCTACAGAACTACTTTAAAAATCGCGAGCTTTCGATAATGCCGTCAAAAAGATTTTATCTAATCAATCGCCAAGAGAAAGAATTTTTTTGAAAATTAAGAATTACTACAAAAAAAAACCACTGTTAATTGCAGCAAGTTCTGTTACGTAAATATACGTGTACAGATTCCAATAAGGTTAGCGGCAATTTCCGTTGAGCCAACGGGGATGAAATTTGCCGAAACGGTTTGACGTTGTCTCCGCTGTTAAATTTGATTTGCTGGTTCGGATCTTTTTACAGCTTTTCCTTTTATTTTTGGTTGCTACCTCTGTTAAAATCGGTGCAGATCCTCAATACAGGAACTGCTTAAATTGAGTTTCCTATAAAAAAAAAAACTATTAATACCTAATAGCACGTACTTAGCAAATTCACTAGTAAAATTTCACCTTAGAAATTCCTAAAAAGGGTTCACAATTGAAATTATGATGTGTCCCGACACTTTTCTTTTAGGAAATTATTTTACAGAAACTAGGTTCTTTATTCAAACATTCACTTGTTACTTTTCTTAAGACTTGAACGACTTTTAACTCGATGACGATCCGTTGAAGCTTCAATTTGCAATGAAATTTCGCGAACAGTCAAAGTATGCTGTTCTTTCTTTCTTTTGCGGTAACCAGTTAGAATTACTCTCTAACGTCTTTTATTCTAGCACCCATTCTCTACTCTCAACATTTCGTCTAATTTCTCTATTAACTTTTCTTAAAACCTTATCCTCGAACCTTTTACTTCCAAGGCAATCAACTTATTGTGATTTGTTCACATGTTGTTGGGAAATAAAATCCATTTTTTTTTGTTCCTTTGGGCGACATTTGATTGACGTAGTTTGACGTCTTACATCAATGCCCCAAGGAATTTGACATTGGCAATTGTCATAGTTTATTTATTTTGAGCCGGTAGACTCGTGCGCGTTTTGAAAACTTTTATTACGTTTTGTTAATTTGTGCGTGTTTAAAAAAAAGGAAATAAAGAAATATGGGAGAACCATCTCAACGTAGTACATCCTACAAACATAGGGACTTCGTTCCCGAACCTATGAAGAATGTACTCTTAAGAGATTTGGCTGGCGTTGGAAAGCCATTTGGAAGAAGCCCAGAAAGCATGGGATAGAATTGTTTAGTTTTTTTCGTAACAGGGCTTTGCTTCATTTAGATAAACTTTTATCTAACATAATGCAAATGAACCCACGCCGTTTTCGTTTAGTTATTAATTCGTTCGCAAAATCAGTGTTGTAAAAGTAAACAAAGTCGGAAACTTTGTACGGAAAATAGAGAGTGCTTTAGCCATAGGCGTTTTATAGAGGCCTTCCGAGGCAAAGTATAAGCAGACCGAAAATCTGTGCGAAGGGGTTGTTTTTGGCGAGAAAAACAACCAGGTAGGGTGGGTTTTGACTTAAACATCTCGCGCATCAACAACATCGGGATGCAATAAGACTGGCATTCGATTTTTTTTGCTAACGAGGAGGAAACGAACCTATTACGAGCTAGTTTGGGAAGTTTATGGTGTGCCAGCATATCCTCAAAGAAACAAAACTCGTTACACCACTGCATCCGCTTGCTCCCGCGATGATACCTCGTTGACTCGCTACCTGTATCACTTGTGGATTTATGTATAACACTTTGATATCTATACACTCTACAAATTCTTTCTTTATTCTACAGAACTACTTTAAAAATCGCGAGCTTTCGATAATGCCGTCAAAAAGATTTTATCTAATCAATCGCCAAGAGAAAGAATTTTTTTGAAAATTAAGAATTACTACAAAAAAAAAAACCACTGTTAATTGCAGCAAGTTCTGTTACGTAAATATACGTGTACAGATTCCAATAAGGTTAGCGGCAATTTCCGTTGAGCCAACGGGGATGAAATTTGCCGAAACGGTTTGACGTTGTCTCCGCTGTTAAATTTGATTTGCTGGTTCGGATCTTTTTATAGCTTTTCCTTTTATTTTTGGTTGCTACCTCTGTTAAAATCGGTGCAGATCCTCAATACAGGAACTGCTTAAATTGAGTTTCCTATAAAAAAAAAAAACTATTAATACCTAATAGCACGTACTTAGCAAATTCACTAGTAAAATTTCACCTTAGAAATTCCTAAAAAGGGTTCACAATTGAAATTATGATGTGTCCCGACACTTTTCTTTTAGGAAATTATTTTACAGAAACTAGGTTCTTTATTCAAACATTCACTTGTTACTTTTCTTAAGACTTGAACGACTTTTAACTCGATGACGATCCGTTGAAGCTTCAATTTGCAATGAAATTTCGCGAACAGTCAAAGTATGCTGTTCTTTCTTTCTTTTGCGGTAACCAGTTAGAATTACTCTCTAACGTCTTTTATTCTAGCACCCATTCTCTACTCTCAACATTTCGTCTAATTTCTCTATCAACTTTTCTTAAAACCTTATCCTCGAACCTTTTACTTCCAAGGCAATCAACTTATTGTGATTTGTTCACATGTTGTTGGGAAATAAAATCCATTTTTTTTTGTTCCTTTGGGCGACATTTGATTGACGTAGTTTGACGTCTTACATCAATGCCCCAAGGAATTTGACATTGGCAATTGTCATAGTTTATTTATTTTGAGCCGGTAGACTCGTGCGCGTTTTGAAAACTTTTATTACGTTTTGTTAATTTGTGCCTGTTTAAAAAAAAGGAAATAAAGAAATATGGGAGAACCATCTCAACGTAGTACATCCTACAAACATAAGCAAAAATTCATCTCTCTATAAATAAATATTAAAATAAAGTTTCAAAGTGCAAATAAATTTAGAAAATACACTCATTGCATAAATTAAGAAAATCCCATTCACAACAAATTAAAGCTTGAGTAAGTTCTTTTAAAGTAAGCAATCTTTAAGTTAAATTAAGCTCAATTTAAAAGCTAACCTATAAATGGTAAAAAGAGGAATATCTCACACCTCACCAGAACACCCAGCAAACGAAAAACGCCACCAAAACCTTAGTAAAGCTAAAAATAAGATAGCAATGGGTTCTTCTTCTGGTCTGAGTGTTGAAAGAATGCAGGAAATTCTTCTTGAAAACAACCAAAAGCTTGTTGAGCAGTTGGCTTCAAAGGCAGACCTGCAAGTGTTCTGCAATCAAATAACAACCTTAACAATGCGACCAGAAGAACTGGAACAAAAAGTTATGCACCTACAACAACATAACAAACGTCTCGAAAGCCAGCTTGACAAATTGCTACAGAAAAATACTGAAGCTAATCTTGTAATACATCTACCCACTGAAGAACAAACTGATATGAACGAAAAAGCAAAAGCCATTTGCGCTGGCCTGGCTGGTCTTCCACCGAATCAAATCTTTGAGTCTGCGTATGGAATACACAACCGAGATGTAAAGAAATCAACTATAATGATTAAAATGAGATCCAGAGAGTCTGCTTGGAATGTGTTGAAGAACGCTCATAAATTGAAAGGTAGCAAAATAAGCATTCAAAAAGACTTACCTTTTAACGTTAGACAACGTCGGGCTTAAATGATTCCCATTATGAAGGAGCTTCGAGAAAGGAATGCATCGGTAAAAATCTCTCTACGAGACGATCAACTACATATCGCCAAGAAAGTCTTTACTTGGGATTCTGAGCTTGGATTGCGGTGTGGTGAAAAAGAAGGACTTGATGTTATTAAAAACATCTATGGAAACATTCTGTTAAACGAAAATTTATTTATTAATGAATCAAGAATCACAAACAAAACAGCTACAAAACAAATCACATTTCACCAAACTTCAAATCTGACAGGTGGTATGTCAATCACGGCAGTGGTACCAAACATAATCGATTGTCAAAAGACCAAAATGGTTTGGGTCTAACCACAAGTTCTAATGCAAATGCACATGACGTATGATGTGAAGCAGTCTACCAGAATGCCGAAAAGATATTAGTATTTAAGAAAATAAGAATTTTAAGCTACAATGCATCAGGCTTAAAAAACAAAATTAATTTTGCAACATTTTTTAATTATGTCAAAAGCTTTGATATCTTTGTATTATTTGAAACCCATTTATTAGAAAATGAAGAAATTAGATTTAAGAATATTTTTTCAAACTTTAAACTTATCTGGTCTCCTGCTGTAAAAACTTCGCTATTTGGAAGAGGAGGCGGTGGAACACTATATAGAATTCGAGATAATATTGAAGGGATCTGTGGTAGCTTTGAAAAAGCTGGTGAAATAAGTGTAATTAACTTAAAAGGTAACACATTTGATGCCTTCTTGATACCAATTTATTTAAACTGCAATCATTGGCAACGTGATTTCGACAAACTTTGTGACTCACTACAGTCCTTAGATTGTACAGATGTAATGTTAATCGGAGATTTCAATGGTCGGGTAGGATTATCACAAAACAATTTTACTTCCGGATACAACAGCAGCTTTTTGAAACCTTACCGGAAATCTAAAGACCCAATTTGTGACAACAAAGGAACAAAAATTCTTGAGCTTGCTGATGAATATGACTTACGATTGTTGAATGGTAGCTGCAAAGGGGACTTGGAAGGTGAACTAACCTTTATCAGAGGAACATCATGCTCAATTATAGACTACTGTTTTGTATCGAGTAACTGGTATTCAATTCTGGAAAGTTTTCAAGTCGGAACTGAGATATTTTCGGACCATATGCCCTTGGAAGTAGTTCTCAATATATCTACTACAGATAATTATGATCAAACGAAACCACTAAGACTTCTGCCAAAATATGTTTGGAACAACCGAATGCTCACAACATACCAGCTAAACATGAATCTTAAACTTATGAAACTGAATGAGTATCATTATCCAACTGATATAGAAACCTTAACAGAAGTTATAAAAGAATCCATTCCAAAGCACAATGGCCCAGAAAACTTTAAAACTTATAAACAAAAGTGGTTTGATTCTGACTGTCTGAGAGCAAGAGACAAATCTTTCAAGTTTTTGAAGCTACTGAGAAGAAATAACTGCAATATCTTTAAAACACTTTATCAAGAAGCCAATAAGGAATACAAACAAATTTGACACATAAAGAGAGTAGCTCTTCAACAGCAAAATATCGCGCTCATAAACAACTCAAAATCTTCTGCTCAGTTTTGGAAAGCTGTTAAGTACGTAAACGGTTATACGTCCAACATTTCTTCGTCCCTTAAATCACCACAACTTAAAACTCACTTCGATAAGCTACTCAACGCTCCACTTACCTCACCATTATTTCAATATGCGCCCCCCTTGATTGTAGATACGAAATTAGACTCTGCGTTTTCAATTGAAGAAGTCAAAGAAGTTATAAACAACTCGAAGCCAAACAAAGCACCCGGTATTGATCGCATCCCGTTCGAATTCTATAAAAATTGCACAAACGATTTTATACTAGCGCTCACAGCAGAATTTAATCGAATATTTAATTCTACAAATGTCTCTGATACATTCAAGAAAGCAATCATTTTCCCAATACACAAGAAAGGCGATTACGCAGATCCGAATAACTACAGAGGAATAACATTTTTAAACACTTCAGCTAAACTCTTTGCCACAATGATATACAATAGGTTATATGAATGGATTGAAGCAAAAAACATTCTTAAGGAATTTCAAGCCGGATTTCGTAAAGGATATTCTACAACTGACCAGATTTTCTGCCTTACTAATATTGCTGAATCATACATGAGGAAGAAGAAAAAGCTATACGCATTTTTTGTAGATTTTCGTGCAGCTTTTGATACAGTCCCACGTGAAGCACTCTTTTACAAGCTCTTCAAAATCGGTGTATCAAGCAAAACTATACAAATCCTGCGAGCTCTGTATGAGAACAATGTTGCTTATGTTTGGGATGGAGATTTAATCTCTGAGGAATTCGAAACGTCAATGGGTGTTAAACAAGGCTGTATCTTAAGTGCACTGCTTTTCATTGTATACATTAATGATATAACCGAGGATGTTAAAGGTGGAATTAAGTTCTATGATGTAACAATTCCTGCACTGATGTATGCAGATGATATTGTCTTTTTGTGTGATACTATCGAAGGTATGCAGTTAATGATAAACCGACTTAGCGCATACTGTAAACGTTGGAACCTTACTGTTAACCTGCAAAAATCCAAAATGATGATATTTAGAAATGCAGGAGGTCGGCATTCGCGGTTGGAAAAATGGAAACTGGACGGTGAAGAAATTGAAGTTGTACCCAGATACAAATATCTTGAAATTTTAATATCATCGTCTTTAAGTTTAAGGCCGCACTTTGTTGGAAAATTATCTGATGGTAAGAGAGCTATCTCCGCAATCTGGGAACGTTGTTTCAAAAACAATTACATATCATCGAGTGCAAAACAAACTCTGTTCCATTCGACTGCAGCTACAATAATACTCTACGGAGCCCAGGTATGGGGCTACAAAAGTTACGATGAAGTGGAAAAATTTCTGCGCTACTTCTTGAAGAGAACATTTCGACTACCAAAAAATACTCCTAACTATATGCTATATATTGAAACTGGGACTCCTCCAATGCGCTTATACACTCTTAAAATGCACTTCAATTATATATTAAAAGTAATAGAGATGAATGAATCCAGATTACCAAAAGTAGTACTAAAGAAATCAAGTAAAAGTATTTGCGAAGAATGGCAGAAAGTAGCTTCCGAATGTGGTATGAATCTGACAGCGAATGTTAGCGAACAACCTCATCTTTTAAAGGAAAAATTCAACACAATATTGGAGAGCCTTGGCAGACATATGTATGACCAATATATAGAAGAAGCCAAATCATCACTATTTAGGAACTATTATCCCAAACTAAATCACTTTCTAAATACTAAAACATATTTCCTCGATAGCTACTCAACCGAAAAAATAAGTAATATCTTCAGAATGAGAGGCGAAATTGTTCACTTGAATTATATACCTCACCGGTCTGATTTACCAATACTTTGTGACCTATGCAATATGAAACAGAGGGAAGATGTATTGCATTTTCTTGGTATTTGCCCAATTTTAAAAGAATTTAGACTATCAATGTTTGGAAAATGCGTCTTAGAGGAGAATGAAGTCCTACGTATCTTAGATGGAGAAAAAGGATGGGATGTCTTATATGATTACTCAGTGGCAGCACTTCGTTACAGAAAGCGAATAGTAGAAGGAGATTTTTAAATTTTTAATTCAAATCTAACTATATATATACTTTGTCAACCTGGTAGACGGCCAAAGGCCAAACCCAATATGACTTTAGATTAAGCTTTAAATTGTAAAAAAAAAAATTGTATTGAAATAAAAGTCAACTAACTTGAACTTGAAACTAACTCCTACAAACATAGGGACTTCGTTCCCGAACCTATGAAGAATGTACTCTTAAGAGATTTGGTTGGCGTTGGAAAGCCATTTGGAAGAAGCCCAGAAAGCATGGGATAGAATTGTTTAGTTTTTTTCGTAACAGGGCTTTGCTTCATTTAGATAAACTTTTATCTAACATATGCAAATGAACCCACGCCGTTTTCGTTTAGTTATTAATTCGTTCTCAAAATCAGTGTTGTAAAAGTAAACAAAGTCGGAAACTTTGTACGGAAAATAGAGAGTGCTTTAGCCATAGGCGTTTTATAGAGGCCTTCCGAGGCAAAGTATAAGCAGACCGAAAATCTGTGCAGCCTAAAGTGGAAAATAATATGTTAAGGAAAACTAGGCCAGCAAAAGTGATTATAAAATTCTAAATTAAAACTACCAACGTGGGTACTGAACCCACTCATATTGTGTTTAAGCCGGGTAACCTCCAAATTTATCAGTCAGATAAGTAAAATTTGTTAAATGTTTATTTGGCATGATACTTTGTGATATTTTTATAGATTCCAGTGCCGATTACGAGATGCAACTAAAGGATTACTGCCGTATATCCTTGGCGTGGAAAACACCAATGGTTTTTCCAGCGCGTGTCTCGAGTTCATACATTCAGTTTCCAACTACACGACGTACGCCGGATTTTATGAACTTTGGGAGCAGCTTGGCATTGATGCCCTGAGTAAAACTACTTTGGGCGAAATTCCGATGAAATACTTCCTGTCCTACTCGGTAAGTTACCATTTTAGAACGTGAGTTGTAAGTGTTTTTCGACTTAACGTGTGCCCTAAACATATTCCCCGACAACTTCTGTCTGGCTAGTTGCGTTTTAACTTCTCGCGGAGCCACCATCATATCAGGGTCACCAAGAGCGTTAAGCTTGCGAAGTATTCGATAAGCAGAACTATGAGAAATCATGCTTTGCCCAAACAGAGCATAATAAGGCTGACAGCCAATCGCATCATGAGAATCAGAACGCAGTGCACATGTAATGCTCGATAAGTGATTGTCCCAATCGTTCTGCTCCTCGGATATCAACACTCTTAACTTGCTAAGCAAATTACGGTTGACTCTTTCCGATATGTTGGCTTGGGGAGAATATAACGCTGTTCGAATATGTTTAATGCCATAGTTCTCCAAGAACTCTTTAAATTCTTTGGATACGAACTGACGTCCATTGTCGGAGTGAATATGTTCAGGGGTCCCGAAAGCGTGAAACACCTCAGACTCTAAATATTGCACTATCCGCGAAGAGGTAGCTTTTGGAAGGGCCTTAAGAAAGGGAAACTTTGTGAAATGATCCACAGCAATAAAAACGTACACATTTCCTCTTTTTGTACGAGGATAAGGCCCAGATATATAGCCTCTGCATTGGTCTTTCAGACACAATCTGGGTAGTTGATTGACAGTTGACAGTTAAATTAGTCGGTTGCATTAAAAATTAGCTCCTGTATTTTCTGCCAATTTTAGTTTAAAAAAAGTGTTTGCAAAACAAAAATTCCAACTAGAGCCTAATTCTAATTCACTCATACGTCACTGTATATGAAGTAAGTCATTTTCAATTGAGATACTTGTAAAACTATCAGCTAAGCGCAAGTCAACCACCACTAGTTTCTGTATACTTCATGACTAAGCGCAATATCAGCAAAATATCACCGGAAGCATCTCCTGAATCAAAAAAACTACAACGCAGCGAGATGACACTTAACACCATGTCCATTAATAATTTAAGCCAACTTCTCGACGAAAAATTAAAAGACCATCTCCAGCATTTGGTAACAAAGACGGACTTAGATATGCTTACTAACAAAATGGCCGCATCAGATAAGAGGCAACTGGTTCTCGAACAAAAAGTAGCTAATGCTGAGGAAAAATGTGAAAGGCTTGAGATGCAAATTGAACAACTGTTGCAAAAATTCAATGAAAGGAATTTAATAGTCCATTTTCCAAGCAAGGCAAATGTAAATCCAGTGAATGAGGCTAGGGAGCTCTGCCGGGACTTAGCAGAAGGTGATGAAGCCACTGTGGACTCAGTTAGGCTGACACACAAAAGCCCTAACAACAGCAACAACAATGAAGTTAACCATTTAGTGGTAACATTGAAGCACAGTTCGGATGTTTATAAGATTTTGAGAGCATCATCCAAATTGAAAAACACTGGAAAAAGTGTACACAAAGATTATCCTTCGGCTGTAAGAATCAAACGAGCAAAGTTGATCAAACTAAAAAAATCATTATATGCTGAACGTCCTGGAATTAAAACACAATTGCGAGATGACCGTTTATTTATTGAAGGAAAAGCGTTTACATGGAACACTGAATATGGATTAAAGTGTGGTAAAGAAAATGGTTTAAATGTTTTGAAAAAAATTGTTCCTGATCTTCGAAACGACATCGTGGAACGTGTTGTCAACTTTGACATGAACGATAAACGTCAAACTCAGCAAGTAATAAACAACTTTTTAACCACCGCTGCGCCATCTAGACATTCGACACAACATCATGTAACACTGGGTGACTCAGAGTCGTTAAGATCTAATATTTCAAATAATTAGGAACTAGCCGTCTGTCAGTCGCTTAGTATTTACAATTTGAATATTTTAAGTTATAATATTAATGGATTGAAAAGTAAATTATTATTTACAAACTTTTTTAACTTTGTCAGAACATTTGATATATTTTTATTATTTGAAACTTTTTTACTAAAAGATAGTAATGAATTATTTAATGGTTATTTTAACGATTACGAATTGGTTTGGGAGGAAGCAGTCAAAACTAACAAATATGGAAGAGCAAGTGGCGGAAGTATCTACGGTTTTAAGAAAATATACAAGGAATTAATGAATTTTGAAAATATAAATGGATACAATGTTATTAAATTAAAATTAAGAAATGCTTGTAAGCACTATATAATTCCAACATACATCAATTGCAACCATTGGGATGATGATTTCAACACTCTCAATGATGTTGTCTGTACTATGCAAAATGAAAAATGGTTGTTGATAGGAGATCTTAACGCAAGGATTGGAGAAGAGCGAGGATTTTATAATGAATTCGGATATTGTCAATTAACCCACCGAAGATCATCAAAAGACACCAAGATAGATAGAAAAGGAAGAAAGCTGCTAGATTTTACTGAGTCGTTCAACCTAACGGTGCTTAATGGAAGAACCAAAAGTGATTCTAATGGCGAATATACTTTTGTAAGGGGAAGTTCATGCTCGGTAATTGATTATTGCCTTATAACGGATGATTGGTCTCCTGAGATTAATGATTTTAAAGTCCACGAACAATGTTATTCGGATCATATGCCAATTTCTATTGACTTGAAAATAAGCAATGGTGATCAAACGCATTGTTCAGCATTTACGGAATTAGCCTTGCCACGATTACTATGGCGACAAAAACTCAAAAGCAAATATCAAGAAGCGTTAGATATAGAACTCGGTGTATCAAAATCGAGAGGTGAAATAATCTCTATTGAAAAAATGCAAGATTTAATTCGAAAAGCAGCACCAAAGATACCCGTTAAAACTAACAAGGTGCAATATAAACAACAGTGGTTTGATGCGGAGTGTCTTCGCGCTAGAGAAAAAGTTTTTTCGTTCCTGAATCTGTTTAGAAGGTATAACACCTCTTATTTTAGACAAGAATATGCAGAAGAAAAGAAGCGTTTTAAAGAGACTTGTTCGCGTAAGAGAACTCAATATTTTGAAGAAAAAGCTCATACCATCATCGCGAGCAAAAATACTAAAGAGTTCTGGAAAGCAGTCCGTTTTGTAAATGGAACAAAACTTAAAATTAGCATCAATATCCCTGGTTCGGAACTAAAAGCAAACTTCCAATCTATTCTAAATTTAGAGACAACAGAGATGCCTTTTCTTTACTGCGTTAATTATATTGAAGATCAAAAAATGGACCATCCTTTCACATCTTCCGAACTAAAATCTGTATTAAGGGAAATGAAAGAAGCCAAAACTCCCGGAGAAGATCTCATACCTCACGAATTTTATAAGTACTGTACTGATGATTTTAGCAACTATCTTCTTGAAAACCTAAATGAGTTATACGAAAACGACTTAGTCCCAACATGCTTTAATTCGTCGGTTATTCTTCCAGTTTTCAAAAAAGGAGACCCGAACATGGTTGAAAATTATAGAGGTATCTCACTGCTAAATACTGTACGTAGAATTTTTGGAAGTATTTTATATAAACGTCTCACGAATTGGGTGGAAGAGCATCAGATACTCAGTGAATGCCAAGCTGGGTTCCGTCCAACCTACTCCACTGTAAACCAAGTTTTTACACTTAGTACTATTATAGACATTTATCGTTATGAAGGCAAAAACATTTATGCATATTTTGTAGACTTCAAATCCGCATTTGATAGCGTTGACCGTGATTTAATGTTTTATAAATTGTCTGCATTAGGACTTCCTTTTAAAATGCTGAAAACATTGAAAAAAATATACCATAACTGTACTGCAAAGGTCTGGAATGGAGTCAAAATGTCAGAAAGTTTTGCAACCACATCAGGATTGAGGCAAGGATGCGTTTTAAGTACTCCCCTTTTCTCCATTTACATAAATGATATAGTATCCTATCTCAATGGAGGGATCGAAATAAGTGGAACTAAAATCAAAGTTTTGATGTACGCTGATGACATAGTTCTGTTAGCTGATACTCCTATAAAACTTCAGATGATGATAAATAAGCTAGATGAGTATTGCAATTTGTGGAACCTTACGATAAACCAAAGTAAGTCCCAAAAAATGATTTTTGGTAGAGGAAAGAGACATGGGAACTACATCTGGAAACGGGAGAGGGAAGTTGTGGAAGTAGTCGATAGTTATAAATATCTTGGAGTTATACTAACTCCGCAAAATAACATGAAACTTCACTTAACAGAAAAATTAAAAACTGCGAAAATTGCAATAAACACAACCTGGTCAACATGTATGAAGAATAAAAATATAGGACTCAGAGCAAAATACCAAATTTTCGATGCTACAGCGAGGTCGGTTATGTTTTACGCAGCCCAAGTTTGGGGATACCTTCAAAATGAGAATGTGGAGCAGCTGCTCAGATTCTATCTGAAAAGAGTATTGCTCCTTCCCTTGACCACGCCCACTTATATGTTGCACATCGAAACAGGACTGCCATTGATGTTCATCACTACGTTGAAGCTCCATTTTGATTACGTTCTTAAAGTGTTTAGCATGGAAGAAGCTCGCTTACCCAAAATAGTAGCAACGCATGCTCGCGTCAAAAAATCAGCATGCTTTGAAAAATGGATGGAACTAGCGGAGAGTGTAGGATGTCCTCTTAACCTTACGGGAGTTAGTCTAAGACAAACCAAAGAAGAGCTTTACAATGTACTGCAGGCTCTTGATGAAAAAATACATAAAGCCTTTATTGAACAGGCAAAATCATCAATATATAGAATATATTACTCAAAACTGGAGCATGACCTTAACACGTTAAATTACTTTGAAAATAATATGGATGCAGACAAAATCTCAACAATATTTAAAGCTAGAGGAGAGTTGCTGCCATTAAATTACATACCCCACCGGCCCGATCTTCCCATAATTTGCAGCTTGTGTAATTTGAAGGATCGTGAAGATATAAAGCATTTTATTGGAGTCTGCCCCATACCATCAGAACTAAGAAAACTACACTTGGGAAAATCGAACTATAAACTGAATAAACTGAATTGTAAACCATAAGCTTTTGTAATAAATCTTACTAAATCTAATCTATCTAAATCTCTAATCAATCTGGGTAGTCAAAGGGGGACGGAGGATAGAATTTGGTGCTTTGACGCTTTTACAAACGTCACACTCACCAACGAAAGCTTTGATGTCTCTAACCATTTTGGGCCAATAATATTTTTCGCGAATGCGGTTATATGTCTTGGCGAAACCGCTGTGGTACCTAAGTTTGGTGTTATGGGCAGCTCGTATGCAATCTAAGGTGAGTGTTTCGGGTAGCCAAAGACGCCATAGGGAATCCTCGTCACTAACATCACTACTTCTGAACCTCACTCTCTTGTAGATGGATTTTCCGGATACCACTAGGTCCGGAAGTGAAGATTGATTTGCGGTGATGTTTTCTCTCAGTTGGGAATATGGCTCCGAATCAAACTCAACCGACTCGAGGTCAACCTCTTGACCTACCATACACGCCGAAATCTCCTCAAGCTCATGATCTATACAAAACGACGTTGCCACCATCTCGTCCATGTCCTTTCGCGATAACGTGTCAGGCACTACGTTGAGTGAACCCTTCCTGTGTTCAATGGAAAAGTCAAATGGCTGAAGTTCCAAACTCCATCTAGCCAATCTTCCACTCAAATCTTTCATGGACATTAACCATTTGAGACTTGAATGGTCGGTTATCACTTTAAAAGGGGATCCATCAACGTAAGCACGGAATTTACGAATGCTAAGGACAGCGGCAAGACATTCGAGCTCTGTAACTGTATAGTTTTTCTTAGCTTTATTCAACTTCTTCGACATGTAGGCTATCGGTTTTTCGTTTAGATTCTCATCCAACTGAAAGATCACCCCACCTACTCCCTCTGAAGAGGCATCGCATTGGATCGTGAAAGGTTTTTTGAAATCGGGTTGTGACAGTACAGGGGCAGAGGAAAGAGCAGTTCTTAATCTGTTGAACGCTTCCAAAGCTTCAGGTGTCAATTCGAATTTGTTCTTTTTCTTAAGACAATCCGTCAGCGGCGCTGCTAAATCCGAATAATTCTTAATGAATCTTCGGTACCAACCGGTTAATCCTAAAAATCTGCGGACTTGTCTTTGAGTCTTAGGAATAGGAAAGTTGACCATTGCTTCTACTTTCTCCGGGTTCGTCTAATACCTTTACCTACGATGTATCCTAGATACTTTATTTCTTTCATGGCAAACTTACTCTTATCAAGGTTAATTGTAAGGTTCTGCGCAGACAAGCTGCAACTTCGTTGAGGACACGGATATGAGTTTCGAAGTCAGCAGTACAAATCAACAGATCATCAAGACACACAAAGTTGTTCTCACGCAAACTAGATGGCAACAGCTTGTCTATCACTCGACACATTGTTTGACCCGCATTACTCAACCCAAAGGGCATCACTTTAAATTGGTAGAGTGGTCAACCGGGTACTGCAAAAGCTGTTTTCTCTCGAGATTTTTCATCTAGTGGAATCTGCCAATATGCGTCTTTGAGATCTATCCCTGAAATAAAATGTGTATCTTTGATGCGACTGAGTAACCCTTCAATGTGTGGTAGCGGGTATGCGTCCTTAACTGTCACAGCATTGACTTTGCGAAAGTCTAAGCATAAGCGAACCTTACCGGGTTTCTTAACCAAGACCACTGGGCAACACCAGGGAGAGTTGCTGACCTCAATAACGCCGAGATCTAACATTCGGTCTAATTCTTTGTAGGCTTCTTCTTGACGAACCGGCGACAATGGGTAGTGACGAGACTTAATTGGCACGGCGTTACCAGTGTCAATCGAATGAACTCCCAGATTTGTTTTACCTAAACCCAGCTCGACAAAATTGGGAAAAAGTTTTTTTGTCCTTTCCAGTATTTGGCTTTGTTCTGGATTTAACTCGATTAATTCCACTTCATCTTTAAAACTCACCTTATCCTCACTCATCCAGGCATCAGTTTGTATTTCGCTTATTTGTGGCATCAAGTGAAAATCTTTCCAGAAATTCATTCCTAGGTATACCGCTTGAGTAAGATTTGGAATAAGGTAGAAAATCAGGTTTTTGGTCATGCCGTTGTAGGACGTTTTCAATTCACAGTGCCCCACAATGTCATGTGACTTGCCGTCAGCCGTACGCACTATGTTTTTGTATGGGTTCACCTGAATACCCATTTTTCTACCAAATTCCAACATCCACTACCTAATACAGATATCGAGGCTCCGCTATCTAGCAAACCTAAACAAACTGATTCACCTTCAAGGGTAATGTTTGCATACATCCGTCCATCGGTACTCGAAGAAATTATAGATTCCACTATCTGCTTGCGAATTTTCTTCCGGTTGCGAAACCGATTTCTGCATTTCTGCACGTGAGTGCTGGCTAAGGTCTTCGTTCCGAAGATTCGGGACCGAACTTTATAATAGTTGAGCTTGCGCTCGTGAATAGATTTCAAAGAAAAGGTGGAAATGGGATCATCCTGAGAGCTGAGGGTTTCTTCACGTTTCAAAATCTTCGTTGGTATGCTCTCGGATGTAAGGTCTTTGTTATTTATGCGTGTTTCTGTTCGGGGATATTGTTGGAGGGACGAAACTCCCCTCTCCTCGATTCGTCCCGTCGAAGGTTTCCCGAATGGTTTTTGCACTCAGGAGTGCTAACACCCTTGAAACCGCACACGAAGCAAAACAAATTCCTTACATGTGAAGGGCAAAAATGGTAGCTGTGCCCCTTTTGGTCACAATTCCAACACGTTAGATTCGCTGAAGAACCAGATCTTTGAAATGAAGTTAAGGCCGCGATTTCCTCACCTTCGGTATCGGTTAGTTCTGGCTTATCTTCAACCGAGATCTCGTGTACCGTTCTTTGGGAAGAATACCGCTTCGCCAAAAACCTCTCAGCTTCTCGAGCCTTATTTCTGTGCTCTTCTAGGCTCTTAACATTTGCTAATAAAAGTAACTCCCCGAGTTTATCCTTAGCGTTACTACGGATAACATCAATTATCTTTCTTTCTGTTGGAATACTCAATTAATACATTCTTGCACATTCTATCCCATCTCTAATATATAATATCAGTTATCTACTATTGAACTACATTACCTGAATTACATAACACACACTTGCATGTACTTAGATACACCGAATTGTTCTTTATATAAAGTCTCTTATAAAAGCACCTTCTCATCTTAAATAAAGTCATTCCTTTATAACGTGTTACAAGTCGTTTTTTTCTTTTTCCTACAAAGGTTATGGGCCCAGAGCTAATTTTTTTTTTTTGAGTCGGTGAAACATAAAGTAGAAAATTGAAACAGTTAACATTTAAATACAATTTTGTTCGTGGATATAAAAAAAAAAAAATGAGTTCGTATTTAAATATTGATAAGCTCGACGGGCAGAATTATGACGGATGGAAGATCCAAATGAGAAGTGTACTCATACATAATGATCTTTGGCCATACGTTAGCGGAAGTATTACGCGGGAGTCTCAAGCTGCTGCTAACCAGCAAGCATGGACGCTCAAAGACGAGAAGGCCCTTGCGACGATCTTACTTTGCGTAAAACCATCACAGCTGAACCACATTCGGAACTGTAAAACATCAAAAGATGCTTGGAATAAGCTTGAAGCTTTGTATCAACCGACTGGTCCAGCTAGAAAAGTGACATTATATAGAAAGCTATTGTCATTAAAAATGATGGAAGATCAGGTGATTTCGGACCACATGGAGGCATTTTTAGATGTGGTTGAAAAATTTAAAGAGATAGAAGTAGATCTGAAAGATGAACTACAATGTATTATCCTTTTAAATAGCCTTCCAAAGTCTTATGAAAACTTTGTGGTAGCGATAGAGACGAGGGATGAACTTCCAAGTCTAGCCAATCTTAAAGTTAAAATGGCAGAAGAAGGACAGAGAAAAGTAGGAGACAAGAAGGAATCTAATGGGGAATTGGCTTTTTTGGCTAGTGGAAAGGGGAAACCATCTTACTTTCACCGACGAGAAGTCCAGCAGAACAATTCACGTGAGAGCAACGCAACCAGAGTTAGATGCTTTAGATGCAAAAAGAAAGGCCATTTTGCTTCACAATGCAGTGAAAGAGATAAAAGCTGTTCTAGAGGCTTCTCAAAGCAGACAACGTCTTTTGCTTTGTTCAACCTAATTAATTCTGGTGAGTTAAAAAGAGACAACTGGATTTTAGACAGCGGAGCAACATCACATTTGTGTTGTGAAAAAGATTTTTTTGAAAATTTCATTACACATAAAGAATCAATTGAACTTGCCGCAGATAAATTCGTTTATAGCACTGGGAAGGGTGACGTTGAAATAGAAACTGTGTCTAGTAAAATAAAACTTCGCGACGTATTATTTGTGCCTGAGCTCAAAACCAATTTTATTTCGATAAGCAAGGCAGCCGATAATAATATGAAAATAATCTTTAGCAAAAATAAAGCGATGATAAAAGACGAACGCGGTAGTTTGATTTTGTTCGGTGAAAGGCATGTCGGTTTATATATTGTCAAAAATGTGTCGAGATGTATGGCGTTTATGTCAACAATTAGAAACGAAAGTGAAATTTACAACTGGCATAGAAAATTCGGCCATTTAAATTTAAAAAGCATGTCAATTTTAAGCAAGAGAAACATGGTGCGCGGTCTTGATATAAAAAGTTTTCCAGAGAATATACAGTGTGACATATGTTTGAAGGGCAAAATTTCACGCCAACCTTTTCCGAAGGAACCTGTAATGAAGACTGGACCTAATTCACAGTGATGTGTGCGGGCCAATGCGCATTCGTTCTCTTGGGGGTGCGGTATATTTTGTAACTTTCATTGACGATAAAACGAGAAAGATTTCTGTTGAATTCCTGAAAGCCAAATCCGAAGTATTTGAGGCTTTTAAAAGATTTAAAGCTAGAGTAGAACTAGAAACGGGACAAAGAATTAAGATGCTACGATGCGATAATGGACGCGAATATTTGAGCAAAGAATTAAAAAAATTTTTGAGTAATTGTGGTATAAGACGGCAGTTTTCGGCTGAGTATACACCTCAGCAAAATGGTGTGGCAGAACGAGCGAACAGGACCCTAGTCGAGATGGCCCGGTGTATGCTGCTGGAGTCTGGTCTTCCTGAAATGATGTGGGCAGAGGCAGTAAATACTGCGACATACATAAGGAATAGATCGCCAACGAAATCAATTCCTTCCATGACTCCTTACGAGAGTTGGAGTGGTAAGAAACCTAATGTTTCCCATTTTCAATTATTTGGTTGTTTAGGTATCATGCTAAATAAAAAACCGGGGAAGTCGAAGTTCCAGGCTAAGGGCGTCGATTGCGTGATGGTGGGCTATTCTGCTGAGGCCAAAGCATACAGGTTGTACAATGTACATTCCTGAACAACGAAAGGTCGTTAAAAGTCGTGATGTAAAATTTCTCAGCTTGCCGGAATGTAACGACAACCAAGTCATGCCCGATTTGAACCAAAATTCTAATAAGGATGAAGCAATTTTCGAACAAGTGAAAGAAGAAGATAATCCAGAACACGATGCTTGCCAACATAAACAAGGTGAAGACAATGATGACGATGAACTTTACGAAGACACCATAGAAGAAATTATAAGCCAAACCGAAATGTATGACCTAGACAAAGACCAAGATGAACAAGATAAAAGTAGTGAAATCAACGCTCCACCACGAGATACGTATAAACCGGTATCAAATTGTACGCGGAGCAAAACAAAGCAATTGAAAGAGTCGGAAGGTAGTAACTGCGTGAACACAATGCATACGCATACGCAACGGAGCCGGAGCCGCAAGAACTGTCAAAATATTAAAAAGTAGCAAATCCATTGATGTGAACACAATGCATACGCAACGCACTACGCGCCGCAAGCCGCAGACGGAAGAGTTGGCTAACTTTTAACTTTTACGTGCGTACTCAATAAAGTTGTTTTGGTTTTAAAGGCGGTAGAAGATGGACGAGTCGGAAAAAATTATTGAAGCAGTGCGAAGCCGAGAGATGTTATGGAATTTGTGTAACAGAAATTATAAAAATGTTAAAATGAAAGCCAAGGAGTGGAAAAACATATCTGAGGAATTGAATTTTTAGTTTCATAATATCCTTCGGTTTTTCTGTTTTGGTACAATGGTCGTACCCACCATCTTCGTTTTTTTTCTTTGAAATATTGTAAAGCCAGATAAAAAATCTGGATTACACCCATCAAAAAAACCATCTCTTCATTTTCTCTTTCCATTCTAGCTTTTATTTTATTTTCACAAACTCAAATTTGATATACTCGTAAATTAGATTTCATGCAGTCAGCTGACATCAATACAGACTTTATGTCAAAAAACACGTACGACGTCCAGCTGCATTGTGTGCAGTTTTTAAAAAACACGTACGACACAGTTTGACAGCTCTTTCAGCACCGGCTGCGTATTGCGTCTGCGGCTCCCATTGTGTTTACGCAGTAACACGTTATTTATTAGTGATGTGTCAACTCGGTTTCATAAACCGAGTCAAACCGAGTTGAGCCCAAACCGAGTTGACTCGGTTTACATTTTTTCGAACCGAGTTGGTAAACCGAAGAAAAAACCGAACCGTCAACCAAATAATTAAAATGAAATTAATGCAAGCTGACCGAGTTCACTTGAACACAATCAAAACTACTCTCCTTTAGTTGCGGTCTGTGCCAAACACAATGCACTTATACATATAAAGTCGATAGTCGACTGGTAGCAGTATGTAAAGCATAAAAGCAAGTGAGTTATTTGCGCAGGCATACAGAAACACACACATCTGTTAAACTTGACTCGGGATGTTTTACAGAAAATTAATTCCTAACTCGAGTTGCAGTATGTATAACGTGACCATTTATTTTTTTTGTCAAAGCGGGACATCTTCGGAATTATGTAATAAAAAATGTTAGTAGTGTTTTACAAGGTTTTTTATTATTATTATTATTTTTAAATAGTCAAAGCAAATACGAGTAAGTAGTGGCATGGATTTTAGTTTGTATTTTTATATTTATCGGCTGAACAAATTTGTTTTAAAATATCGAGTCTTGTTTTTAGAAAAGTTTGAAGTTTAGTACATGGTTTATTTATATTTATCTTTGTAATCAAAGTAGCTTTCATTACTGAGACACTAAACTGTGTTTTATCACTTCTTGTCCAAACCTTTGTTCATTTGAGAAAAAACTTTTTCCACAGGTGCGTTACTTCCAGGCAGACACATAACGTACTCAATAATTGTAGAAAAATTTGTTGAAGTTAGATTATTGGCACGAATGTGCTGGAATAAACCAACCCAACGATTTTCAGTTGAAAAATTCTCGGTATTCCAGCCAGAAATGTTTTCATCGGTCACAAAGTTTAAAATAAGTGAAAACCCGTCAAATACTTTCGCATCTTGGCTTCTGCAAATAAATCCTTGTGTGATTAGTAAATCAACCACTAGGCACTTTTGTTAAATTTTCCCATTCAAACACTTCCAGTTCTGTGCTAAATTGGGCACTGGTCCAAGTATTCCTTGCTTGTTTTATAAAACTCAGCCGCCGTAGTTTTTACGTTCTGGCTTACTGCTGGTTTTTCTTCTGCTCTTTCTTGTAATCTTACCATCAGGCTATACGGACCATGTGAGGAAGGAAAATTGTATTCTCTTTTAGTGTTAGGTTATCTCGGAGACGATTAATTTCCTTGGCAGACTCTATAGCCGATACATTTGGCGCTTCGATTTTCAAAACAACTTTATGAAAGGTCGCCGCTTGTGCACACAATTCTGAGCTGGGATCGTCGAAAAACGTCTTTAAAATATTTGGCCATTTGTCGATACTCTGAAAATAGTTTTTCAAAGGCTGAAACATTTTGAAAACTCTTTCGCAGGCACTAACGTAATCCACTATTTTTTACTATAGCCCAGCAGCTTGTGATACTCTGTCTCGGTAGAAATACAAAACTATTTCAAAGTTTCTACTCGAACGCTGTAGATGTAGAAATGAGTAAATTTTTACTATAATGCATTCGAAATCCACAGGAAGACAATCAGCGGCAGTTTTGATCGCGTTGTGGACTATGTGGGCTCCACATCCAATCCCAATATTCTGTCTGCAAAGTGATTGGTTCAACTAAACATTATTATTTCCTCCCCTATTTTTACCCCCTTTAGTTGCAGCTCGTGTTATCTCCACAAAACGTAACAATTTTTTTATTTAAGTCATTAAAATACAATACTTCCTTCAATACAATAATAATTCAATAAGTACAGTAATATCCGATGTTTCGCCTGGCTGCTCCCGAAACTCTAAAACCTTAACTTTCACACCTTCCGATGGCAAAAAATTGCGAATTAAAACTGGGAATAATTTGATGGAGCCATGATTTGAAGCATGTGTTAATATAGTTTTGCAACTGGGTTTACGGAAATGCTCTTTTAAATCTTCGGTTGCCATGGTTGAGAGCACATTTACCACAACTGCTTGAAACTTTGTAGGTGCACATCTAAATTCTTGCTCAAAACATGCTAGAATTAAAGAAGAAGAACAGTCATTTGAGCCAAAAACTGTGATTATGTAGCACGGTGTGATACGCACACGTACCCCCAGCTACAGCTAAATCCAAATCCTCAGAAGTCGGCGACTCGGTTTTCTTACAAAAATTATACTTTGAAGCAGCGGCTTGATCGGCAAGTCTATGTTTTTCTGATTTTAAATGTTTTTCTATATCACTGGCAGCACCATGTCCAGCAGTAGAATCTGTACGACATTTTTCACATGTAACGTCTGCGGTGTCATCTTTTTTTTTGTTTTATAAATGGATACATTTGTTGCAGACTAATATTAAAGGAACACTTGCATTTAGGCAGTATTGTTTTGTTACAAAACACTACTAGAACTAAAACAAATCCATCGATAACTAATTAAAAAGATGGCAATCTCTGGCCATGGCGGAATTTGTCCACAATCTGCTCACACACAACTTCACGAAAATTACTTACACAACTTTAATTTTGCCGGATTTGTCAGCTTTGACCACAACTTCAAATGCAACCAAAACTTCAGATTTCACCTCGCCAAAAGAGGAATTTTTGAAACATATTTTTTTTCCACTTAAATTTATTTTAAATTTTAACCTCGAGAATTTTGCTAGCACGCATTCCGAGTTGATAACAATATACAAAAGAATGAAGATGTTTTTGCTTATACCTATATTTTATCGAATCAAAAGAAACAAAAATTGCAAAAGCGGGACAATTTCAGCCTCGCGGGGGACAGCGGGACAGACTGCCTGAAAGCGGGACTGTCCCGCCCAAAGCGGGACGTATGGTCACCTTAAGTATGTATCCAAAACATTCAAACCGTCTACCTATCAACAGACGAGAATGAAAAAACCGAACCGCAGTCCAACTCGGTTTGACTTGACTCGGGATAAATTAATTTCCCGTATAGCTACAATGGATACATACTGCAACTCGAGTTAGGAATTAATTTATCCCGAGTCAAGTCAAACCGAGTTGGACTGCGGTTCGGTTTTTTCAACGACAATGAAAAAACCGAACCGCAGTCCAACTCGGTTTGACTTGACTCGGGATAAATTAATTTCCCGTATAGCTACAATGGATACATACTGCAACTCGAGTTAGGAATTAATTTATCCCGAGTCAAGTCAAACCGAGTTGGACTGCGGTTCGGTTTTTTCAACGACAATGAAAAAACCGAACCGCAGTCCAACTCGGTTTGACTTGACTCGGGATAAATTAATTTCCCGTATAGCTACAATGGATACATACCGCAACTCGAGTTAGGAATTAATTTATCCCGAGTTGGACTGCGGTTCGGTTTTTTCATTGTCGTCTGTTAATAGGTAAACGGTTTGAATGTTTTGGATAAATACTGCAACTCGAGTTAGGAATTAATTTATCCCGAGTCAAGTCAAACCGAGTTGGACTGCGGTTCGGTTTTTTCATTGTCGTCTGTTGATAGGTAGACGGTTTGAATGTTTTGGGTACATATTGCAACTCGGGTTAGGAATTAATTTATCCCGAGTCAAGTCAAACCGAGTTGGACTGCGGTTCGGTTTTTTCATTGTCGTCTGTTGATAGGTAGACGGTTTGAATGTTTTGGGTACATATTGCAACTCGGGTTAGGAATTAATTTATCCCGAGTCAAGTCAAACCGAGTTGGACTGCGGTTCGGTTTTTTCATTGTCGTCTGTTGATAGCTAGACGGTTTGAATGTTTTGGGTACATATTGCCACTCGAGTTAGGAATAAATTTCTGTAAAATATCCCGAGTCAAGTCGGTTCGGTTCTTTCCTGTGTGATTAATTAGTAGGTATCTACGCTTATTACTTTTGGTTTTTTTTATAAATGCATTTTGACTAAATCCGTTTGTTTTGATTGAAAAATTGGTTTGTTTCTATTTTTCAAAACATAGTATTGAAGGAAAAAGCGCAAATATTATTTTTGTAAACCGAGTTAGCCAACTCGAGTTACAACTCGGGTTAATCAAAATCCAACTCGGGTTAACCCGGTTTGTAAATTTTACGGTTTGGCACATCACTATTATTTATTAGCAATAAGTTTCAAAAAATCCCGCAAACTGTTGTAGAAGCCTTACATTGTGAAGAATCCGAGAAGTGGAAGCAAGCCATGAAATCAGAGTACGACACCTTAGTTTCAAATGATACGTGGACGCTCGTTGCCCTCCCACCTGACAGAAAGCCAATCAAATCTAAATGGGATTTAATTGTCTGAAGATGGACAAAGAGGGCAATATTGAGAGGTACAAAGCTCGTTTGGTAGCCAAAGGGTGTACACAGAGGCCAGGTATAGATTTCTACGAAACATTTTCGCCAGTTGTCCGCTATTCCACCGTACGACTTATTTTCGCATTATCCGTTAAGTACAAATTATTTCTCCATCAAATGGATGTGACAAGCGCGTACTTGAATGGAAGGTTGAAAGAAGAAATCTACATGTGCCAACCAGACGGTTTTATCAATCCAAAGTATCCTGAATACGTTTGCAAATTAGACAAGGCACTGTACGGCCTCAAACAATCCGGACGAGAGTGGAACTACAGGCTAGACGAAGTTTTAAAAAAGATTGGGTTCAATAGATGTAGCTACGACTCTTGTGTTTACACAAACAACATAAAGGGTGAAATCAACATCTTGGCAGTATACGTTGACGATATTTTACTTGCCTGCTCGAACACCATTCGTCTCGAAAAAATCAAGAGAGAGCTGAAATCAGAGTTTGTGATTGTAGACAAAGGCAAAGTGGAATTTTTCCTGGGGCTGGAAGTTGCACAAAACGAATCAAGGGACTATCTCCGAATATCACAAAAGCAAGCAATTTTATCTCTACTCGACGGTTGTGCACTGAATGACTGCAAAGGGCGAGGAACACCGTTGGAACCTGGACAAAAGTTCACAAAGTGTCAAAGCTGTACCAACTGTAAGCTCGCAGATGAAAAAGATTATCAGGGATTAATCGGCTCACTTCTTTTTATTGGACGGGCAACTAGACCAGATATACTCTATTCAGTTAGCAAATTATCACAGTTCAACACACGTCCCCATGTGGAGCATATGCTCGCAGCCAAGCATATACTCAGGTACTTAAAAAATACTATTAATTTGTCTCTTATTTATAGTCAAAATGATGATCATTTGTACGGATACTCCGATGCTGATTGGGCATCGAATCATGACCGTCGATCCTACACTGGCTATATGTTTCAATTATCAGGTGGAGCTTTTACATGGGCATCAAAAAAGCAACCGACTATCGCATTATCCAGCACTGAAGCCGAGTATATGGCCCTGGCGGCTGCAGCCAAGGAAGCGGTATATTTACGAAACCTTGTTTCTGAAATTGGTTTTGGGGACCTTGTAAATCATCCACTGAAGATATTCTGCGACAACCAGAGCGCTATTTTCTTAGCAAAAAATCCAGCTCATCATGAACGTAGCAAGCACATTGACATTCGTTTTCATTATGTCAGAGATGTTTATGAAAAATCCCTGATTGTGCTTGAATACGTTTCAACCGATGAAATGAAGGCCGATATCTTAACAAAAAATTTAATGAGAATAAAACATGAGAAATTTGTAAATCTTTTAGGCATTCATACTTAAAACAAATTGATTGCAATTTTGAAATACTAGTTTATGTTTGTATTCATTGAGGGGTAGTTTGTTGGAATACTCAATTAATACATTCTTGCACATTCTTTCCCATCTCTTATATAATATCAGTTATCTACTATTGAACTACATTACCTGAATTACATAACACACACTTGCATGCACTTTATATACACCGAATTGTTCTTTATATAAAGTCTCTTTTAAAAGCACATTCTCATCTTAAATAAAGTCATTCCTTTATAACGTGTTACAAGTCGTTTTTTTCTTTTTCCTACACTTTCATCAAAAGGTTCTTTTAACCTGTCGTTAAGACTAACAATGGATCCGTAAAAATCATCGAAAGATTCTTTAAACCCTTGCTTGCGAGTCAACAACCTCATATAGACCTCCACGTCATTCTCTTGCCGTCCAAATTCTTTTTTCATCGCCTCTTTGATTTGAGCAAAAGTTGCCTCTGGTTTTCGTCGCAAATAACCCCAAAACCAGTTATTTGCTTTCCCGCTCAGTACTTGGTGGAAGTAGTGATTTGTTCGTCACTGTACGAGGACGAAGCTTGTAGACGACCAACCTTAAACAAAAAATCACCGAAGTTTTCGGTTCCGTAGTATTTAATGTTCCACCTATCTAATCTACAGGCATCTGAGGCGCTAAATAAAGAAGGTGAAATGGAATTTCGGGAATTTGGAACGGTTTGATGATCGTGGGTCGGTCTAGACTCTACACCTGAGCGAAATGGGTTTTCACTACCACCCTCAGAGGCTCTCGGAACGGTAGGCCGGTTAATGTCTTCCAATTTTTTTATGACATTCACCATAAACATATCCATCTGTTGGAAAAACCTAACTTGATTAGTCATAAGACTACTTTCGATTTTGTTCGCCAAGTCTTCAACTGACGAACTTCCTTGCCTATTTGACGGACCAGCGATGTTGTCTTCCCGTCCATCACTATCGCGGCCAAGATTTGGTAACTCATTTTCTGACTGCTCGTGCGACATTGTAAATGTTGAGTTACTTACAGTCGAGTTAAGCTCTTGAGAAAAACTGAACGAGTTATCCAAATTGAATCTATTGACCGTGTCTCGGAAACGATTATAAAAAGCTTCAAATCTAGATTCGGAATTAGCCTGAAATCGGGATAAAGTTTCTTCAAGAGAAGAGCGAGGACCGTTACTCATTATCTACTCGCACAGAATAAGTTTAATTCTTATTACTCGGTTGGTATTTATGTTTAAATTACCTGTGCGATTTCTCGTATTAAAAAAAAAAAAATCTGGGTACGTATATAAAAAAAAATCAAAAGGTTTTGAAAATATAAAAATCAAAATAAAAACTAACGTTGAGGAAATTAATTCTGTTTATATTTTGTATTTCAGTTAAAATCTTGTTAAAAAAAGCGAAGGATGGAGATTTCGAGAAAGCTGTAGGAACTTACGAAAATAAAGGAAACAAAGGTGCCAAAGTGCTTGAGCTTTTCAAGATGTACTACAAAAGTAAAATATTTTACTCTACAGTCTTTTAAAAATGAAATGAAGTTTGTAATTAATTATTTGTTTCAGGACTTTCGTAGCCGCATACTCCAAGCTAGAAGACTCTGAAACGATAATTTCGAAGGACTCTCAACGACGTAGTCTCCTCGAATCCTGTAATTTCATGTGTGGTGAATGCCTTGGACCAGTGAGCACTTGCTAGACAAACACCCAGTGGACTCAAAACTCTTCACGCCACATTAAATTTTTACCTAGGCATTCCCTTTTCCTCGTCGCAACGCGATGTCGAATACTTCACATTCAGTCACCGGGACTTACGAGGAAACAGGAAAACTGTTGGCAAAAAGATTTAATCTCAAGCAAAGAAAAAAAAGTAAAAAATGTATATATATTTATATCTATATATATATATGATGAATCTATTGAAACTAAACGGCCCTATCGTGGTAACCGTCGGAGCGGAGATTTCTCCGCAACACATCAACGCAAATTTGCTTCGAAGTAGTTGTCGTCGTAAGAAATTTTTTACAAATGCGGCAATGCATTGCATTCCCAAAACTAGAATCTCCGCAACAAAAACTTATCGGAGAACGTCGGAACGTCCGATCGGAGAACTACCACGAAGCAAAATGTCTCCGATCGGAGAGAATTCCGCTCCGACGGTTACCACGATAGGGCCGAAAGTTTAATATACAAAAAAAAAATCCCGAAAAACTCAAATTCTGGATCACTATTCCTTGAATAGCGATCACCATGTAATGGGCGCAATTTGAAACAGGCTTTTGTTGGCTTAATGGGTCGTTGCTGGCATGCTAGTTCCCTTTTTAGCTCGTCGGATGGGGCAGGTACTTGACCCAGCTAACCCTGTTCCAAAAATATTCATGCCAGGCTTAGGCAATGGTGTTAGTTTGCCCCTTAATATGGCCCCTTTGTTTCCTTTATTTCCTTTCCATTACTTTCCTCTCATCTCCCTCCTTCTTGATAAATAAATTAGCCACTAATTTATTATCTGTTGTAATCTTCATATACAAATTTTATTTAATTGCATGTTTGTGTGGCTATTAATATAATTTTAACTGCAAGTTTTGATACTATAAGTCTTTTCTTAGTTAACCTTTTATTAAAATTCAAATTTTAAAGGTTAAGAAGATTTTTGATATCTTTATGTAATGTATATACATATGTATTTATGTATGTAGTTCTATTGGTTTGGTTTTTCAATTAAGTGGTTTTAAATATTCATAACTTTGCATGTAATTTACTTTAATGGTTTATTCTCATTTTGTCTTAAATCGAATCTGTTTGACTTCTACTCGAGGCTCTTGCGATACAGATTTGGGGTATTCAACCCTCTTTTATCACAACAAAAAAATTTACTATTACTTTAAAAGTCCCCTCAAAACAAACCCACCCAAGAATTTATATATGTATATATAATATATATAGCAAAATGAATATAGTAAAAATTTCAAGGTACAAGAAACACTCACCGTTCTTACGAACCAAAATGATGTCGTGGCCACTGCATCCGCTTGCTCCCGCGATGATACCTCGTTGACTCGCTACCTGTATCACTTTTGGATTTATGTATAACACTTTGATATCTATACACTCTACAAATTCTTTCTTTATTCTACAGAACTACTTTAAAAATCGCGAGCTTTCGATAATGCCGTCAAAAAGATTTTATCTAATCAATCGCCAAGAGAAAGAATTTTTTTGAAAATTAAGAATTACTACAAAAAAAACCACTGTTAATTGCAGCAAGTTCTGTTACGTAAATATACGTGTACAGATTCCAATAAGGTTAGCGGCAATTTCCGTTGAGCCAACGGGGATGAAATTTGCCGAAACGGTTTGACGTTGTCTCCGCTGTTAAATTTGATTTGCTGGTTCGGATCTTTTTACAGCTTTTCCTTTTATTTTTGGTTGCTACCTCTGTTAAAATCGGTGCAGATCCTCAATACAGGAACTGCTTAAATTGAGTTTCCTATAAAAAAAAAACTATTAATACCTAATAGCACGTACTTAGCAAATTCACTAGTAAAATTTCACCTTAGAAATTCCTAAAAAGGGTTCACAATTGAAATTATGATGTGTCCCGACACTTTTCTTTTAGGAAATTATTTTACAGAAACTAGGTTCTTTATTCAAACATTCACTTGTTACTTTTCTTAAGACTTGAACGACTTTTAACTCGATGACGATCCGTTGAAGCTTCAATTTGCAATGAAATTTCGCGAACAGTCAAAGTATGCTGTTCTTTCATTCTTTGGCGGTAACCAGTAAGAATTACTCTCTAACGTCTTTTATTCTAGCACCCATTCTCTACTCTCAACATTTCGTCTAATTTCTCTATTAACTTTTCTTAAAACCTTATCCTCGAACCTTTTACTTCCAAGGCAATCAACTTATTGTGATTTGTTCACATATTGTTGGGAAATAAAATCCATTTTTTTTTTTGTTCCTTTGGGCGACATTTGATTGACGTAGTTTGACGTCTTACATCAATGCCCCAAGGAATTTGACATTGGCAATTGTCAAAGTTTATTTATTTTGAGCCAGTAGACTCGTGCGCGTTTTGAAAACCTTTATTACTTAATTAATTTGTGCGTGTATAAAAAAAAAGGAAATAAAGAAATATGGGAGAACCATCTCAACGTAGTACATCCTACAAACATAGAGACTTCGTTCCCGAACCTATGAAGAATGTACTCTTAAGAGATTTGGCTGGCGTTGGAAAGCCATTTGGAAGAAGCCCAGAAAGCATGGGATAGAATTGTTTAGTTTTTTTCGTAGCACGGTTTAATGTATTTTTTATTCAAAGTTTATATTAGATTTTTTTATTTCACAATAGAGAAATTTACAAAGACCTTTACTAAAAGTAAATTTGAAACTAAATCTTTAAAGGCATGGCCTAATGGGCCGACAGCCAGATGATAGCTTTATAAAACAAAAAAAGTGTGTTGTAAGTTAACTGAGTTTTGATATTATTTTGAATTTAAAAGTCTTCTCGTATTATTCTTTTTCTATAAGTTAGAGCTGTTTTTATGAAATTTGATAGTTTCTGCCAGTCCTTTCCATTCAAAATTGCTGAAAACTCGGTTTGTTGCAAATAGTTTTCTTGCCATGTTTGTCGCCGTATCTCTACTAACATTGGGCATCTTGCGATGAAGTGAAATACATTTTCTCTTTCGTTGGTGTTACACAAAGAGCATTTTAGTGCTAGATCGTCACGGTGCGGAATGAGCGGTAACAGCTCTCCCCTTGCTCGGAAAAGGTTCGATATTTTCTTCAGTGCTAAAGCGGTCCTTGAAATAGTTTTTGCCGCCTAGGTCGTACTGCAGCTTCGAATAGATCTCCTTCTAGCCTGTTCCAAATAGTCTTCTCTTACTTTGGAATGTAGCTTTTCAACCAAGTTGTCAAGAAATGGTTTCCACTCTGACAAATTAACTAAAGTAAGGTGGAAATTGAGTTCACACATGTCCGCCAATTTTTTCCATTCTTCAAACCATGAGCGTTGGGACCTTATTATTGAAACTGAAACCTTTCTTGCTATTTTTTCAGTGCTGCTGTGCATAAGTATGACAATGTAGTTAAAGTGGAGCTTTAGAGAAGTGAGGTACAGTGGTGATAATCCAGTTTCTATCATCAGCATATAATTGGCTGTAGTGTCTGGCAGCCGAAATTTGCGTTTTAAGAAGAACCTCAACAGTTTTTCCGTGGTCTCAGACTGACGCCAACACCATGACTCTGCCGCATAAAACATAATCGTTTCGGAAGTTGCAGTGAAACTTTGTACTTTGCACTAAATGATTAGTCTTTATTTCCGTAAACATGTTGCCACACAGAACCAATAGCATTTTTCGAGGAAGACAGCTTTTTGACCAGATGCTTTTCTATGTTTAGATTACTTGACACAGTAAAACCTAGGTATTGGTATTCTCTAACGGTTTCGATCGGTTCTCCTCCATAGTACAATTTTTCATTTGCTGCGAAACGTCCTGTTCCTTTTCTAAAGACCATTGTTTTATATTTGTTTAAATTAACGCTGAGACTCCATTTTAAACAATAATTGCGTAATTTGTTAATCATTAATTGGAGAGATTGAGGTGATTCCGCCAAAAGGACAAGATCATCTGCGTACATTAGTACCTAAATCAGAAATCCATCTATCGTTATGCTACAAGGCAAGTCTATGATCAGGTCTTCGATATAGAGGCTAAAAGCGGATGGGCTGAGATTACATCCTTGCTTCAACCCTACGGACGCGGAGAACCAATCTGAGAGACCTTGCCCGTCCCAGGCTGTTCTCAGTCATCTTTCCAAACTTAAGCGAAATTCCATCTCTAAACAATTTAAAAATTAGAGCCTTTCTGTCGATAGAATCGAAGGCACCTCGGAAATCTACAAAAAAAGCGTATAGTTTCTTTTGTCTGTGAAGATACGTTTCTGCGATATTGGTCAAGCTAAACATATGGTCGACGGTGGAATATCCTTTCCTGAATCCAATTTGAAATTCGCTAATAAGGTGGTTATTTTCGATCCATGTTGTGAGGCGGCATCTAAGGATTTCCATAAAAATTTTCAGCGATGTGTTGAGGAAGGATATGCCTCGGTAGTTTGACGGGTCCGTTTTATCTACTTTTTTGTATATAGGGAATATAATTGACTTTCTAAAGGCTTCTGGTATTTCTCCTGTACTGAAGATATTATTATACACTTTTGTGAGCTGTATTGAGAATTCTTTTGTTGAGAATTTGGGAAATTCATTTGGAATGCGATCGACTCCGGCAGCTTTGTTTTCTTTGGCTTTGGCTACAGCAGATTCTACTTCCAATAGTGTTATTTCGCAATCTAAAATTTGACTTTGGAGATTCGGCTTAGCGTATTAGATTGGTTGGGAGAAGAGTTCAGTATTTAACAGATTTTCAAAATAGGCTCTTGAAATGGATGCACATATAGGCGTCTTCGTTGCAAAAGTTTTTCCTTTGATATTTTTTATTAGCTTCCAAAAATCAGAAGTGTTCTTGCAATGCGATAAGCTTTCTGCTTGCGTTTTAAAAAAAACTTGCCTTTTTTGCTTAGCTTAAATTTTTGAAAGCTCGATTTGCTTCAAGGTAATCTTTTTTTTAGCGAAATGGCATTGAAGTTTTGATATAAGTGCAATAGCGCAAAAGAGCGTTTCCTAGCAGACTCACAATCCTTATCAAACCAGGGTGATTAATTTTTACAAACGTAAGATTTTGCGTGACGATGCTGTTGACGTTATAATGCTTTGCAAAATTTCTATCGTCGGTGGCTGCTCATTTAGTAATTTTGCGTTAATTTGTAAGTTTATTTCAATTTTGGGAGAAGGTAATTTTTGTGTTTGTCCTGTTCATCGATAATTAATTCTGAAGTTGTTAGTGTGGTGATCAATGGCATATTGTCTGAATATATTTGACTATCCACCTCGAAATTATATAAATAATGGGCTATATCATTAGACATGAAGAGGTAATCGATAACAGACTGGCCTGGATTTCGGATGAATGTGAGTCTACCGTCTTCATCCCATTTTTGTGTACCGTTCATGATGGTCATATCAAAAGAGCTTCCCATTTCCAAGATAAGTTTTCCCCTTGCGTTGAGTTCTGTGTCTCTCGATTTTCTAGGGAGTGAATAATTTCCAAAGGATATACATTGTTCTTTTCCAGTACACGCGAGTTAAGTTACAGAAAGGAATATACCAACAAGTTGGTGTCTAAGTAATGACTGACTTTATTGATTACTTAAATGTACCTTAACACATAGCTAATACCTAATTTGCTTAATCGTAGTTTTATTGGCAACGGAAACAACAGGTACCTAATCGGAACCTTTTCGTTTCCGTTCCCATCAATAAATTATACAATACATCAGTGGCGAGGGGTGAATAATTCCAAAAGGTAACTCGAAGGAAACTTAGTCACCAACAAAAAAAAGTTTACTTAAAATTTTTTTTGTGCAATGTTTGTCTTCGCATCAAGCCAAAAAGTCAAGTATTTCAAACCAACCAGCTATTAGGTAGAGCGTCATAACTTTTTTTTTTTCATAAAACTAAGCTAATTAAAACTATTTGTTTCCTCTAAGAGAAAATCAGTTAAGCAACAGTCAACAGATATTAAGGCCATAATCAAACCACTGAAACTTACTATCGGAAAACTTTTCAGACTTTTTGCACTTTTCAATTTCTAAAGCCTAAATTTGTAATATTTAAAAAAATCACGAAAAGCACTAAATCAATTTAAATAAGTATTGCACTGCGTTCTGCTGGTAAACTGCGTTTTTCAAATAAAATACGGCTCATTGGGAACTGAATTCATTTAGGCCAGTTGTGCCACTTTAGAAAAATTCCAATTATAGTTTGCATTTTCTCCCAAAAATATGCTTTATGCTATGAGATCTAATATCCACGCACATTTGTTATCAAAGTGGCATCCTTTGAGCTTTGACACATGAGTCTAGTGCAGAAACACATATAATTTCATGAAATAAGTCGGAGAGCAGCGTGTTATTTTCTTGTTCTTTAAGCAGAGATCTACCTCAACCTGCAAACCTGCCATATACATTTTTGTTTATACACATGTGTCCATGGGAAGAAATACGAAGGAAAGCGTTTTTTTCTTTTATAAAACCAATATCATGCAAACACCGAAGGGTGCAGAAGCAATGCTGCAAATGAGTACTGGGCTACTGCGCCGGCTCTATATTCACGTGCTCAGAACACAAAGAGATAACAAATAACAGATTTACCAAAAAATATGACGCTAGAACACCGGGTTATTTTCTTCCATAAAAAAGCATGTATTGAACAGAGAGGTGCCTAGCGCTAGGCTCTTCTCTGTTCAATACATGCTTTCTTATGGAAGAAAATAAGACGATGTTCTACCGTCATATTTTTTGGTAAAAGAAAAAAGAGGAGAGAACACAAATTTGTTCTATCCAGCAACAAGTTTTATAAGACGTAATATTTGGGGTTACCTTGTATGTTGCTAAAGTTTTGTGTTTGTTTATGGAGTGAATTGAAGAGCCAACATGTGTGTAGAATAAAACGGAAAGCAGAGTGGTAGTTGTTAAAAAAATGTTGGCAGCGAGTTCATGTGTATGATTAAGTTTGATTCATGTTGCCAGAAGTCTAAGATGTTTCGAATGTGAATTTCAAAAATTTATATGGACGCTTCGCCACTGCAATACATATATATTTAGAATTTCGTGGTGGCTTTTTTATTAGTGTCATCAGAACTTGGAGGTTCGATGACACTTTCTGAGCTATACATAACACGCGTTAAAATCACCAAATAGAACGCAATGCTTTTCTCCCAATTCTTGCAAGGGGTCGATTAGACAGGCAAAGTCCGATTGCCAATGAGAACAATTTATATATGTAGACTAGAACTACATTTATGATATATGAATTGATCAAAATCTGTAAATAATGAAACTCCTCTATTTCTTTAAAAAACACACTGCATTGCCGACATCGATTTCTTAAATCCAAATAGTGCTCCGTCTGATGCTCTTCCTCTCGTAACTCCATTTCTTTTCGTTGCTGCTACCCAGCATAGCTCGTAATGGGTAAAATAGTCTGCAAAGTATTTTGATTTTGTTATATGGTATGGGTCTCATAAAGCAAAAATATTTCGAAAGTATTAATATAATTTAAAAAATTTGAATCTATATTTTTGTTTGAAAATCCATTTATATTATAGCTTAATAATAATAATAATATTTCTTTATTAGTTCAATGAACTTTTTCAAAATCATTTGACAATAATTTACAAATTTTTATAATTATATAATTTCTATACTGTTCGTATTTAAATTTTAAATTTTGAGTTTTAAAATTTTAAGTGCAAAGTTTTTACCAGAGTTAAATCAAATTGCAAATTTTATATGAATTTTTCTTTAATTACAAACTTCAGAAAGATTTAAACCACACTGATTCTTGCTTTTAAAAATATTTGTAGTTTACGTTTAAAAGAGATTAGATTTGTTTCTGATTTCAATTCACTTGGTAAACCGTTGTAAAAATTTAAACCCGAATACATTAATGAGTTCATGTTGTTACTTCTGTTGCTTCGCATAGGTTTGAGGTCATGATTGTTTCTTAGGTTGTACGGCTGCAATTCTGCTACTGTTGTAATACTGCCTTCAAAGTATGGTGGGAGCAATCCATTTTTCATTTTAAATATAAATACCATTGCATTGAATGTAATTTAGAACACTTTTAGCATCGTTTATATATAGCAAGAAAAGGGAAACACCCAAGAGTGAACCTTGAGGGACCCCCCTAATTTAACCTCTATTGAGTCGGAGGGCTCATCGCCGAATTTTGTTCTTTGGTATCTGTCGGTACGAATGAAACCATTTGTATTTTGTGTCACGTATGCCATAAAGCTTGAGTTTATCTAATAATATGTTCCGATCCATTGTTTCGAACGCTCGTTTAAAGTCTAGAAAAACTGCTATCACTCCTTTACCTTGGTCAATGTCTTTTCTCCATTCGTTAGTGATGTAATTTAACGCAGTTTCACAAGAGTGACCACTAAGAAAACCAGACTGCTCTATATTTAAAATTCTGTTGTCCTCGACATATGCTGTAAGTTGATCACTCACTACACGTTGCAGGATTTTTTCAAACATCGGTAACATGTTAATGGGGCGAAAATGCTCACAATTACTTGATCCTGCCACTTTTTCAACAGGTACAACCATTGATTCCTTCCAACGGGTTGGAAAAATTCCATTGTTAAGTGATTCATTTACTAACTTCATTAAAACTGGACCTAAAATTTCTATTGAATTATATATTATGTCTCTATTTATACCATAAATGTCTTTTTTATTATTGCACATTTTTATCACATTAGATATAGCTCTATGATCACAGAATTCAAACTTAAATCTATTAGCAATGATTATCACAGATGATTCATATTTCACGTAGGGAATCGAACTATTTATATCACAGATTATTTTTACAAAGTAAGTATTGAACTTATTAGCAATTATCTTGGGGTCTTTCACTTTTTCGTTTCCAAATTCAACACTATTTACTTTCTGTTACCGTCGTCCTTTAAAACAAAAGTTTTAAGCATTTTCCAAACTGCCTTTTGATCTCCAGATTTTGTTTCTATTTGTTCATATATATAGTTATTCTTTGATTCTTTAATTTTTTCCTTAAATTTTTTACAAATATCTCTGTACCTTGTCCAGTTCTCTATCGTGTTATTGTATGATGCTATCCTATAAGCTATTATCTTATCCAATTTTCTTATAACTAACTTCATTTTCGTTATTCTGGCTGACGGGTAACATTAATGATGTGAGCGAGAACTGCATTGCCGACAATACATCCTGTGCTGTTTTCTAACTGAGATGTAGATGGTTTTGAACCATTTAATGATGACATTTGGGTGACGTTTCTCGATGACATTGACACGTTGTTGTTTTGATTTTCTATGCTTGTTCGCTGCAAATTAATTTTATATTTTGACGAAAGTACGTTAAATCCATCTAACCGTACACACATCAATCCAGCTACATCGTTCCAGAAGAAATAATCATCTTCAATGCGCAATTTGTCATCCAACAAGCTCACCTTGAGATCTGAGTTTTGTCGTTTGATCTCTCTTTTTGCCTTTAGCAAAATGGTTTTTTTTCGGCGCAATCCAACTGGGTAATCTTTAAGCAAGGATATGCAATGTTAGCAAGTTTTCTGCCTTGGCTTAAAAGTATCTTGCTAACTGCGCAATTGCTAGCCCCCTATGTGCCAACATTCTTTTTTTTTTTTTTTTCACTATCAGAACAGCTTATTTCAAGCTTGTGAAACAATGTATCTTTTCTTCAAGAGTTTTTTCACCCTTAAGTACTCAGAAATATGTATCACTGTCATCATTGTTATTGTTAGTAGTTAGTAAGCAAAAATTAAGTCTAACACACTCAAGACAACAGAGCTAAAAAATATTACAAAATTATTGATAAACATATACAAAAACAAATTAGAAAGGTAGCTACATATAAACGTAAAATTAATTATTAAATATGACAATTACAAAGATATAAGAAACATAAAAAAAATATAAAAATATAGTCAAGAGAGTGGAGCTCTGGTTCTAATCAAGGACTTTAACGTAGTTTTACTAACATGAAAATCTATTAAATTTGAGTTTAAGTTTAAAACTTTTATCATGCGAGTAATAGGCTCATTCAATCCATAATTAGTTCTATGATAAGGACAGTGAAGTAACTCCAAGTTGCGCAGTTGGTATGAGCCTCCCCGGTAGTTAAAACTTATGCATGCGAGCAAGTCAGGAGCATCAATTTGTCCTGTTATGAGCTGGTGAATAAAGACTAAATCATTATTTATTCGCCGATGCGAAAGCAGTTGCATATGCAAAAGTTGAATACGATGCTCATACGGTGGAAGGTCATAAGGATCAGTCCAAGGAAGTCCCTTGAGAGCAAATCTAATAAATCTTCGCTGTATACTTTCTATTCTTGAATTGTGGACTGCATAATAAGGAGACCATACTTGAGAAGCATATTCTAGATGGGGTCGAACATGACAGTTATACAGCGAAAGAGTGACGTAGGGGTCCGTAAACTCCTTAGCCCATCTTTTAATAAAGCCTAGCATTGAGTTTCCTTTACTAACAATGTAATTGATATGCGATGTAAATTCTAAATTGGAACTAAAGTAAACACCGAGGTCCTTAATACTGGACACCTTGCATAATATTTGATGAGAAATCGAGTAATTATGCAAAGCCGGTGTACGTTTCTTCGAAAAAGTTAAACTTTGACATTTGCTTGGATTGAGAATCAATCCATTTTTATCGCACCATGTGGCAAAATTTTCAACATCAGATTGTAAAATAAGACGATCGGCTGCGCAGTCTATTTTCTTGAAAATTTTCATATCATCCGCGAAGATCAAAATTTCACTCGATGACAAGCTAAAAGTAACATCATTAATGGCTAGAATAAAGAGGATAGGACCAAGGTGACTACCTTGTGGTACTCCTGAATGCGCCTTAAAGGAGTCTGAAAGAATGCTTCTAAATTTTACCACATATGATCTATCAGTTAGGTACGACCTGATCCAATCGACGAAGGTCGAAGGGAATCCATATGCATTTAGTTTAAACAATATAATATCGTGAGATAGTTTTTTGAAAGCCTTTGAGAAGTCAGTATATATACAATCTAACTCTTGCCCGCTTTCAAGCGCGTTTGAACATTTATGAAGGAAGTATACAAGGTTTGTTACTGTTGATCTTTTCTGTACAAAACCATGCTGCTGTTTGCAAATTATATTTTTAATATCGAAAGTTAAGCTTTCACAAACAAGCTGTTCAAATAATTTGGGGATACACGAAAGCTTAGATATGGGTCTGTAATTAAGGATATCTGATTTAATACCTTTTTTAAATACAGGTGTAATGAAAGATCTTTTCCACAGTAAAGGGAATCGACATTAATCTAACGATAATGAAAACAAGTAATGAAGGGGAAATGCAATTTGGGACTTACACTTTTTTTAAATTATTGGAGGGATGCCATCAGGGCCAGCAGAGTAATCATCGTTCAAAGATGAAATATTGTGAAGGACTCTTTCTAGGTTAATTGGAACATTATTAAAATTAACTTGAGGACATTTACGTAGAAACTCGAAATAATTACGATCTATATCAACAATAGAATCAGAGAAGGAATTACAAAAATGGTGAGCAAAAGCGTTGCAAATGTCGGATGTTTGTGTCAAAGTGACATTACCATATGTAAAGTTATCTGGGTATCCATCCGAATTTTTCTTTGAATTTACAAAGTTCCAGAAACTTTTTGGATCATCCCTTAATGAGTTGCCCATTCTATGAACATAACTTGAGTACAGAGTTTTTGATAGTGATTTAAATTCATCAAAAAAATAGATGTAAGAAAGGTAATCAGATTCAGAACGCGTCTTAATGTAGGTCCGCCAAGCACTATTTCTTTTGTTGCGAAGCTTTTTTAGTTCCTTAGTGTACCATGGGTGATGAGAGCTCACATTCTTTGAAATTTTGAGGGGTATTACTTTGTTCATGCAGTCGTTAAGAATAAAATAAAAGTAACTAACTGCTTCGTCAATATTGGTGAACGCTGATATATTATTAATATTAGATCTATTTAGTTCATCAGAAAGCATTTGAAAGTTTGTCTTTCGATAGTCGAATATATGCGAGCAATCATATGAATTACTATAACTATGAATATGACCGCTTAGGTCAAGGAAAATGTCAAGAGGAGGGTGATAGTCATCTACATTAGTAATGCCGGAATTAGATTTAAGAACGACAGTACTAACAGCGTCAGAGGTAAAGACTAAATCGAGATTTCGATTTAAAAAGTTTTTAATACAGCTCACTTGTTGTAAGTCAGTAGAAATTAGATAATCCAATAAGATAAGCTCTTGTTGAGAGGATGTCAAGGAAGCTTTCTGAAATGAACAGTCAATTGAAGGAGACCAATCTATATAAGATAGATTAAAGTCACCCAGCAGTAAAATATTTATATCTAAAGAAGAAAGATTGTTTAAATAATCTAACACTAAAGCCACTTCATTGTAGGCAGGGGCAGAACTTTTTGGGGGAATGTATGTGCCAATTACATAGACTGTCTTAAACTCAAAAGTAACTTTAATGCAAATTAAATCTATTGTTAAAATAAAAGGAAAAGTGATACTAGACGACAAAAAACTATTGCGACAAGCTATGAGAACACCCCCTCCTACGTCTGCGTCTACATGAGAATGGCGGTCTTTTCTAAATACTTGAAATTCTGAGTTAAAAAGTTCTGTATCCAGAATGCCTGAATGAAGCCAGGTTTCTGTAAGAACAAAAATATCATGAGCAAAAGCTTGAGAATTAATAAAAAAATCAGTAGTTTTACTACGAAGCCCCCTTACATTCTGGTAAAATAGGGAGAGTCTTATTAGTTTTTTGAAACATTATTGACGGCACTATTTTCAACACGTTTCTTCTTGGAAGAGCCAACAAATTCTTTTAAAAGAGTACCTGAAGGCCAGAAATTCGGGCTGCAAAGATAATCAAATTGTGACGGAGGGACAAAAATTTTAAAGGACGAAACAAAACTGTTAGGTTTACTTATTTTCGTACATCTAATAATTAAGTCATTAGATATGTTGTGGTTCAAAGTTAGATGGGATATAATATCATTGGATGTTAAATCAGGCTTAAGGCAGGATACAAAAATTTGTTTAGGCTTGGGAACTGATTCTACTTGTTTGGGAATTGGAAATGGTTCAATAGGAGGATAATTCACATTAATGGTTCTTACATTATCATTTTTAAATTCTAAAATTATCTAGTTTAAGTATCAATTTTATATATATGTATAATTTCGCAATTACTAGGCAGCTTCACTGCATAACTTAATGTTACTTCTTTCAAATCAAATCATATCATACTTTTTCTTTCTTTCTTGACATACTGTAAATAATTGAATTAATACTAACTTGCTTGCCATATGCATTCTCATGCATTTATCAATGAATCAGCACTAATGCCGAATTCACTTTTGTAACATAATTCCTTTGAACTCAATCAATACAAATTTTGTGTACATTCAGCATAAGCATACCTTTAGCATACATTTGTAAGTAAGTTATCGTAAGCATTTCTTTTGTATAAATAGTATTGTAAGCCAATAAAGATTATCCTTTACGGTCAACAGGTTGTTGTGTTCATTTGTTATTATTACTTCACCCCACCAGTGGTAATGAAGTATTAATAGATCACAACTACGAATCTACTCCAGCATACAAAGGTACAAGAACCTTTTGTATTGCCCTCTTCGGTCTGGTCAAGGTTATGTACCCTGTCCAGCCAGTCGGTGCAAATTTAGTACCGACTTTAACATTGGTGACCCCGACGTGATTGAACACGTACAACCTGTTGGTCAGAAGTGGTATCAAGCGTTCCAAGGGCTTTAACACTTGGTCTTACACAAGCCACACAAAGGCTAAAGCTACTGAGTTCCTGCGTTCCTGCACCTAAGCGTTATCAAGCGTCCCAAGGGCTTCAACACTTGGACCTACACAAGGCTTCTGCGCTCCAAAGTTACTGAGCTCCAGAAGTCCTGCCTTCCTGAGTTCCTGCACCACTAGGTTCTTGTGATCCAAACGACGAGAAGAGTTCCATAGAGACGACTCCAGAGATCCAGAGACGTGAGTCCAGAAACTTGGGAATCTTCCAAATACTCGGTCTGCCGCCCAAGGTCCAGAAATTCCAATCAACACGGAGAGAACACCCGTTTCGTTGCAAATCAACCTTATCACCTTAAAGTCCGACCCAAATCCAAACCATGGATGAATTGAAGATATTCAGTATCGTTGCCAGGCAGAAGGCGATAACAGATGAGCTGCAGCGATTGAAGACGAATATCTGGAAAGACGGTCCCGACAGAAAAACGGTCGAGTATAAAGAGAAGAGGCTACGGTCATTAGAAGCTCTCTGGCTAGAGTATGCGACTAATCATGACCAAATAAAGACATCTGTCAAACCAGACACCCCGTATGTACAATGCAATACATACGAGAAGGTACATGGAGCCTACTTGGATATAAAGAAAATCCTAGAATCGATCAATCCACACGGGGTAGAAAGTGAACTACCTAAAAGGTCAGCAGAGGCTCAAACCTTACCAAAAGACGACGCCTCTGGGAAACCACAAGCAATGGGTCCGGTGTCAGATCAAACAAAAAAGTTGGATCGAAACACGTTGACACTCTGGGAGCAGTCTCTTCAACAGCCGAAGGCCTTACCGGTGGTGAATGAATTTTTGTCGTTCCTAGAGATGCGGTTTCAATCATTAGAAGCCATGGGACCCAAAGGAATGAAAATGGTCTTAGAAGACAACAGCAAACGGAACAGAATAACTCTCGCTGCCACAACCGAAACTAACAAATGTCAGATTTGTGGACAGACAAACCATGCCATACACCTTTGTCCAAAGTTTCTAAGACTCTCACCCCAAGAGAGGCACAAAACTGCAATTTCAAACAACCGATGCATAAACTGCGTGCATTTTGGTCACCAAGCTCCATCATGTCGAGCAAGGCATTGCACCAAATGCAACAGCTATCATAATACTCTGCTTCATGTGACAGCAAAGAATCAACATCAAAAAGTTTCCCCTACAGACTCAACAAGCCTTTGCACTTCAGCGGTGGGAACCACTCCCAGTATCGTAAAACGCAAATCAACAAGCGTTATACTTGGCACAGCAGTCGTGCAAATAAAGACAAAAACAGGGAAACCAATTGCATGCCGAGCATTATTAGACTCGGGATCACAGTTCAGCCTTGTTACGGACAAACTAGCCAAGTCATTGGGTCTGCGGGAGACTTACGAGACGTTATGCGTTGAAGGCATCGGACAAAACAAGACGGCATCCCATAGGAGAATCAGTTTTGAAATACATTCCAGCATTAACGGATTCTCTACTAGAGTGGAAGCACATGTTCTTCCAAAAATTATTTCACCACAGCCACCACGTCCCATCGTTACATCAGCCTGAAATATTCCAAACAACATTGTGTTGGCTGATTCACAATTTGATCGGCCAGGGCCAATCGACTTGCTCATCGGTGCTGAAATCTTCTACTCAACTCTGGTTGTTGGGCAAATTAGCTTAGGAGATGATCTTTCAACCCTGCAAAATACCGTATTTGGTTGGACGGTAGTAGGCAAGATATCAACTTCCATGGACAATCCAATGGTGGCATCTTGCGGAATTTGCACTGCAGATGAAGCGCTTGATCAACAGATTGAAAGGTTTTGGCGACTAGAAGAAGCAACTTCAACCACAGATAATTTCACCCAAGCCGAAAAACGTTGTGAAAACCATTTCACTCAAACTACAACTCGAGACTCCCGTGGACGCTTCGTAGTTCGACTACCCTTCAAAGAAGCACCAACTTGCTTGGGAGAATCAAAAGAAGTTGCGTTCCGAAGATTCATGGCAATGGAGCGGGGACTTGCAAATTCCCCAGAGCTGAAGAAGCTATATAGAGAATTCATGGAAGAATACCAGCAATTGGGTCACATGCAAGAAGTGAACCTCCATCATATTGCAAAGCCGTATTACTTTCTCCCTCATCACTGTATTCAAAAACCTGATAGTAGCACTACCAAGCTGAGAGTGGTGTTTGATGCCTCAGCTAAAACCTCCACTAATTTGTCACTTAACGACTCTCTCCACGGGTCCAACCATCCAAGACGATGTTTTTTCAATGTTATTACGCTTCCGCATGCCAAGATATGTGTTTACCGCTGATATTGAGAAGATGTACCGCCAGGTACTCATGAACGAAGAAGATCAGAAGTTCCAGCTGATTTGGTGGAGAAGCAGTCCAAATGATACGTTGAAGTGTTTCAAGCTTCAGACAGTTACCTATGGCACCACCTCCGCATCATACCTAGCCACAAAGTGCCTTCAAACATTGGCCCGAGAAAACAAAGACCGATTTCCATTGGGATCGAGGGCTCTGCTGCGAGATTTTTACGTAGATGATGTGGTAACAGGTTCTGACAAAATTGCCGAGCTACTGGCAACTCAATTCGAACTACAAACAATTTTGCAAGAAAGTGGTTTTAAATTAAGGAAGTGATGCGCTAATCATGCATCCCTTATGAAAGGGATTCCGCTGGAGGATAGAGAAGTAGAGCTTGACTTCAGCAGCAACATTGATGAGCACATCAAGACAGTGGGACTTACTTGGATGCCAAAATCTGATCAGCTCTGTGTCAAAACATCTTGGGCTGACAAGGCTCGAGTTACCAAACGATCTGTAACTCCCACTGTCTTGATGAGCACATCAAGACAGTGGGACTTACTTGGATGCCAAAATCTGATCAGCTCTGTGTCAAAACATCTTGGGCTGACAAGGCTCGAGTTACCAAACGATCTGCATACGCCGACATCGCACATTTATTTGACCCGCTGGGCATCATGGCGCCGGTGGTTGTCATTGCAAAAATATTTCTCCAGAAACTGTGGGAATTGAAGCTTGAATGGGATGCAGCATTACCTCAAGAAATGCAGACTACATGGCTTAAGTATCGTGAAGGCCTTCAATCTCTCAACAACATCAAAATTGGTAGGCACATTTTTTCGCATAGTAATCCGAAAAATGTACAATACCATATATTTGCGGATGCTTCAGAAAAGGCTTATGGAGCTGCAGCGTACGTCCGTTCCGTCAGCAGCGACAACACTATCACGGTGCGACTATTGTGTTCGAAATCAAGAGTAGCACCATCAAAACAAACAAAACTGGCACAACAAGCGACCATTCCCCGACTAGAACTATGTGCCGCCTGCCTTGCCACGGAACTCCTGCTTCGTTTGCAAAAGGACCTAAAAATTCAAAATGAAGCAACATTCTTATGGATGGACTCAGAAATTGTTCTTGCTTTGATAAATTCGACATCATCCGCTTCGCTTCCAATTTTTGTTGCCAATCGAGTATCGCGTATTCAACAGAATACAATACTTCAGCAATGGTATCATGTCCCATCAAAAGAAAATCCAGCGGATGTGCTCTCGCGTGGGATAGCTCCTGAGCGACTCAAAGAATGCAACATTTGGTTTTACTGGCCAAAGTTTTTACATGGGTCCACTTCAATTTGGCCCCCTAAATATAAACCAATTCAAGAAAAGCTATCTGTTGTAACCGCTGTTCGTGACTCACCCCCGCACCAAGAAGGAATCTTAGCTACACTCACGCATAAGAATTCCTTCAAAGTTACAAAACGCGTAATCGCCTTTATATTGAGATACGTCCATAACCTGAAACAAAAAGTGATTATTAGTAAAATCAAGAAAATGTAGAAAAATTGCCCGCTGAAGAAATTGAACTGAAGCTGGCAAACATCAAACTTACAATTGGTTCACTATCTATCAGTCGTGGAACTAAGTCGAGCGCAAAAACTAATCTTCAAATACATGCAACAAGAACATTTCACTGATGAAATCAGACACCAGAAGAATGTGGGTGAAGTACCAAATAAAAACCCCTGTAAGAGTCTGACACCGTTTTTGGATGAAGAAGGGCTGATTCGCGTGGGCGCGCGTTTAGAGGCATCAGCATTGCCCTACGACTCTAAGCATCCCATACTGATACCATATAGTCATCCATTCACCAAATTGATATTTGTCGAAATTCACGAGGACAACAAACATGTTGGGCCACAAACCATGCTTTCACTTGCTAGGCAATTCATTTGGGCCGTTAGGGGGAAGACGATTGCTCGTTCAGTAATACACAATTGTGTCAAATGTGCTCGAGCTGCACCAAGGCTTTTGGTTCAGCAAATGGGAAATTTTCCTGCAGATAGAATTCAACCAGCAAGACCATTCATCAACACAGGCGTTGACTTTTGTGGTCCAATATCTACCCACTACAAGATTAGAGGCAAACACCCTCAAAAATCGTATATTGCAATCTTCTGCTGCTTCTACACCAAGGCTTGTCATTTGGAACTAGTCACCGATCTAACGGCACAAGGTTTCATAGGATCTCTCAACCGATTTATGGCCAGAAGAGGTCATTGCAGGAACATATACTGCGACAATGCAACAAACTTTGTTGGCGCCAAAAACCAGTTGTCAAATTTAATGGCTTTTATGGAATCGGAAACAGAAAGAGAGAAAATAACATCCGCATGCGTTACAAAAGGGTGCGACTTTCAATTCATTCCACCACGCTCGCCGCACTTTGGTGGACTTTGGGAAGCTGCGGTCAAATCATCAAAGCATTTGCTGCAACACACACTGGCAGAAGCATCATTGACGTACGAAGAGCTTGAAACAGCTGTCACTCAAGTGGAAGCCATTTTAAACTCAAGGCCAATAACTCCAATGTCTGAATCACCAAATGACCTTACTGCTCTTACGCCAGGCCATTTCCTCATCGGAGAGCCTCTTGTCAACAATGCTGATTCTACAGCCGCAGCAAATGATTCCGGGATACTTACTCGCTGGAAGCTTGTAAGTCATCTAAAAAATAAATTCTGGCGACGATGGTCGCGTGATTACCGGAATCAGCTACAGCACAGGTATAAATGGAGGGAGAGATGCCAGAATGTACAACCTGGAATGATGGTGATAATCAAAGAGGACAACATACCAAGTTTACGATGGCCGCTTGGACGGATCACTAACGTTGTGATTGGCGACGATGGACTGGTTCGGGTAGCCGATGTTCGGACATCAACTGGGATATTCCGTCGTGCCATACATCGATTGGCTCCACTTCCAGTTCCAACTCAAGATGAGTCCTCAGATGGTTCATCAAACTTGCCGCAATCATTCCGGAAGTCTAACGACGATCCAGTACCAAAGAAGAAAATCAAACGTAGTCCAATGAACACACTATTGGTTTGCCTATTGCTAATAGGCACGGCATTCGGGCAGAATACTAAAACAAACGCAATCGATATTCAAAATTTCGAGACCAACCCTGGATTATACTTCGAAGACATTGGGCAAGAGTTCCAAGGAATCCAAAAGAGCATCAATCAACTAAGAGCAAGATGTGAGGCACAATTGATCTTAAATCCAAACAATCTTTGCAAACCCATCATTGACCATCTAGAATTGCGCCTTCAGGAATCAGAAAACTTAAATAAAATACTTAAGTACAGGAACGGAATGGCAATAAGAAAAAGAAGATCACCATTCGACTTTGTTGGCACGGTCGCAAATAAGTTAATCGGAGTTCTCGACCAAGAATACGTGCAGTACATAGAAGACAACATTCAAATGGCCCGAATAAACGAGAAGCATCTTCTTGAACTGAACAAAAATCAATCCTCCATTATTGAATCTACCACAAATATCCTCAACAAATCATTGACTTCTATAAGAGAACAATTCACGACCATCAAACTACATTTGACTAATATTGACGATTCAATAGAGAATTTGAATAAAACCATGCAAAGAACCGAAATTCTGAACTACATTTCAATTTTTGTTACTCAAATAATGGACAGCTTTCAACGAACTCAAATAGCAATTCTGGAATCTGTGTCCGATACTCATCAAGGAAGAATAAACGCTTTACTGCTGTCTCCCACTCAATTGTTGAATCAACTGGAGAGAATTAGGTTGACAATACCAAGTTCACTAACATTACCTGGATACGACGAGCACAATCTACCCAAACTGTATGAACTTCTTAGAGGAAAGGCACGTGTTACATCCTCAGCAATTGTATTTCTTGTCAAATTACCTCTATTGAATACACAGGTGTTCCAGCTGTACAAACTTATACCATTACCAGTTCAGCATAACAAATCCTTCATCTTCATACAACCATCAACAGCATTCTTACCCGTAACTCCATTCCGGGATCAACACTTTTCACTATCACAAACTGAATATCTGGGGTGCATCCATATCAGCGAGAGAAATTATCTATGTAAGCAGCGACATCCAGTTTTCAACGCAAATGCCTTGGAAAACCAATGTGAAGTTTCCATGTTGAATCATAAAAGGGAGCTCTCATCATATTGCAAACTAAGATCTACCGATGCTGACAGGATGTGGATCCAGCTTCATAATCCTAATCACTGGGTATTTGCCTTTCATCACGAAGAAATAGTCTCGGCAGTATGCGGATCCGACGTTTTAACTGCAGAACTGCAAGGCGTAGGACTTATGAAACTAACAGCTAACTGTGTCATCAAACAACCCACCATGACTATTAATGCTCATAATATATATATATCAGAACTAAGTGCCCCGTTTCTGCCAACACTCAACCTGAGTGTATTCGTGGATAAGTTTGAAATCGAGCCAATACAAGCTAAAAACCAGAAGAAGGAGGAAATCATCATTCGAGGAGAAGACGACTTAACACTACTCAAAGAGAAAATAGCGTATCAAAAAACACAGCAAACATTACCAAACAAAATCTCTCATCATGATGTTCATCAGTACTCGATTGGTTACTTTTCATTTTTTGGAGTTGTAATCCTGGCCACACTTTTGCTACTACTACGGAGCAAGATGGCAATTGCTCAATCCCCACATGCTATAGAGTTTGAGCTCAAAGATTTCAACGCCGGGGAGAATGTTGACATATAGTTTTTTAAGATATATAATTACCCTTTAATATAAAACCATAGTATTGAACAACAGTTCAACGCGGGCAGTGTATAGTTTCGCAATTACTAGGCAGCTTCACTGCATAACTTATGTCGATTTCCTTTGCAAAAACAAAAGCACTCTAAGAAAGTGCTTTTTTTTCGTGCTCACTGAAACAGAAAAGACAAAATTCTTTTTTTATCATTGTATGTGTGCTATTTTTGACAGCCAACTCTTCCCGTTTGTTTTGTTCTGCAATTTATATAAAAAGAATGTTTTCGAAACTTTATTAATAAATGCACTAGGAAGAAACCTCCTCATCCGAATAATTGTACACAACACTTTGAACAAAATTATTCACAGAATGCCTTTCGTTTTGTGTAAGGAATTTCAGAATTTCAAACACTTCTTCGTTGGAATCAGAACTAGATGACGACTCATAAATATTTTGATAATTTCAGCTAAAATTGAGCGATCCATTTTCACAAAATAGTTTATTGTTTAGTCCTTTAACCAAAAATGCAAAATAAACAAACTGCAAACTGGTAAACGTCAAATGTTTTGTGTTGGTGTACGTGAAAGTGCGTGTAAATCTTGCCTCTGAATCGAGATTCGTAAAAGTGCTTTTTCGGGGCAAAAAAAAAGTGATCTAGTGCCTCAATGTAACATATTTCGAGCAAAAAAGCACTTTTAAAAGTGCTTTTGTGTACCACTGGAAATCGACATTAATGTTACTTCTTTCAAATCAAATCATATCATACTTTTTCTTTCTTTCTTGACATACTGTAAATAATTGAATTAATACTAACTTGCTTGCCATATGCATTCTCATGCATTTATCAATGAATCAGCACTAATGCCGAATTCACTTTTGTAGCATGATTCCTTTGAACTCAATCAATACAAATTTTGTGTACATTCAGCATAAGCATACCTTTAGCATACATTTGTAAGTAAGTTATCGTAAGCATTTCTTTTGTATGAATAGTATTGTAAGCCAATAAAGATTATCATTTACGGTCAACAGGTTGTTGTGTTCATTTGTTATTATTACTTCACCAGTGGTAATGATATAATACAATATGTAACGTTCAATAAAAATAATTATTATTATCTGGTGCTTTGAACCGCTAATGTTTTTAAGAAACTACTGCAAGAGCAGATGTCCATGTTCAACAAATCAGCTTAACAACTGTTTCAATGGAAATTTGAAACTGCAAGACTGAGCGCAGAGATCAATATGAAAGAAAATTGACAAAAACATGCGCAACTCGAAAAATGCAGCGTGTAATAGTGAGAGCATTACCGAATAAAAGTTGAAAACGAAATAAGCGATTAAAGCGCATTAGAAACATGCGCTATGTCCACTATTCCACGGCGCATTTCTCTCGTGCATGAATGAAGTGCGAGCGAGAAAAAAATCGAGATAGAAATACAGCTGCCCGGACATGCACGGGTAGCATTTGTCATGCATTTTTTCATGTTCCTCTTTAATTAAGATAGCTACAACATCCTTAATTGCAATATATAGTAAATAACCTTTTGCTAAAACGGTGAAGGGTTAAAGGACTTTAAAGAGGCTGTGATTGCGCTGCCACGCGCTCTTTAAACAATCATAACTCCGTCAATTTTTGTTTGACAGAAAAAACAAAAAAACCAAATTGTTTGTCAGAAAAATACACATTTTATTCTTACTGCGTGAACACAATGCATACGCATACGCAACGGAGCCGGAGCCCCAAGAACTGTCAAAATATTAAAAAGTAGCAAATCCATTGATGTGAACACAATGCATACGCAACGCACTACGCGCCGCAAGCCGCAGACGGAAGAGTTGGCTAACTTTTAACTTTTACGTGCGTACTCAATAAAGTTGTTTTGGTTTTAAAGGCGGTAGAAGATGGACGAGTCGGAAAAAATTATTGAAGCAGTGCGAAGCCGAGAGATGTTATGGAATTTGTGTAACAGAAATTATAAAAATGTTAAAATGAAAGCCAAGGAGTGGAAAAACATATCTGAGGAATTGAATTTTTAGTTTCATAATATCCTTCGGTTTTTCTGTTTTGGTACAATGGTCGTACCCACCATCTTCGTTTTTTTTCTTTGAAATATTGTAAAGCCAGATAACAAATCTGGATTACACCCATCAAAAAAACCATCTCTTCATTTTCTCTTTCCATTCTAGCTTTTATTTTATTTTCACAAACTCAAATTTGATATACTCGTAAATTAGATTTCATGCAGTCAGCTGACATCAATACAGACTTTATGTCAAAAAACACGTACGACGTCCAGCTGCATTGTGTGCAGTTTTTAAAAAACACGTACGACACAGTTTGACAGCTCTTTCAGCACCGGCTGCGTATTGCGTCTGCGGCTCCCATTGTGTTCACGCAGTTACACTTTTATACGTATCTGTCGTCATTTTTTAGATATTATGAAAAAAAGTGGGTTTTTTAAAAATTTGAAATTTAGTTTTTTTTAAACGTGACTTTTTTGAAAAACATGTGTCCTGAAGCAGCCAAACTGATACTATCTATTAAACTCTTCATAATAAAGTTAATTCTAGGCGAAATACGATTAATTTTAATTTTGGTGGAAATGGCACTTATGAAACACATTGATTTAAAAGAAAAAAACATTAGATGCTCCCCTTATTGGCACTACAGATCACTTATTTTACGTGTAAAAGACTTTTAATAGTGCTCCTTTTAAGGCTTATTTCAAGCACTACAAAACGATTCTTTATATTAGAATGCATAAAATGCATCTGCTCGCCGCTAGATGGCATTGACCACATCGATTAAATTTCAGACAAAATAAAAAATGACTTTGATCTTTAATATTTAGCTTGATATTGCACTTAGAATACTTAATAAAAAAACTAAATTGTTCATTGTTTTACCTGCTACAATTTTGTTTGATTGTCGATTGACGTATAGTTTTGGAGATTATTTGCAAAAAATAGATGAAAAACGTGAAAAAATTGCGAATTTCCAATTGCCAATAACTTGAAAAGTATTGGATTTTTTGAAAAACTTTATATTAGATTTTTTGCTTTTCTATCGATATCCGAGGTTATTTTGAAGAAAAAAAATTCACCCCCGAGAAGGGGTGGCAACCATCCCCAGGGTGGTGGCGGTGTTCAAATCATTTTCACTTTTGAAGTTAAGGGTAAGATGAGCCTAATTCCAAAATTTCATGCAAATCGGTTCACAGTCAAAAAATTCGGAGGTAAGGCCGTATTTTTCGCTTCAATGACTGCACTATATACGATCCCTGCAACCCCCGATATAAATCGGGTTGAGAAAGCAGATGCTTTTCAAGTTATTTTAGATTCATTGAAATTGTATGACCCATTGATTAATATAAATTTGATAAAAAGAAAAATACACATTTTACGAGCTAAGTTTTCTAAAGAGTTTCGTGAAATGGAAAAAACGAAAAAAGTGGAGCTGGTGCGAATCTCTGGTGCTTTGAGCAGTTAATGTTTTTAAGAAACAACTGCAAGTCCAGGTGTCCATGTCAAACATAGCATTAATTTTTTCTATTTCATTTTTACAATAGCTCAACAACACTGTTTCAATGGAAATTCAAAACTCCAAGACTGAGCGCAGAAATCAATATGAAAGAAAATTGGCAAAAACATGCGCAACTCGAAAAAAGCAGCGTGCAATAATAAGAGCATTACCGAACACAACGAACACAATGCGTATTAAGAACATGCGCCATGAAATAGCCGACAAACAATGCGCAGTGGGCTACTGCGCCCTGCACAATACGTAGAATTCATCCGCTCAGAGCTCAAAGAATAATAGATACAACAAATGTTAACGGAAACTTGTACCACAAGCAATATAAATGAGACATAAATAAGTGTTGATGGTAACAAGAACATTAATGGTACTTCTCACTCTAGACACACTGGAGGAGTGGTAATTTATTTGAAAAAAGGCATACGATTTCAAGTGATAGACAATTTAAATTTTTTAAATTCTGAATGGGTTATCAAAATGTATGTATGGTTGAATGAAGAAAAGTGGACATTGATAGTGCTTTATAGCTCCTCAGTAGCAGAGTTTATGACATTTTTACGGAATGGTGTGTTTATTCGCTGGAAAACGAAGACAATATCTTAATGACTGGTGTTTTTAATTTAGATTTACTTACAAAGGATCGTAATTCAGAAAAAATTTTAGACATTCTTGCAAATCAGGGGCTTACACAATTAGTGAATCAACCTACGAGAATAACCGAATTTTCGTCTACCTTAATAGATTATGTTATTACAAATAGTGATTTAAAGTCTCAAGTCAAAGTGTTGTGCTTTGATTTCCCACACCTTCAGAGGAAGTCGTCGTGCGTTGAACTCAATGCAATTTGAGTTGACTCGTTGCACATCGATTGCCCAATGCCTTGTATTGGGTAAAACGTGTATGCATGTTAGTCATCAAATTGTGCTGAGTTTTCAAACGCATCGGCTATCCAATGTTGAACTTGGAGTTCGCGATCGGGTCTATGACACGATAAGTTCGAGTCGTAGTTTAACCATTCAAGTGCGCGGTTGTTTGTCTTTTTATTTAACTTTTGTTTGCCTTTTAAATTTCAATTTCATACATAACATTTTGGCGCAGCCGGTTCGTGTACCAATACGTTTCCGTTTTAAAAAGTTTAATAATTAAATACAGTGTGTTTGCTCTATGTAAGTAGACAAACGAGTGTAAAAAAGAATTTTGTTCGTGTTTGCAGTTAAAGACATATTTTCTTGATAATAATCAAATGCAGAAAGTGCTTCAAGCGGAAAAACAAAAACACTGAAAATATTGTGTTTGAGCAAATAAGTTTCACCAAAAACAACGCAAACAAAGACGAAAAAATTGTTCAAGGTAAGTATACCTTGATTTTGCTTTATTTTTTATATTGTCTGTATATTTTATAAAACGTTCTATGGTTGGTGTAATTTTTTTTGGTTGTTGAGTGTGTTTGCTGCAAAATAAGAAAATAATAATTCATTCATTCAACTGGGTTAAGTTATAGGTTTTGTTTGATTTTTGTTGTTTTTCTCGTCCCTTGCGATTGTGTTTCATTGTACATGGCCAAAAGTCAAATTGAGGCTCAGCTTAACGACCTAATCGAAGAATCTGAATTGTTGAAAAAAGATAAAAAGAATCAACAGCGGCAAGTAAAACAATTGAGCGAATTACTTCTTTCAGAGCTCAAACAAATAAATCCTGAGGTTTATAGCCTGATCAGTTTTCAAATTAGTTATCAGTGGGGCAAGTTGACGCGTCTAGAAACTTTAGACGCTGTGTTGATTGAATGCAAGGCGTCTTCTTTGCCTACAGACAAAGGCTAATGAAATAATCAACTCCAGGTATTCCTCCACGGAATCCGAGGGTTTAAAAAAAAGAACTGATGAGCTCTGCTGTTGTGGCATTTAAGTGAGGTCTTAACGACCCCGGTTTACGCCAACACATGCTGACTACATCAGAGACCGACATTCAAAAACTTGCTGAAACGGCGCAAAAAACTTATCTTTTGATCGCGCCTACTGCTACCTTTCAAACGTATTTACCTAACGTCAATAATCATTTCCAGACAATGCATCAGACATCATCACATCACCCAGTACAGTATCCACCTCAACAGTTATTCGACCCATATATGTATCCTTTCCCGAATGCATCTCCATCGAATGCATCTCCATCTACACACTCAACTGCGTACATTGGCACTCCCTTGCCCGGTGTGTCACCTGGGACAAACGGCAGCCCCTGTTTTCAGACTGCCCATGTCAAGGAAAAACATGGGCAAGATTTTAAAGTAAAATGCGGATTCTGTAATAAGTCAAATCACACTTATGCAGAATGCCGGCAAAGAGAGAGCACACCTTATTGTGAAGCGTGTGCCTGCTATCGGCACAGCATAGATGTGTGCCCAAAGTCCCATATTTTCACCATAAAACGCACAACGCAAAAGTCGCCATTAAAGTGCAAGTGGTGTTCTAGACTGGGACACGTGGAGGACGAGTGTTTCTCGAAAAAAAATTACCTTCGAGAGCAGACGGGAAACGACCCGGGGGTCAGTCTAAGAAGGTAGACTGTGCCCCAAAAAATGTATCCTCCTCAATAATAAAACAAAGAAGTAACTCTCCAGTTTCGTTGATTTTGTCAGAAACATGCAATAATAAGTTGCCTACGATATCAAAGGCTGAAGAGAAGAGACTTCTATAAAAAATAAAAATAAAACCAACGGAAAAGGGCCAACACAGCGCTCAAATAACGAACAACATCCGAAAGTGAACGGCGACTCAAAGGTAAATGACCGAGAGTCAAATTTCTTCACCTTTCAGTCAGTTCGTAAAGCCAAACACACATCAGCTAAAGCGTCAGTATCTGAAGCTAAAGTTAACCTAGGTCAGGCTGATCTCTGGTTACTCGTTGTGCGTGTTTGCTTGGTTTTGAATAAGTGCTGCGTTAAACTTAGAACTTTATTAACACATGCAGTTGATAGGCTCAAGTTTTTTGTTGGTTTATTTTCGCATAGTTGGTTGGGGTATAGCGAATGAGGGACAGAAAGGCAGAAAAAATGTATTTGCATACAACATTCGTAAGCACGATGTCTTTGTTGAATTACCGATGTCATTGGCCAAGTCTGGAAGAGTCCTGGTGCTTGTAGACACGGGAGCAGACTCGAGCTTGCTGAAACGAAGTTGTTTAGCAAATGCAGCAAATATAAATACCCGAGACACTAAGCAATTGGGTGGTGTTTTTGGTGGAGTAGGCACAACGGTAGATACGGTTAAGACTCACTTACCTTTCCCAAAGAAAATTTTTACGAAATGGAACGTTATCGACGGTTTAGACTAAATGCCCGCTGATGGTATACTAGGCCGTGATATTCTCTGGAATCACACAATTATCGATGCGGTATCCAAGAAAATTAAATTTTTGGAAGGTAATAAAGTTTTGATTGAATTACCTCTTAAGTGTTTACCTTCGAATTCAATTTTTTTGACCCCATTAAATAAACAAAACAAGCAGTGCAAAATTGGAGCTCGTACACAAACAATTGTTAAGCTCGAAATTCCAAATTCTAAATCGAATGAATTACTAGTTCATTCACAAGAAATAGATTGCGGAATTTATTTGGGAAACACAATTGTGCAAGCGAAGAACAATTACGTCCATGTCCCTGTTATGAATAGTACAACAAGAGACTACTTCTTGGACAAAAACTTCGTCCAGAGCTACTCCAATTTTAAAAACTATAAATTTGTTGATAATAGTTCGGCAAATTTTACAAAAAAAAAACGCGAAAATGAACGGATAAGTCTTCTGTTGAATTCTTTAAATATGGATGAAAGCCTAACCAACGAAGAAAAGAAATCCGTAGAGCAGCTATGCATATAATACAATGATGTATTTTTATTAGAGGGCGATCCCCGAACTTACACACCCGTTCTGGCACATAGTATACGCACCAAGTCTGATCAAGCACCTATAAATACCAAGCAATACAGATCTCCAGAGGTGCATAAAAAAGAAATAGAGAGGCAAGTCCAGGATATGCTTGCTCAAGACATAATTTCTGAAAGTAAGTCTCCTTGGAATTCCCCATTGCTCATTGTACCCAAGAAGACTGTCGAAGGTCAAAAAAGGTGGAGGGTTGTGGTAGACTTCAGAAAACTGAATGAAGTCACAATCAAAGACGCGTTTCCCTTACCAAGAATTGAAGAAATTCTTGACCAATTGGTACACTTCCAGTTTTTCACTACTATGGACTTAGCAAGTGGTTACCATCAGGTATTGATCGATCCAGCCGATCGAGCGAAAACCGCGTTCAGCACTAGCACAGGGCATTACGAGTTCAATAGAATGCCTTTTGGTCTAACCGGTGCTCTGGCAACATTTCAAAGGATCATGAATCACATTCTGACTGGGTTGCATGGTATTGATTGTTTCGTATATCTCGATGATATCGTGGTATATGGTAAAAACTTAGAGCAACACAATCGAAGACTGTGCATTGCCGGACCCAGCTAAAACTCAATGTGCCACAGATTTCCCTGTACCTTAACTATTAAACAGGTGCAATCATTTCTGGGACTCGCGAATTACTACAGGAAATTTATACCTCAATTCTCTAAAACTGCTGCTCCAATCAATAAGCTACTGAGAATGGACAGTGTTTTCGAATGGTCTCCAGACTGTGAGAGATCATTTCAGTCTCTCAAAAAAGCAATTTGTTCCCCCCCCCCCCCCCCCCATACTTATCTATCCAGACTTTACAAAACCTTTTATCTTGACTACTGATGCCAGCAACGAAGCATTAGGTGCCGTTTTGTCTCAGGGTAAAGTGGGCGAAGATAAGCCTATTGCGTATGCAAGCCCACAACTAGGCAAATCGGAAAAGAGATACTCTACAATAGAAAAGGAGCTGCTTGCGATAGTGTGGGCATGCAAACATTTTCGTACATACCTTCTTGGTCGCCATTTCACAGTTTTTACAGATCACCGTCCTCTTATAGGAGTTTTCAATGTAAAAGATCCAACTACTAGACTTATTAGATTCCATCACAAGCTGTCTGAGCAGGGGCGAACGCAAGGGGGGGGGGGGGGGGGGGGGGGGGGGTTGAAACACCCCCCCCCCCCCCCCCCCCCCCCCCCCCGAAATATTTGAAATAAAAAAATAACCACTAGTTTTTTAAAACAAAAATCAAAATATAAAACATGGAAGCATAAAATTCATCTGAAAATTTCATTCTGTCAAAAATTTTTGAAAAAATCCTTCCAAATGCGAAATCCATTTCTATCGATAAGTTAATTTGCAGGTAGTTCATATGTTTTGGAATTACTTTTTGGTTTTGGTATGTTTTTAGCATGATCACCCTTTTCTAGTGTAAGTAAATTTTATATGTTGATGTGGAGGTAGTATTGGGTCGTATAAAATGGGACCTGCGATAGAAATATATGAAAATTCACTTTCCTACTTATATTTGCAAAGTGCAAACACATCGCATTGGTCGCTTCAAAACTAACGATTATTAAAATTTTCACCACACATACTAGAAACCAGTCGCTCTGGCTTTGTATAAGAATGGGATCGACAATGGCCACTAGGAAAGGGTATACTTATGTATGAATAAGCATATGCATAGCAATGAACATTGCTTGAGTCTGCCAAAATAAAAACAGCCCAACAACTTTATAGACACCTTAAATGTGTGCGATTCGTCCCTATAGAAAACAGTTCATTATTAAGATCGGTGCCACACTTCCGGTATCCGTGGCTTCAAGCGAGCGATCTTTTTCATATCTGCGCAGATTAAAAACTTATCTGCGAGGAAGAACCAGCGAGGAGCAACTGAACGGTTTGATGTTGCTGAACATCTATAAAAGTTGAGGTTCACTATGAGGACTTTATAAATATAAAAATGGCAAAAGTTCCAAGCCGCATTGATTTAATTTTATAAAATACTAGCTGACTTTCGGGAGCAATTCGAATTTTTCAGTAACCTATCTTCTTACTTTTTTCATATTTTGCCAAATAGAATTGTTTACTTACAAGTAGTAAGTACAAGTAAGTCCCATGGGAATAATGGAACAAAGAAAAAAAACAGACAGATTTAATTTTGGACTTTTTGGAATATTAGTAACGACTCCCGTTACCGAGGGAATATGGTGATTGTTCTCATAGGAATATGGGAATGAGTTAAAGCTTATGTTACTCGCTCGGGGATAGTGTAGCATTCTAAAGGTGGAAGAATTTTTAAAATCGGTGCAGTAGTTTCTAAGTTCTCGTTTACGTTCCCGTAGAAATTGGGATAAAACATAATGTCTATGTCTTTCCTCAGGTCTTAGACTACCTCTGTACAAAATTTCATTTGAATTGGTTCAGTTGTTTGGGCGGGACGACCAGACAGAGCTACTTTTGCATTTATAATATTAGTAAGGACCGGTTCCCGTGGGAATATTCGGATGAATTGAAGTCTATGTCCTTCTAGATCATCTCTGTATAAAATTTTACTTAAATCGACTCAGTGGCTTGGGCGGCAGATTCTTTCGTACTTGTTATAGTAGTAAGGACTCTTTTTCCTGTAGGAATATGGGGATGAGTTGAAGTTTATGTTACTTGAGAATAGTGAGGCGTTCCAACGGTGGAAGAATTATTAAAATCGGTGCTGTAGTTTCTAGGTTCCTGTATACGTTCTCGTTCTCATTAGAATAAAGGGATAAAATGCATAGCCTATGTCCTTTCTCAGGTTCTAGGCTATCTATGTACCAAATTTCATTCAAATCGGCTGAGTAGTTTGGGCGGGAGACGGTAACACAGAAAGCTGGACAGACAGAATTACACACTACACATTTATAATATTAGTTAGGATTCCTCCTAGCAATGTATTTTACGAATCAATACAGAGTATAAAAAAAGCAGAAAATGTTGAAAACAAATTGTTCGTTAATATTTAATATATTTTTTCAAACCCCCCCCCCCGTTCGCCCCTGTGTCTGAGTATGATTACAAAATTATTTTCAAACCAGGCAGAACCAATTGTAATGCGGACGCACTCAGCCGAATTCAGACGGATCCCGAAGAAATTAAGGTGGTTCAGACAAGGGGTAAAGCGAAATTGAACATAGAAAGCTCAGAGGTACCTACAGACGAAATGAACAAGAATGACAATGTTGTGACACCTCCAGGAGGTGAAAAAAGGAGTCATCGTTCATTACCTTAACAGATCATGCTGAAATTGAAACTGTTCTTCATGATTTTCATGAGTCTGCACTCGGTGGACATCAGGGAGTAAAGAAGACATACAGCTATGGACAAAGAAATAGCACACTATTAAGAAAATCATAAATTCAAATGTGAAATGGTTGTGATGTTTCTTTTTCTTCGGGTATATAGATTTGATAAACAAATGCAGTCTTTCAAGCCTAAAAAGTACCGCAATTTTTGAATCGTCCTAAGTGCGAAGCGTACAATCCTAAGTATACTTTAAAGACGGTGAAACATGAAGTGGAAAATTTAATGGTCTGGGTGGTTTTCCTGGCATGGGGTGGGACCATTGCATTGGTGAGGATTGATGTCAAAATGGTTAAATTCGCTTAGCTTGCAATACTGAAGAATACAATGGAACCATATTCCTTTGAGTTCATGCCAATTAAGTGGATATTCATGCATGACAATGACCCCAAACACGCATCAAATATAGTAAAAGCTTGGCTCGTGGATGAACAAATCGATGTCCTAACCTGGCCAGCTCAAAGTCCCGATTTTAATCCCATAGAAAACCTATGGAATGATGTTAAAGTCAAAATTGGGCAGAAAAAATTTTAAAATTCAAACGATCTTTGGGCCGGAATCAAAGAAGCTTGGTACTCTATCCCGCAAAGTAGATGCCGGGCGTTAGTTGAAAGCTTACCAAGGAGGTGCCAAGCAACTTTAAAAAATCGTGGTCAACCAACTAAGAACTAACTTGGTAATACCAAAATTTATGAAAAAATAAATATTTTCACTAAAAATAATTTTTTTTTACGATTATAGGTAGGTGTGCTATTTTCTTGTCCACAAGAAATTTGATCATCACTGCAAAATATATTTTTAAAAATTGAATTGTACAGTCACCGTCTGACATTCAAGCCGTAAACTTGTTACTCAGATTCGCTCCTTCTAATTACTTAAACCGCACCGTTACTCAATAACCACTTACTACATTATTTTGTGCCATCTCGCTTTCGCAAAAATACAAACATATACAGTGTGACCAAGTGTGTTAGAAATCATGGCCCCTGGGCCAAATGTGCTCTCGGGGAACAGGTTTGCGCTCCTTGATAAAGAGCCGCCTGAACCCAATGTGAAAAAAAGAAAAAAAAATATCCCCACCTACCTAGACATCGGAAACTCATTGCAAATAAATACATCCCTTACTGACCCAAAGTTTATAACCATTGCCTCAACTGATGAAAAAATACCATTGTCTTCTTTAAGCATATTTCTACTTAAAAAAGCCATTGACGGCATAAGTACCGCCTACGAAAACATAACGGAATTACGCGACGGTAGCCTTCTTCTTCTTGTAAAATCGTCAAAAATAGCTAATCTTTTCCTCGCACAAAAAAATCTCGCTAACATGTGTCCAATCTCGGTTAAACTTCATTCAAACCTAAACTCTAGCAAAGGAACAGCATACGCCCCATGCCTTATTAACGTGCCAGAATCAGAAATAATCAACGAAATGAAATTCCAAGGCGTAATCGATGTTTTTAAGTTCAAAAAAACAACTCCCGACAACAACCTAAGAGCTACCGGTCTAGTTCTATTTACTTTTGATCGTTTCCGCCCTCCCTCCGCTGTAAATATAGGCTGGTATAACGTCAAAGTGGAAGAATACTTCCCCAACCCAATGCGCTGCCGCAAATGCCAACTCATCGGACACACCGCCAAAAGGTGCACATCATCCGAGTCCTGTGAAACATGCAACCTACCACCACACCAGCCACAAAACTGCACGCGCATTTTGTGCGCGAACTGCTCCGAAAATCACCCATCGTCCTCCAAAAATTGCAAAGAATTTATCAAAGCCAAAGAAATCCTCAAAATTAAAACAATTCAAAAATGCTCTATGGCAGATGCAAAAAAAATATATAAGGAAAAAAATCCAGCCCCCCTCCTCACAACTACATACTCCTCAGCTGCACAAAGCTTATCGACGGCCAACAAAGAAACAGTTTCAACATCTGTATTAAGTTCAGCCTGCCCACCACCTCAACCCTCCCCCACCACTTCTTCAGCTGCCTTAAAAAACAACACTTCCAGTTCAGTTACTCGCAATCAAATCACCACAATAACCGGTCTTCCTTCAACAACAAACAACGATAAAAACACACCAACAATATCAGCTCACGTCGAACAAAACACCTCTTCAGTTATACCTCTCCCCTCCAAAACGAAAGAAATAGAACATAATTTAACAAGCAACAAAAAAACGAGCGCACATACAAGCTCTCTCCCGCTCACTCACTCAGATGAAACCCTTCAAACTCATACAGCAACTAGCTATTCATCTCCTTTAACAAAATTAACAAAAAATCTCCTCTCACAAAATAATTACTACGTCAACAACAACCACATGGATCAAGATCAAGATGATGATGAATCAATATAAAATTAAACCTCTCAACCAAAACAACGACTCTGCGGTGGGGATACCGAATCAGGGGGGCATTACTTGGTGCCCCCCTGCTCCTGTATCCATACCGCGGAGTCAATATAACCGTATACAAAAAAACAACACCGTCACTACACCCACACAAAATAATATTCACCGCAACAAAACTAACCAGCTACGTTCAGTTAATCAAAGTCTCACTGTACTTCAGTGGAACCTTAATGGCTACCTGAATAACCTACATGAATTACAAATACTAATGAAAGAAATACAACCAAAAGTAATTTGCCTACAAGAAACCCACATCGCCGCCGGCTGCTATCTTTTTCCACCTAAACAATTTTCTTCTTACTTTCACAATATTGGTTGCGTATCAAGCTCTAAACAAGGAGTTGGAATCCTCATCCATAACTCAATCCCACATTCTAGCATCACAATCAACTCACGAATATTAGCATTAGGTGTCAAAATTAATTTAAACACGCCACTTACAATTATTTCGATCTATATACATCCCGAACAAACCTTTTCAACAAAAGACCTTGAAGATGTTATCAATGGTATTGACAATCCTGTCCTAATTACGGGGGATTTTAATGCTTGGAGTCCATCCTGGGGCTCAGATAAACTAAACAAACGGGGCAAAACAATCGAGCATTTTATTGCTAACTCTGGGTTAGCATTACTCAATGACGGTCGTGCAACACATTTCTCCACCCACAAAACGTTCACACACATCGACCTATCACTTATTTCACCCGCTCTTCTCAACAAAACAACATGGGACATATCCAACAACCTCCACGGCAGCGATCATTTCCCGATTTTCATTAACCTTACTACCAGCAACGACAGTCAGCAACTAAAAAAACCAATAAAGTTTATCCTCAACAAGGCCAACTGGGATCTATTTAGATCTACGGTTTCTTCTGGATTGCTTGCAAGAGATACTTCTGGGAACATAAACAAAGAATCTGCCTTGATCCTCAAAACAATACGCACTGCAGCAAATATATCCATTCCCCAAACTAGCAACAAAAGCCGCAAAAAGACAACTCCTTGGTGGAACAAGGAAATAAGTTCTCTGCGTATGCAAAAGCAGAAAGCCTGGTATAACTTTAAAAACTCTCCTACCGATCCAAACCTAATTCTGTACCGTAAATTAAATGCAAAATTTCGAAAAACAGTGAAAGCTGAAAAAATATCATGTTTTGAAAAATTTACGTCAAATATAAACCCTAACTCAACTCCACAAAAACTTTGGGCTGATATAAAATCACTAACAGGTACATATATCCCACACAAAATAGAGATTATAAAAACAGGAACCACGGTGCTGACATGCCCTGGTAAAATTGTTAAACACTTTGCCAAAACATGGGAACAATCTTCGGACGACTCCAATTTCACATCGAATTTCATCAACCAAAAGTTAAAAATATTCAACAATTCGAACATATCTTTTGATCCAAGTCCTGCAGCAATCAGCATTGAATCCGACATTAAGATGTCAGAACTCATTTCATGCCTACATACCGCAAAAGGCAAAACACCTGGTTTCGACCGTATTTCATTCACTATGTTAAAAAATTGCCCGCAGACTTTAAAAACACGTCTTCTTAAACTATACAACACCATCTTTGAAACAGGAATCATTCCGCAAGCATGGAAAGCCGCAAGCATCATTCCACTTCGTAAACCAAATGGAGATTCTACTTCAACCGCCGGTTATCGCCCTATATCCCTCCTTCCATGTACAGGGAAAATTTTGGAAAAAATAATAACTAAACGTTTATTTTGGTTCCTCTTTAAAGACAACCTAGTGGACTACCGACAAGTTGCATTTAATAGAGGAAAATCTACGCTAGACGCACTTCTCCATATCGACCATTTTGCATGCTCTGCATTGTCTGAGCGAAAACATGCCACCATCCTAAGCCTCGACTTTCAGCATGCCTTTGATAGAATCGGGGCACATGTTGTCCTGAATCAACTATTAAAATGGAATATCGGACCAAAAACATTCAATTACATAAAAGCTTTTCTATCAAACAGAAATTTCCGAATCAAATATTGCAACGTATACTCCAATCTGCACAAATTAAAAAATGGTATTCCCCAAGGATCACCTCTATCGGTGGTCCTATTTATCATAGCTTTCAACGAAGTCAGCAACATCATAAACAATTTCCATAAAGTTGAACATTCTATTTACGCCGACGACTTAATTATCATCTCCAAAAATCAAAACCTAGAAGAATTGAGTTACATCCTATCTGGTATTATAGGAGCTCTTCTTCAATGGAGTAACTATTCGGGGTCAAAAATTTCATATCAAAAATCTGAAATACTACATATATGCAGGAAACACAACTGTCCAAAAACCATCGAAGTGAGTTTAAACAATAGCCCAATAAAAAACGTTAATTCTTTGAAGATCCTCGGTATAATATTTGATTCAAAATTAAACTTTAAAAATCACTGCATTCATCTAAGAAAAAGTTTGACTACCAGGGTTAACATAATTAAATACCTTAGCTCGAAAAACAGTCATGCAAACATTAACACTCTCATAAATCTTACCAAATCCATTGTGTTATCAAAAATCGACTATGGCCTACCTATTTATGGTAAATGCTCCAAATCATCTTTGAGACTTGTCACTACACCATACCATACGGCCACCAGAAGTTGCTTGAGAGCCATACGTACAACACCAATTATGAATATACTTACCGAAACTGGACTTCCCAATTTAGCCGATAGAATAGATTTTCTTACCTCAAAAATCATTACAAAAATCAACTCTATGCATAAAACATCCATCCACCCAGAAGTAAAAAAGCTTTTAAATCGGAAAAAACAACATAAAAAACAATCAACACTATGCACAGCAATTACGTTCGCAAAAAATTTAGAGATACCCATCTCCCTTCGAAACCACACAAGAATCAGCCAACCACCCTGGAAACTACCCAGCAACACCATAAACACAGATCTTTGCACATATCCAAAGAACTCAACCACTGACAATATTTACAAGACCCTGGTGTTCGAAATTTTCGAGAAATACAAATCGCTGGAATGGAAACTTATATTCACAGACGCATCCAAATCTGACAAATACACCTCCTTTGCTGTAGTCAACGAAAACGGTTCCGTTGTTTCAAAAGGACTCCTACCAACTTATACATCAACCTTCACTGCCGAAGCGTTTGCTATTTACAAAGCAATAACACTATCGCAAAAAAATAAAACGGTTATATTTTCTGACAGCCTTTCTACACTAAAAGCCATAGCAAACACATCAAACTCTACTGAAATAATAGAAACTATACGCAACCATCTAACTTTGAAAAGTGAAACTTTAAAAATCGTCTGGATTCCCGGTCATGTCGGTATTAGCGGCAACGAAGCAGCAGACGCAGAAGCCAAATCAGCTATAAAAGAACCTCTAAAAGTATTTATCCAACATAATAATAAAGATATTTCGAACTATCTCCGGGATAATTGGAAGTATAAAAGAAAAAACACATGGACAAGATACAACCACTCCTATAAAAACGTTAACCCCAACGGAGATAGAGCAATATACCCCAATAATACACCTCTAAAAAAACTAAAAGTATTCATCAGACTCAGACTTGGTCACACATACATTACACACAAACATCTCTTCAATAAGGAGCTTCCCCCTACGTGCCACCTTTGTCAAGATAGTACATCCACTTTAACAATAGCCCATCTCCTTTCCTGCCCGAAAGTTCTATCAACCTGCGCAAGGCTATCCAACAACAACTTACACAACCTTTTGAAAGATATCAACATCAACAACATAAATCTAGTATACAACATAATAACGAATTTAAAACTTGAGAATCTCATCTAAAAATAAATAAAAAAAAAAAAAAAAAAAAAAAAAAAAAAAAAAAAAAAAAAAAAAAAAAAAAAACAATAATAACGATACTGCAATATATAACTTTATCATTTTACCAATCTAGTAGATAGCCCTGGCAGCTAATTCTAGTCATTATTGAATATGTAATTTACTTACTGTTTAATAAAAAACAAATAAATAAATAAATAAAAAAATTGAATTGTAAAGAAATAATTCTCTATTACTAATTATTATTAATCCTTAGAAGTCACTTCATGTCATAAAATAGGAAATAAACTATTTAAGTTCAAAAGGATAAAATAAATGCAGTTTTCATAAGAAAATGAATGAGTGTGCTATTTCTTTGTCCATAGCTGTATATGCGTATCCGAAATCAGTTTAGATGGAAACATATGCGAAAAGACATTAATCAATACATAAAAAATTGCGAAAAGTGCCAAAAGAATAAGTTCTCGAAACTTACCAAAATGCCCATGCAACTGACTGATACTCCTAGTCGACCTTTCGATAAGGTATATATGGACATGGTGGGTATTTTGCCACTAACTTATTCTGGCAATAGGTACATATTAACATTCCAAGATGACCTGACTAAGTACATGGCTTGCGTGGTGATCCCTGATGCAGAGGCATCTACAGTGGCCAGAGCTTTCTATTCTGAAATAATTACACGTTTTCGTATACCCAAAATGCTCGTTACGGATAATGGCTCTAACTTACTTCTAGATTGTTTTCTGAAACATGTAAACTGTTGGGAGTTAAGAAAGTCCATATAACCGCCTACCACCCACAGGCCAACGGTTCGTTAGAACGGAGTCACATGCCCTTAGCGGAATATCTAAGGAGTTTCGTTGACAATGACGACCGAAATTGGGATCAATGGCTTAGTCAGGCCATGCATGTGCATAACAATACGCAGCATTCTTCCACTAAATTGACACCATTGAACAGTCTTTACGGTTTTGAGTTCGAAATGCCTACCAACTTGAAAAAAAAGCCCGCTCCTTTATATAATACCGAAGACTATCCGCAACAGCTGCGGTTTCAAATTCAGAAATCGCATGAAATAGCTAGAAAAAATTTGGACAATGCTAAGATTATGTCTAAAAAGGTTTACGATCGTCATGTTAACTCCGCATCATTTGCTCCAGGGCAAAAGGTATTATTGAAAAACCCGGCTCGTAAAAACAAGTTTCTTCAATTTGGTTGGGACCATATGAGGTGTTGTCTGTCGGCGGAGAGGTGAATACCCACATAAGAGTAGGAAAACATACAAAAAGAGTTCATAACAACCAACTTAAATTATTCCACTCATAAGCACTAACCTTAACTTAAATGTTTTCAGGCTTCAAAGATGCTAAGACCTTTTAAAAATATCTTCTTTATATACAGTGATGGTCATTAAAATAGAAACGGCACCCATATAGTAATATAAGTATGCATAACTTTCTTAAAAGACCTTTCTTCAGGTTGAAAAGAGGTTTAATTTGTAGCCCATGAATAAGAGTACACATTAAAACATTAATACAAGAAAAAAGCTAGACAATATCAAATACAAAAAAATAAACATGTATTTAATTCAAATTTTGTGTGGCCATAAAATTAGAAACAGAACATATAAAATGGTATTTCATTAAAAATCTTCAGCTTAACATAGAGTAAGTATTAATATTTTGTAGGAAATCCATTTTTTTGTATAAACGCAGTCAATCTTCTTTCCATACTTTCAGCCAAAGCGCGGCATCTTGATGGTGCTATACCGTCCTAGACTTCCTTAATGTTTTTGAAAAGCTCGTCCGAATTTTTAGATTTTTTGGACTTTAATGCTTTCTCGACGTCTGCCCATAAGTTCTCAATCGGATTCAGGTCCGGACTTTGCGCGGGTCAATCCAAAACACTGGTTTTTGTATCCGCAAACCACAGCTTTACAAGTATGCAGTATGTTTTGGGTCGCTGTCCTGCTGAAAAACATGACTGATGGGCATGTGTGGGAATGAAAAAGACTCTATGACATTCTCCAGTATGCCTTTATAAACGTGTTGATCCATTCCACCGTTTATCCTTACTACCCAACACCAACCAAAACCAACACCACTCCAAGAAAATGCACCCCAAACTATTATGTATGGAGTGATGAATCTAAATTCAATTTGTTTTGGTCAGACCGTAAATTGTACGTTAGACGTCCTCAGAAAAAAGAATTAGACCCAAAATACTCGCTGAAGACCTTGAAACATGGAGGTGGAAACATAATGGTTTGGGGTGCATTTTCTTGGAGTGGTGTTGGTTTTGGTTGGTGTTGGGTAGTAAGGATAAACGGTGGAATGGATCAACACGTTTATAAAGGCATACTGGAGAATGTCATAGAGTCTTTTTCATTCCCACACATGCCCATCAGTCATGTTTTTCAGCAGGACAGCGACCCAAAACATACTGCATACTTGTAAAGCTGTGGTTTGCGGATACAAAAACCAGTGTTTTGGATTGACCCGCGCAAAGTCCGGACCTGAATCCGATTGAGAACTTATGGGCAGACGTCGAGAAAGCATTAAAGTCCAAAAAATCTAAAAATTCGGACGAGCTTTTCAAAAACATTAAGGAAGTCTAGGACGGTATAGCACCATCAAGATGCCGCGCTTTGGCTGAAAGTATGGAAAGAAGATTGACTGCGTTTATACAAAAAAATGGATTTCCTACAAAATATTAATACTTACTCTATGTTAAGCTGAAGATTTTTAATGAAATACCATTTTATATGTTCTGTTTCTAATTTTATGGCCACACAAAATTTGAATTAAATACATGTTTATTTTTTTGTATTTGATATTGTCTAGCTTTTTTCTTGTATTAATGTTTTAATGTGTACTCTTATTCATGGGCTACAAATTAAACCTCTTTTCAACCTGAAGAAAGGTCTTTTAAGAAAGTTATGCATACTTATATTACTATATGGGTGCCGTTTCTATTTTAATGACCATCACTGTATATAAAATTTCCATGTCACAATGTTAGTTACCGTACTCCTCCGAAACGGCTTTCACGATTTTCACCAAATTTTATATGCGTATTCAGTAGGTCTGAGAATCGGCTACTAATTATTTTCCATACCCCTAAGTGATAAGGGTCATCTACCATTTCTTTAATTTACACTGTGACACGAGAATTTTATAAATTAGATTTTAAAGTCTCAGTGTAAATATCATATTTATCAATTTAATTCGTTAGAAAATAAATTCTGAAATCACATTTAACAAAACACATTGTGCTTTCCGTCGAGTAAGTTCGCTTGAACTGGGGCCCTACAGCTTATTCTGAATAAGAAGAAATGCATTTCGAATTTCGAAAAATATGCAAGTGGCATTCCATAACCTGAACGAATTTCTATTTCCAATACCAAAAGAAGAACTCTGAGATTAATCTTACATCTTAATAAGTGCGTGGAGGTAGGCACTTTTTTTAATGTTAAAATAGAAGCCTATAAGGTGTTTCACGCGTCAGTGTAAAAACGAAATCGAAACGAATTTGGAATGATAGTGTGATGCCTCTTAAATCGGTTATACAAAGAATCGTCTCAGATGTTGTCAGGATATCTTCCCCAAATTGAATGTAATCAGGTGAAAAAATATGCATTTTGGCTAGATTTTTAGAATCTACTAATATATAAAATTTCACAATGTTAGTTGCCGTACGATTTCTATTTTTGTTGTCAAAGTTGAGTAAATTGAATGCAATTTGAATAGTTAAAAAATGTCTATGTTTTGCAATTACTTTTACTACCAAGTACCAACTATGTAGAATCGAAAGGTGAATCACAGTTGTAACGGGCTGTTGGTTTCGTCGGGGTCATGCTGGCATGCTGGTCCGGCTCCTGCTCGCCGTTGGGCGTGGGAACTTGACCCCTTAAACCCGCTGACAAAAATCATGCCAGACTTTTTGTGCTGTATGGATGTTATAGCACGCGAGAAATTGCCTCTACCCACCCTGCCTTGTCACCTTACTCGCCTCGGTGACCCATAACTGGCATCATCCCCTACCTAAGCGATCATCCTTTCCTCTGTAGACTCCTCATCCCATTTTGATCAAGTTAGTAAGAACACATTTTATTTTTCTTTATCTGAATTCATATATTTGAATATCTCCTACTCATACTTAACAAATTTGTAATTTACGTCGTAGTTTGTGTGTAGTTTTTGCTCGTGATTGATTTTATGCTTATTTTATGATGTGTGTATGTTTAATTTAGTGATTTAAGCAATTGGTTTTTGACTTATAAAATGTTCAACTTTTATGTTCTTCGTATTGTTCCGTTAAATGTACTTAGCACTTTATATGTAGGTATTCAAATTTTTAAACGTAGCTCTTTGTGCACGTAATTAAACAAACAGATTAAAATTATATGTACAATTAATGAAATTATAAAAAAAATAACGAATCCGAAACTAATTTCAATACACGCAAAACAAAAAAAAAATACCGGGACTTAACTTCCTCTTTTACCGATTAAATTTAAAACAAGCAATGGTCCCCACTTAACCCAAACCCCAAAAACCAGATATATATATGTAGATTTTAATATAGTAAAAAAAGTGACAGGGCGCATAAAAGACTTACCAAGTGTCGATGATTTCGTTGTTGTGGCCACAGCATCCAAATCCTCGATGGTCTTTCCCGTCGTAACTACTATTTCGCTTTTGTTCGCGAATTTTTAAGCTAATTAAAATCACTATATATATAAACTGGTTAGCAAACAAATTAAAACTACGTTAACGCGCGTATTTGCCGTTAATATCGGATTCACTTCACAAAATTTAAAAGAATTAAGAACAAAAAAAAACTGAGCACACACTAATTAACATAAATTTGCTGGTTGCCTCGAAAGGTTTGAAATCAATATCCGAAGCCTTTTCTTCCGGATTACGCCACCTTTATATCTCTCCTGATGAAGAGCCTACTTGCAGGCTAGTAAAATGTGTAGCGCACCACTTAATTAATTAAGGGTGTTTTTATTCTCTCAGGTAAGGTGCTTCCTATTCAAATAAATACAGGTACTTTTGGGTACCATAAAAGAAAATAAGTATGGCTGCAAACCATTCACCGACAGAAATTTTTACCTGCTAGATTATGGCAGCTGAATATATATTATTTCCTGCAGAAACCTCCTGGGCAATTTTACTTCTCAGCAAATACAAAAATTTTCCTATAACAATTATGCGTTATACACTTTAAAAACTATTTACTTAAAAAAAACTTACATGAACGAAATAACCTTCATTGGCAAAACAATAATGAAATTTGGTTCACTTGGACTTCTGGTCCGTTTGACTTTGAATTTGCTAATGATGCAAACAGCACAAAGTCAAACGGATTCAGAATCTCAATGTTATGTTTCACCGCTTAGTTGAGTCATAACGTTCTTTTGTTTTTTTCTCCTTTCCCTGCTTTAAACATTTCCTATTTACCTTCTTAGCAACATTTATAACATCTACCATATAACCGAGTTTAGCATATGCTTAAACCATCTTCTCTTTCCTAACCACTTTCTGACCACCTACTAGGGAATTTTTATGTGTCAAATTGACAAGACCTTCCTCCACCTGTCATCAGTGTTGTTTACCAAAAATATTTTCAACTCGTGCGCGAAACGCGAAAGTAATCTGTTTTCGGATTTTTTTTTTTGTGATTTATATAAATAAAAAACATATTTCGTTACAGGGCTTCGCTATTTTGGATGCTTTAAAGCATTCAAAACACGCGAACGAACCCACGTACCCATAAATCCATATTACTTTGTTCCTGTGGACCTAACGTATCCGTTCATATACAAATTTTTCTTCGCGAGCACGAGGCGGCTAGAAAAGATAAAACGTAAGGAATAACCTAAACCTAATAAAAAGTAGTTTTCGGATGGTGTGTGCTAGTGAGAAAATGCAGGGGAATAGTGAAAACAAAAATAAAATATAAATATAAATAAGATAAAAAAAGATATATCACTAAAATCACCCCCAGTGCAAAAAAGTGTACAGTGAGTGAAATGTGTATATACACGAAAAAAAATATACTAAAAATAAAAAAAAAGATTTTAAAACAACGCCGGATCAGCTTCACCTTATAACGTGGGTGCCGAACCTACATAAAAGCCGGGCTGTATTTTGAGTCAGATAAGTATTTACTATTATTTCTTGATTGGGGAATCGATACTTTGTGGAACGTTTTCTCTTGCTTTCAGGTTCTATTATTGTTTGATGTCTTTGGCATGGTAGATACCAATAAGTTTACCATTCAGCGTTTCCAGTTCGTACATGCAACTGCCTACCACTCTGCGGACACGGCATTTGACAAACTTAGGAAGCAGTTTTGCATTGATTCCCTTTTCAAAGCTGCTCTGAGTAAAGTTTCGATGAAAAACTTCTTGGCCAACTTTAAAAGACACTGGATTTGAACGTAAGTTGTATGTTTTTCTTGACTTAACGTGTGCCCTGAGTAAGTTCTCTGATAACCTTTGTCTACTAATGGCGGTTTTTGCACCGTTTGGCACAACCAACAATTCGGGGTCAGACAGAGCATGCAAATCTCGTAGTAAACGATAAGATGAACCATGGGATATCATCGTTTGTCCAAACAACGCAAAGTATGGCTGGCAGCCGATAGATTCGTGCATGTCGGATCTCAATGCACATGCTATGCTGGACAGATGAATATCCCAATCGTTTTGCTCCTTAGAGATGAGCACTCGCAGTTTACTTAAAAGATTACGATTGACTCCCTCCGAATTGTTAGCTTGTGGTGAATACAATGCCGTACGAATGTGCTTATTGCCATAGTTTGCAAATAAGTTTTTGAACTCATTGGAGACAAACTGACATCCGTTATCAGAATGAACAAACTCAGGGGTGCCGAAAGTATGAAATATTTCACATTCCAAAAACTGAGCAATTCGTGTCGCGGTGGCTTTCGGGAGTGCTTTTAAGAAAGTAAATTTAGTAAAATGATCTAACGCAATAAATATATAAACGTTTCCTCGTTTTGTTCGTGGGTAAGGTCCTAATAGGTCGACGAATAATCGTTGCATTGGTCTTTCCGAAACGATCTGGTTATTGATTGGTGGGCGAAGGGTTACATTTGGAGCTTTTACGGTTTTGCACGTCTCGCATTCACTCACGAACGTTTTTATATCCGTTACCATTTTCGGCCAGAAATATTTTTCGCGTATTCGAGCGTACGTTTTAGCGAAGCCGCTATGGCAGTTCAGCTTAGTATTATGGGACATTTCGATACATTTGTGAGTGAGTGCATCGGGTAACCAGAGCCTCCACAGCGAATCCTCGTCGCTTACATCGCCGTTCCTGAACCTTACTCTTTTGTATATATATTTTCCCGATACAACAAGGTCAGGAAGTGCAGATTGATTGGAGTTGATATTTTCTCGCAGCTGGCATAGCTGGGCATTAACTCGTTAATCCGTTAATCGTTAATTAACGAAGTTAACATTTTGATTAACGGATTAACTTTTAAGTTAACTCTTAAAAATGTTAACGGACACGTTAACTTCCGTTAATGTGCAGAAGTCCGTTAATCGTTAATCCAATGCCTACTATTTACCGCACGAAACCGCGGCGCGGCGCGAAAAACAGGTTCAGACAAGTAATTAACTTTTAAGTTAACTCTTAAAAATGTTAACGGACACGTTAACTTCCGTTAATGTGCAGAAGTCCGTTAATCGTTAATCCAATGCCTACTATTTACCGCACGAAACCGCGGCGCGGCGCGAAAAACAGGTTCAGACAAGTATGAAATGACAAATGACAAGTGCCGGGCGGCGCGTGGCAGCGCGTGAAACAAAAACAAAACTAGATATATTTGGCCGGCGCGTGCGAGTGAGAAAACTGCTAAGAATTTTTTTTCGTTTGATCATTTCATTACTTAGAGCCGGTGCTTACAGTGACTATAGTCTATAGAAAAACCAAAGAGCTCCAACTCTTTAAAGAATAAAGCGCAAAGTCTCGTTAAAATGTGGCTGGACATGAAATCAAAAGACTCGTTCAACGATGCTGCATTCCTCGGGGAACAAATATTCATAAATCTATTTATTAAATACAATACTGCTATACCCTCAAGCGCTGCAGTTGAAAGTTTATTTTCCACGGGTAAAGACATTTTGACACCAAAAAGAGCCTCGCTTTCAGACGAGAACTTCAACATGTTAATGTTCATGAAGGGGAATATGCACCTTATGCCCGACGATTAAATTACACATTTGAATTATACAAGTATTTTGTTTTATTCATAACCTTTCTTTTAAGTTCACTAACGCAACGATATAAAAATGTAATTTTACACATATTAACGGATTATAGATTAACGTTAACTTGCGTTAATTCTTCCGAAATGTAACGCTTTAACGTTTAACGAAGCTAACTTTTTTTGTAGCGGATTAACGATTAACGAAGTTAAATATTTGATTAACGGTGCCCAGCTTTGGCAGCTGGGAATATTGCTCCGAACTGAACTGATCCGAGTCGAGGTCGACCTCTGCGCCTAATGGTATCAAAGAAAGCTCATCCATTTCCACTCGCGATAGAGTATCCGGAACGACGTTGAGAGATCCTTTTCGGTGTTCGATCGAAAAATCAAAACCTTGAAGTTCCAAGCTCCACCTTGCCAATCGTCCACTAAAGTCTTTCATGGACATTAGCCACTTCAGGCTTGAGTGATCTGTGATGATCGTAAAAGGTAATCCATCAACATACGCTCGGAACTTTCGAATACTCAATACCGCTGCAAGACATTCTTGCTCTGTCACTGTGTAATTTTTCTGAGCTTTGTTAAGCTTCTTTGACATATAGGCAATCGGTTTTTCATTCAAATTCTCATCCAACTGAAATAAAACACCACCCACTCCTTCTGAGGAAGCATCGCACTGGATCGTGAACGGCTTTTTAAAATCTGGTTGCGATAGCACGGGAGCCGAAGAAAGCGCAGTTTTGAGTTTATTAAACCCATCTAAAGCTTCAGGTGTTAGCTCGAATTTACTCTTCTTTTTTAAACAATCTGTTAGAGGAGCTGCCAGATCGGAATAATTCTGAATGAACCTCCTGTACCAACCGGTTAAACCTATAAACCTACGAACTTGTCGTTGAGTTTTGGGAATCGGGAAATTGACCATGGCTTCGATTTTAGCAGGATCGGTTTTTAGAGTTCCTTGGCCGATAATGTATCCAAGATACTTAATCTCTCGCATGCAGAACTTGCTTTTGTCGAGGTTGATGGTTAAGTTCGCCTTGCGGAGACATGCAGCAACTTCGTTTAATATCCGAATGTGCGATTCGAAATCGGATGTACATATGAGGAGGTCGTCCAAGTAGACGAAAACATTCTCTCTGAGGGATTGAGGCAACATTTTATCAATGACGCGTGACATTGTAGAACCAGCATTGCTCAAACCAAAAGGCATAACCTTGAATTGGTAGAGTGGTCTACCTGGTACTGCAAATGCTGTCTTCTCTCTTGACTTTTCATCAAGAGGAATTTGCCAATAAGCGTCCTTCAAATCCAACCCCGTGATAAAATGAGTGTCTTTTATCCTACTTAACAACCCCTCAATATGTGGTAACGGATACGCGTCTTTCACAGTTACTGCATTCACTTTCCGGAAATCCAGGCAAAGGCGAACCTTACCGGGTTTTCTGACTAAAACCACAGGACAACACCACGGGGAGTTGCTAACCTCGATTACTCCAAGCTCTAGCATGCGATCCAGCTCCTTATAAGCCTCTTCTTGTCGCACTGGAGACATAGGATAGTGGCGAGATTTTATCGGAACCGCGTTACCTGTATCGATCGTGTGACCACCTAGCGTTGATTTGCCTAAACCTAAAACTACAAAGTTAGGAAACAGCTTCTTCGTTTTTTCTAACTGAACAGATTGCTCTGGAGACAGCGCAATCAACTCAGCGTTATCTTTCATGTTGACATCTCCTTCATGTGACCAGTCATCAGTTTGGATTTCGCTTAACTCAGGCATAAGATGGAATTCTCTCCAAAAATTCATCCCAAGGTAGAGTTTTTGAGTTAGATTGGGAATCAGGTAATATGAAATGGGTTTAGTGACACCTTTGTACTTGGTCTGAATTTGGCAATGACCAACAATGGCATGGGACTTCCCATCGGCAGTACGCACAACATTTTTGTACGACTTCACTTCAACTCCAATTCTTTTTACCAAATCCCAACACTCGCTACCTAGCACAGAAATAGAAGCTCCGCTATCCAGTAAACCAAAAACCGGTTCATTGTTCAGTTGAACATTGGCGTACATTCTACCATCTGCGTCCGACGAAATGATGGATTCCAAAATTGCTTTGCGAAAGTGTTGGCGATTTCTGAACCGATGCCGACATTTTTGTATTTGGGAGCTAGCTACACTACTATCAGTTCCCATAATTCGAGAACGAACCTTATAATAGTTAAGCTTACGCTCATGAAGGGATTTTAGGTTGTGAACAATTATAGGGTGAGTTTCGACATCACTTGATTTTTCGTGTTCCAAGATCTTGAGTGGAACACGGTTGTCACTTGTAGAGTGATTTAGTTCTGTTTCGGGTGGTCGGGGTTGTTGTTCGCCGGACGAAGATCCCCGCCCCTCCTTTCGTCCCTGTAGGAGTTTCCCGGATGCTTGGTGCATTCTGGAGTACTTACTCCTTTGGTTCCACACACGAAACAAAACAGTTTTCTCACATGAGAGGGACACATATAAAAGCTGTGACCTTGCTGATCACAGTTCCAGCAGATGAAATGTGCTGTGGAGTTAGTTCTCTTAGGCGGACCCATGGCCGCGATTTCCTCACCAGTCAAGTCCATTACTTCGTCGCTATCGAGAACAGAAACTTCATGAACTGACTTTTGTGAAGAGAACCTCTTCGCCAAAAACCTTTCCGCAACTCTAGCCTTGTTTCTTAATTGCTCCAGACAGTTGCAATCAGCTGACAGCAGGATTTCTCCCAGTCTGTCCTTAGCATTGTTTCGCAAAACATCGACCAGTTTCTTTTCGTCGAAAGGCTCCTTAAGACGGTCGTTAAGACCAACGACGGAATTAAAAAAATCGTCAAACGATTCCTTGTACCCCTGCCTACGAGTAAGTATGCGCATGTACACATCTACATCGTTCTCCAACCGCCCAAACTCCTTTTTCATTGCCCTCTTCACTTCCACAAACTGAACTTCCGGGTTCCTTTTTAAATAGGACCAAAACCAACTGTTGGCTCTTCCAGTCAACAACGTATGGAAGTTTGCAGTAAGTTGTTCGTCGGTGTATTCACAAGAAATTTGAAGTCGGTCCACCTTAAATAAAAAGTCGGTAACATTTTCGGTGCCGTCATATTTAATATTCCAGCGGTCTAATCGACACTTATTCGTGGAACTGGAGAATGAATTGGACAATGAACTTCGGGGTCTGGGGGTAGGTTGAAGACCGCGAGATGTGCTAGCCTCTGCACCTGTGCAGGTCTGGCTGCTTCTCGCAGTATCAAGGGCACTCGGAATCGAACTAGGCCGACTGACGTCCTCCATCTTGTTTATGATATTGACCATAAACTGATCCATTTGTTGGAAGAAACGGACTTGATTTAACATCAAGCTTCGGTCAATTTGCGAAGCCAAGCTCTCTACGCTTACCAGACCACTGGCACTAGCACGATTTCCTTCTCTGATGTTTTGAAGGTCATCACGATCCCCGTCTTCTAACTGCCTATTATCATTCATTTCGAAGGATAAATCTGAGTTTGTTGAGTTTAATTCTGAGAAACTGAACGATCTATCTAAGTTGAACCTGTCTATTCGACTGTGGTATCTTTGGTAGAACCTCTCAAATTGTTCTGCGGACTGAACTTGATACAAATCAAAATCTTCAACGATTGAAACTCTACGATTTGAGCTCATAACTGAACCACTCAGAAAACTCACAACTAAACCACCCCAACAATCAACACTCAATGCAATATCACACAATAAAAAAACAAAGTATGCCACAAAAATTGAAACTAAAAAGAAGAAAAGATAAAATTTCTAAAATATGCTAATATTTAAAAAAAAATTAAAAGAATCTAAAAGTAAAAACGCCAATGTACCTACTGGCCTAAACCACTTGCAATTCTGCCTATTGAAAAGAAACGATGTTCTGGCAACTCTTATAAAAGAATGGACGTAAAACCAAACTAAACACTCACAATTCCTGAAAGTATGCTGAGTACTCAAATAAAATTTCAAAATATTAATAAAAATGTTCATAAATATCAAGGGATGAGGATTTCTGTCTTGAGGAAAGACCACTTTTAATGGCAGGGGAGATGCCTTCGACCTGCGAGCCAAAAAAAAATAAAAAAAGAGGTAACTAAACATTAGCTACCATACTAAACTGAATCTAATAACAAAAATTTTTCTCCCAGGACATATGCCACCAAATGCTTAGTCGCAAAGACTCCGGAAGAATGACTCAAGATTAAAGCAGGACTTCGAAACAACATCTGTTCGCATTGTCGAGTCTCCACTTGATTAATTTTGATTGATGATTAAAGATTATGCCGATAGTACCGGACATTGGACTACTCGCTAAACAAATAGCTCAAGACTCGGTACTTGCACATTCTATTGCGGAGTTAAAACAAATTTGGTTTCCCTTCCCTTATCGCAACGCGATACCGAAGACATTACCTTCAGTCACCGGGACTTATAAAGGCGAGGAAGCCATTGTTTGAATTAAATTGAAAAATGAAAATTTAAAAGAAATGAAAAAAAATTTAAAATGAAATGAAAAAAAGAAACTAATAAAACTCAAAAAGTAAACTAAAACAAATGAAACGGCTCAAAAAAATAACTGCCTCGCTATCAATGATAGCGGGCTCCACGTTGGGCGCCATTTTGTAACGGGCTGTTGGTTTCGTCGGGGTCATGCTGGCATGCTGGTCCGGCTCCTGCTCGCCGTTGGGCGTGGGAACTTGACCCCTTAAACCCGCTGACAAAAATCATGCCAGACTTTTTGTGCTGTATGGATGTTATAGCACGCGAGAAATTGCCTCTACCCACCCTGCCTTGTCACCTTACTCGCCTCGGTGACCCTTAACTGGCATCATCCCCTACCTAAGCGATCATCCTTTCCTCTGTAGACTCCTCATCCCATTTTGATCAAGTTAGTAAGAACACATTTTATTTTTCTTTATCTGAATTCATATATTTGAATATCTCCTACTCATACTTAACAAATTTGTAATTTACGTCGTAGTTTGTGTGTAGTTTTTGCTCGTGATTGATTTTATGCTTATTTTATGATGTGTGTATGTTTAATTTAGTGATTTAAGCAATTGGTTTTTGACTTATAAAATGTTCAACTTTTATGTTCTTCGTATTGTTCCGTTAAATGTACTTAGCACTTTATATGTAGGTATTCAAATTTTTAAACGTAGCTCTTTGTGCACGTAATTAAACAAACAGATTAAAATTATATGTACAATTAATGAAATTATAAAAAAAATAACGAATCCGAAACTAATTTCAATACACGCAAAACAAAAAAAAAATACCGGGACTTAACTTCCTCTTTTACCGATTAAATTTAAAACAAGCAATGGTCCCCACTTAACCCAAACCCCAAAAACCAGATATATATATGTAGATTTTAATATAGTAAAAAAAGTGACAGGGCGCATAAAAGACTTACCAAGTGTCGATGATTTCGTTGTTGTGGCCACAGCATCCAAATCCTCGATGGTCTTTCCCGTCGTAACTACTATTTCGCTTTTGTTCGCGAATTTTTAAGCTAATTAAAATCACTATATATATAAACTGGTTAGCAAACAAATTAAAACTACGTTAACGCGCGTATTTGCCGTTAATATCGGATTCACTTCACAAAATTTAAAAGAATTAAGAACAAAAAAAAAACTGAGCACACACTAATTAACATAAATTTGCTGGTTGCCTCAAAAGGTTTGAAATCAATATCCGAAGCCTTTTCTTCCGGATTACGCCACCTTTATATCTCTCCTGATGAAGAGCCTACTTGCAGGCTAGTAAAATGTGTAGCGCACCACTTAATTAATTAAGGGTGTTTTTATTCTCTCAGGTAAGGTGCTTCCTATTCAAATAAATACAGGTACTTTTGGGTACCATAAAAGAAAATAAGTATGGCTGCAAACCATTCACCGACAGAAATTTTTACCTGCTAGATTATGGCAGCTGAATATATATTATTTCCTGCAGAAACCTCCTGGGCAATTTTACTTCTCAGCAAATACAAAAATTTTCCTATAACAATTATGCGTTATACACTTTAAAAACTATTTACTTAAAAAAAACTTACATGAACGAAATAACCTTCATTGGCAAAACAATAATGAAATTTGGTTCACTTGGACTTCTGGTCCGTTTGACTTTGAATTTGCTAATGATGCAAACAGCACAAAGTCAAACGGATTCAGAATCTCAATGTTATGTTTCACCGCTTAGTTGAGTCATAACGTTCTTTTGTTTTTTTCTCCTTTCCCTGCTTTAAACATTTCCTATTTACCTTCTTAGCAACATTTATAACATCTACCATATAACCGAGTTTAGCATATGCTTAAACCATCTTCTCTTTCCTAACCACTTTCTGACCACCTACTAGGGAATTTTTATGTGTCAAATTGACAAGACCTTCCTCCACCTGTCATCAGTGTTGTTTACCAAAAATATTTTCAACTCGTGCGCGAAACGCGAAAGTAATCTGTTTTCGGATTTTTTTTTGTGATTTATATAAATAAAAAACATATTTCGTTACACAGTTCCATTTTAAGTCTGACACAAAGTTAAGATCAATTCAGTCGTTTATGAGCTGACAGAAGAGCAATCTAAGGGAGTCACCGTTGTGTTTATAGTCAGATCGTTCAACTTGAAAACTGATTCTCAGACCTACTGAATACGCATATAAAACTTGGTGAAAATCGGTAAAGCCATTTCGGAGGAGTACGGTAACTAATATTGTGACATCTGACATGGAAATTATATATATATAAAGATAATAAGTAAGTTACTTTTTGTCTTCACCAGAATTTATCTAGAAACTAGAAATAATTTATAAGGCTAAAATACGATCAAATAATGGCATCGCATTGGCCGTTGCATCATCGGACATTGCGGCAACTTTATTGGATGGAGGCAGAACAGCTCACACAGGTCACAGCCCGACACAGTGTGTAAAATTAAAAAACAATCGTCCATGGCCACCGTACTGAAACAGTGTAAAATTATCATCTGGGATAAATGTACTATGCACACAAAATTCAATTGAGGCGTTTAACAGGAAATTGAACGACAAACTATTTGGCGCCACTCTGTTGGTGCTTTCAGGTGATTTCAGACAAACACTTCCCGTCATTCCATGTTCAACATACGGTGATGAGATCAGCGCTTGCTTAAAATCATCTCCATTGTGGCGTCATGTTGAAAAAGTACAGCTGAAAGTAAACATGCGTGTTCTAATGCTTCAAGATCCATCCGCTGAAATATTCTCAAAACAACTCTTAGATATCGGTGATGGAAAAGTTACTACAAATGAAACTGGATACGTAAAATTACGGACCGATTTCTGAAGGAAAAAATGCGGACGTTGACAATTTAAATTTAACAGTTTAACAGTTGTTTCCAGGGAACTTGATGCCTGTGAAGCTGTCAATTTTCCCACATAATTTTTGAACTCACTGGATTTGCGAGGCATGCCACCGCATGATTCACAATTGAAGGTTGGATCTCTAATGATCGTGCTTTGCAATTTAAACCCGCTACGGCTGTGCAACGGTACGCGATTAGTAATTCGAAAATTGATGAAAAACGTTATCGAAGCCAGCATTTTAAATGGCAAGTTCAAAGTTGAAAATATACTAATACCACGGATTCCTATCATACCTACAGATGTGCCAATTCAATTCAAACGAATTCAGTTTCCGCTCAGATTGGCATTTGCAATGACAATTAACAAATCCCAAGGCCAAATGATGTCTATTTGTGGCACAGATTTAAGTACACCATGGACAATTGTACGTAGCATGCTCACGAGTGGGTAAACCATCAAGTTTGTTTGTGCTCGCTAAAGATGGGCTAACGAAAAATATTGTTCACGCTATAGCTTTAAAAGATTAATTATATGATATGTAATTTTAAGAAATAAATTATAGTAACTTAAAAGTAATATTGTTTGGCGTTTGTTATTTTTATATTCCCTTATCGTTTATAACGCTCCACGCCTATTTCACGCATTTACCATATACTTATACACTTATAATAAGCAAGTTGCTTTTTGTCTACACTAGAATTTATCTAGAAACTAGAAATAATTTATAGGCAAAACAACGTTTGCCGGGTCAGCTAGTATATATATATATATCTTGATTGAATAAATAATCAAATACGTTTATACTTTCAGATATCCTAGAGGCTTAACACAAAAATTTTTATTTGGTAGTTTTTTTTTTTTATCTACACATAAACTCCCAACGTACTTATAACTAAGAACATAAATATGTACTCGTATTATACTTAAAGGAGTTTAACTTAAACTTTAAAAATGTTAACAAAATTCTTTATTTATACAATGTACGTTTTTCTCGTGGCACACGCATATACCGACACTGCATCATCAACAACACCATACAGAATCGAAAACCTACCAGTAACTCCGGCACTATTTGAAGGCATTGGGAATGCAGTTTTCTATCGAAATAAATGGACCATCTTCACGAAAATAACACCATTGGATTTTTCTGAGGTTCTGAGTTTCGTTGACAAGTGTGACGCCAAAATCAAACAGCTATGTGAACCGTTAGAAACAGCATTCCGTTTAAATTGTAATAGGAGAACCAACGAGCTAGAAGTCATCGTAACAAACCTACGTCAAAACAACATTAGACTGAAGCACCTGGTTTCCCCCCGCAGACACAAAAGAGCCATAGAAACAATCGGACATTTCTTTCATTGGGCTTTTGGAACTATGGACAACGAAGACTCCGAGAAGATTTACAACCAGCTCAATACTTTGTACAGCACCGAAACAGAGACCTTTAACATCTTGAAGAAACAAATAACTGTGGCAAGCTCCAACTTCGATAGACTCAGTAAACCAATTAAAGTGCTAACAGCAGAGGTCGAACAAATTGGGAGAAGCGTGGACAACATTACGACGGATTTCGAAAACTTTGCCACAGCAACAATCAAAGAAGTTGCCGCGTTGAAACTGAAAGTGGAGGTTAATGAATTGATTTCTTTAATAACCTCAAAGTTACTTGAAGTACAAAACCTTCAGGCCACCGAATTGTCCATTTTCGTTGATCATAACCAAAATAAGCTTCACCCTTTCATTTTAGACGCAAATAATTTAACAACACTGCTGAAGAGTTACACATTCGAAAGATCAACCCTTAATCCAGACGAATTGTACCAAGCAGTCAAGCTGATGACATTTCACCAAGGAGAGTCAATTGTTTTGAAGATCACCGTGCCGCTCCCGGAAGCCACCATCTTCTCTATACATAAAATATACCCAGTGAGTACAGAGCTCGACCATCGTTGGGATTTGGTTCTAGACATTAAACATGAGTATATCGCGGAATCAGATGATCATACCTCGTTTGTAACCATGTCCCATACAGAGTTAATGCAATGTTCCGATGTCGTATACAATTCATCAATATCGATAAGGGTATGTAGACACCACAAACCGATACATACCAGTGGAAGTTCCGAGTGCCTAGTAGAGCTTTTACAACACTCCTCTACATCGCAGATCAACTGCAATTACGTCGCTTCACCAGCTTCCAAGGAGGTGATCACGAAGATGTTTACGAGAAACAAGTCATGTCAGGGAACCACTTACTCTAAATTTTTATTGTGAAGGAAAATTGTATGCGCCAGAGCTGAAAGGTTTTGGAATAGTTCACATCTTTAGTCCCTGTGAAATAAGTTCCAAAGAAATGCGCCTACCGTATGAGCAGGTTTGGACGGCTAACTTCAGAGTTCATCAGCCAAAAGTTGACCACTCGGAACTAACACGAGTATTGAGGACAAAATACGGCAATTTGACTGTAGGAACAATTAAAAAGAGGCCGCTACTATCTCTAGGTAACCATAACGACTTGATATCTAGCCTAGCTGAAGGAAAGAAGTCGCTAGAAGATTTGAAGCTAGAAGCAGAGCAAAATAAGGGCCGGCATAGTGTAATCAGCCAAATTCGAGAAGTCGAGTTTCATCGCTACTCACTAATGACAATTGGAGCTATAATTGTTGGCATCATCATACTAAACATTTTATTTAAACACTACCGCTCGAGAAGCACACCTACCAGCCCAAATCAAGTTACGACGAATATTACGAACGTTGAAAGACCTGATGCTCTCAATATAGATGCCGTCGAGATGGAGATGGAGGCCCTACCCGTTCGACAGTCTTCAACAAGAAAATCATTGAAAGGAGTAACGTTTGCCCGAGTATAAACATAAAATACTTAAGTAATACAAAAACTTTTAATTTTTTGAGAACTAAATTGAAAAAAAAAAAAAAAAAATTATAAATTTCGGAAAAAGATTTAAATAGTGTAAAAATTTCATTATGTAACTTCGAATTAGATTAAATAGTAACTAAGCAATATAAAAATAAAAAAAAAAATTATAAATTTAGAATTGGTTTAAGGTAATATAGAAATTTGGAATTAGTTTTAGGTAATATTTTGATGAAATGTTTTGTAAGACTTGAAACTAAAAGTATATACATAATAATATATATAAATATATAGAAGTTCGTTGGGAGATATTCTAAATTATAAATATAAAATATTTAAAAGTTTTGATTTAGATTTAAGTAATTATTTGTTTTGTAATTATTACATAATTGTAAACATAATTACTATTTTTGTAATAAAAGTAAGTCGATTATCGATTGTCATTCGGCTGGTCGCGAACTTTTCCCAGGTAGGGAGGGATGTTGTGCTTTGATTTCCCACACCTTCAGAGGAAGTCGTCGTGCGTTGAACTCAATGCAATTTGAGTTGACTCGTTGCACATCGATTGCCCAATGCCTTGTATTGGGTAAAACGTGTATGCATGTTAGTCATCAAATTGTGCTGAGTTTTCAAACGCATCGGCTACCCAATTTTGAACTTGGAGTTCGCGATCGGGTCTATGACACGATAAGTTCGAGTCGTAGTTTAACCATTCAAGTGCGCGGTTGTTTGTCTTTTTATTTATCTTTTGTTTGCCTTTTAAATTTCAATTTCATACATAACAAAAGTGAATATAAACGCAGAGGATAAAATATCAGACCATGAAACAATAAGAGTAGAAGTCAAAATTAGACAAAATCATGTTATACAGCAAAGAAAGTATAAAACTATTCGTTATATAAAACCGCGGTTTGATGCTTTTCTGAACGAAAAAGGATTCTCAAATATCTACTTTGAAAATGATTTAAATATTTTGTCCAATACATTTTGTGAAACATTAAACGCATGTTGTGAAGCTCTGACAATAGAAAAAATGGAAAATCTAAATGATAATAATGCATGGTTCAGTTCTCGTTTGCAATGATTAAAAAAAGAAAAAGTTAGAGCGCTGCTGTTTTTAGTAGCACAGCTGAAAATTGGTCAAGATATAAATCTATTCGTAATAGCTATAAGAGTGAAATAAAAATTGCTAAGAGTAGTTACATAACATCCCAGATTTTGGCGAAATCTGGAAATCATATTGAGATGTGGAAGACTCTTAAAAAAATAGTGCTGAAGAATGTAAAAAAGAAAGTAATTGAAAGTGTTAAATTCGGGAATGAGACGTCAACTCGGGCAAATGAAATTGCTGAAAAATTCAATGCATATTTTGTAAATAGTATTAGAGAAATAAATGAATCTATTGAGAACGTAAGATTTGTGTTACCGGAAATAAATCTCAGTTCTATTTTTACTTTTGATTTTTGTAATGAAAGATTACTGTATACCTTGATTAAAGATCTGAATAATAAAAGTGACGTGTTTAGACTGAATAGGAATATAATTTTGCAATCGAATGAATTAATTGGTCCAGTACTTTTGAAGCTTATTAACAAATGATTAGAAACGGGAAAAATTCCTGCAATATGGAAGGAATCGGAAAAAGTAAATAATACAAATAAATGTGAAGAATTTAGACCAGTGAATATGTTGCCTACTTGTGAAAAAATATTGGGAAAGTTCGTTGCTAATCAATTTCAAAATTATTTAGAGTCGAATAATTTATTGATTGATGAACAGTCTGGTTTTAGAAGAGAGCATTCATGTGAAACTGCCATTAATTGTGTTGTGTGGAAGTGGAAAAGACAAATTGATTGTGGAAATTCGGTGATAGCGGTTTTCTTGGATCTGAAACGTGCGTTTAGTTTAGTTTAGTTTAGTTGTTTTATTTAGCAGAACTCTGCTATTGAAATTCATTTTACAATTTTTAACTTAAAAATAAGTATATACATTTTTTAAATATTGATTGATAAAGATGGGCTAACGAAAAATATTGTTCACGCTATAGCTTTAAAAGATTAATTATATGATATGTAATTTTAAGAAATAAATTATAGTAACTTAAAAGTAATATTGTTTGGCGTTTGTTATTTTTATATTCCCTTATCGTTTATAACGCTCCACGCCTATTTCACGCATTTACCATATACTTATACACTTATAATAAGCAAGTTGCTTTTTGTCTACACTAGAATTTATCTAGAAACTAGAAATAATTTATAGGCAAAACAACGTTTGCCGGGTCAGCTAGTATATATATATATATCTTGATTGAATAAATAATCAAATACGTTTATACTTTCAGATATCCTAGAGGCTTAACACAAAAATTTTTATTTGGTAGTTTTTTTTTTTTATCTACACATAAACTCCCAACGTACTTATAACTAAGAACATAAATATGTACTCGTATTATACTTAAAGGAGTTTAACTTAAACTTTAAAAATGTTAACAAAATTCTTTATTTATACAATGTACGTTTTTCTCGTGGCACACGCATATACCGACACTGCATCATCAACAACACCATACAGAATCGAAAACCTACCAGTAACTCCGGCACTATTTGAAGGCATTGGGAATGCAGTTTTCTATCGAAATAAATGGACCATCTTCACGAAAATAACACCATTGGATTTTTCTGAGGTTCTGAGTTTCGTTGACAAGTGTGACGCCAAAATCAAACAGCTATGTGAACCGTTAGAAACAGCATTCCGTTTAAATTGTAATAGGAGAACCAACGAGCTAGAAGTCATCGTAACAAACCTACGTCAAAACAACATTAGACTGAAGCACCTGGTTTCCCCCCGCAGACACAAAAGAGCCATAGAAACAATCGGACATTTCTTTCATTGGGCTTTTGGAACTATGGACAACGAAGACTCCGAGAAGATTTACAACCAGCTCAATACTTTGGACAGCACCGAAACAGAGACCTTTAACATCTTGAAGAAACAAATAACTGTGGCAAGCTCCAACTTCGATAGACTCAGTAAACCAATTAAAGTGCTAACAGCAGAGGTCGAACAAATTGGGAGAAGCGTGGACAACATTACGACGGATTTCGAAAACTTTGCCACAGCAACAATCAAAGAAGTTGCCGCGTTGAAACTGAAAGTGGAGGTTAATGAATTGATTTCTTTAATAACCTCAAAGTTACTTGAAGTACAAAACCTTCAGGCCACCGAATTGTCCATTTTCGTTGATCATAACCAAAATAAGCTTCACCCTTTCATTAGACGCAAATAATTTAACAACACTGCTGAAGAGTTACACATTCGAAAGATCAACCCTTAATCCAGACGAATTGTACCAAGCAGTCAAGCTGATGACATTTCACCAAGGAGAGTCAATTGTTTTGAAGATCACCGTGCCGCTCCCGGAAGCCACCATCTTCTCTATACATAAAATATACCCAGTGAGTACAGAGCTCGACCATCGTTGGGATTTGGTTCTAGACATTAAACATGAGTATATCGCGGAATCAGATGATCATACCTCGTTTGTAACCATGTCCCATACAGAGTTAATGCAATGTTCCGATGTCGTATACAATTCATCAATATCGATAAGGGTATGTAGACACCACAAACCGATACATACCAGTGGAAGTTCCGAGTGCCTAGTAGAGCTTTTACAACACTCCTCTACATCGCAGATCAACTGCAATTACGTCGCTTCACCAGCTTCCAAGGGGGTGATCACGAAGATGTTTACGAGAAACAAGTGGTTGTTTAATGTCAGGGAACCACTTACTCTAAATTTTTATTGTGAAGGAAAATTGTATGCGCCAGAGCTGAAAGGTTTTGGAATAGTTCACATCTTTAGTCCCTGTGAAATAAGTTCCAAAGAAATGCGCCTACCGTATGAGCAGGTTTGGACGGCTAACTTCAGAGTTCATCAGCCAAAAGTTGACCACTCGGAACTAACACGAGTATTGAGGACAAAATACGGCAATTTGACTGTAGGAACAATTAAAAAGAGGCCGCTACTATCTCTAGGTAACCATAACGACTTGATATCTAGCCTAGCTGAAGGAAAGAAGTCGCTAGAAGATTTGAAGCTAGAAGCAGAGCAAAATAAGGGCCGGCATAGTGTAATCAGCCAAATTCGAGAAGTCGAGTTTCATCGCTACTCACTAATGACAATTGGAGCTATAATTGTTGGCATCATCATACTAAACATTTTATTTAAACACTACCGCTCGAGAAGCACACCTACCAGCCCAAATCAAGTTACGACGAATATTACGAACGTTGTCCCTGAAAGACCTGATGCTCTCAATATAGATGCCGTCGAGATGGAGATGGAGGCCCTACCCGTTCGACAGTCTTCAACAAGAAAATCATTGAAAGGAGTAACGTTTGCCCGAGTATAAACATAAAATACTTAAGTAATACAAAAACTTTTAATTTTTTGAGAACTAAATTGAAAAAAAAAAAAAAAAATTTATAAATTTCGGAAAAAGATTTAAATAGTGTAAAAATTTCATTATGTAACTTCGAATTAGATTAAATAGTAACTAAGCAATATAAAAATAAAAAAAAAATTATAAATTTAGAATTGGTTTAAGGTAATATAGAAATTTGGAATTAGTTTTAGGTAATATTTTGATGAAATGTTTTGTAAGACTTGAAACTAAAAGTATATACATAACTTTTAAATATATAGAAATATATAGAAGTTCGTTGGGAGATATTCTAAATTATAAATATAAAATATTTAAAAGTTTTGATTTAGATTTAAGTAATTATTTGTTTTGTAATTATTACATAATTGTAAACATAATTACTATTTTTGTAATAAAAGTAAGTCGATTATCGATTGTCATTCGGCTGGTCGCGAACTTTTCCCAGGTAGGGAGGGATGTTGTGCTCTGATTTCCCACACCTTCAGAGGAAGTCGTCGTGCGTTGAACTCAATGCAATTTGAGTTGACTCGTTGCACATCGATTGCCCAATGCCTTGTATTGGGTAAAACGTGTATGCATGTTAGTCATCAAATTGTGCTGAGTTTTCAAACGCATCGGCTACCCAATTTTGAACTTGGAGTTCGCGATCGGGTCTATGACACGATAAGTTCGAGTCGTAGTTTAACCATTCAAGTGCGCGGTTGTTTGTCTTTTTATTTATCTTTTGTTTGCCTTTTAAATTTCAATTTCATACATAACAAAAGTGAATATAAACGCAGAGGATAAAATATCAGACCATGAAACAATAAGAGTAGAAGTCAAAATTAGACAAAATCATGTTATACAGCAAAGAAAGTATAAAACTATTCGTTATATAAAACCGCGGTTTGATGCTTTTCTGAACGAAAAAGGATTCTCAAATATCTACTTTGAAAATGATTTAAATATTTTGTCCAATACATTTTGTGAAACATTAAAAGCATGTTGTTAAGCTCTGACAATAGAAAAAATGGAAAATCTAAATGATAATAATGCATGGTTCAGTTCTCGTTTGCAATGATTAAAAAAAGAAAAAGTTAGAGCGCTGCTGTTTTTAGTAGCACAGCTGAAAATTGGTCAAGATATAAATCTATTCGTAATAGCTATAAGAGTGAAATAAAAATTGCTAAGAGTAGTTACATAACATCCCAGATTTTGGCGAAATCTGGAAATCATATTGAGATGTGGAAGACTCTTAAAAAAATAGTGCTGAAGAATGTAAAAAAGAAAGTAATTGAAAGTGTTAAATTCGGGAATGAGACGTCAACTCGGGCAAATGAAATTGCTGAAAAATTCAATGCATATTTTGTAAATAGTATTAGAGAAATAAATGAATCTATTGAGAACGTAAGATTTGTGTTACCGGAAATAAATCTCAGTTCTATTTTTACTTTTGATTTTTGTAATGAAAGATTACTGTATACCTTGATTAAAGATCTGAATAATAAAAGTGACGTGTTTAGACTGAATAGGAATATAATTTTGCAATCGAATGAATTAATTGGTCCAGTACTTTTGAAGCTTATTAACAAATGATTAGAAACGGGAAAAATTCCTGCAATATGGAAGGAATCGGAAAAAGTAAATAATACAAATAAATGTGAAGAATTTAGACCAGTGAATATGTTGCCTACTTGTGAAAAAATATTGGGAAAGTTCGTTGCTAATCAATTTCAAAATTATTTAGAGTCGAATAATTTATTGATTGATGAACAGTCTGGTTTTAGAAGAGAGCATTCATGTGAAACTGCCATTAATTGTGTTGTGTGGAAGTGGAAAAGACAAATTGATTGTGGAAATTCGGTGATAGCGGTTTTCTTGGATCTGAAACGTGCGTTTAGTTTAGTTTAGTTTAGTTGTTTTATTTAGCAGAACTCTGCTATTGAAATTCATTTTACAATTTTTAACTTAAAAATAAGTATATACATTTTTTAAATATTGATTGATAAAGATGGGCTAACGAAAAATATTGTTCACGCTATAGCTTTAAAAGATTAATTATATGATATGTAATTTTAAGAAATAAATTATAGTAACTTAAAAGTAATATTGTTTGGCGTTTGCTATTTTTATATTCCCTTATCGTTTATAACGCTCCACGCCTATTTCACGCATTTACCATATACTTATACAAATATACACTTATAATAAGCAAGTTGCTTTTTGTCTACACTAGAATTTATCTAGAAACTAGAAATAATTTATAGGCAAAACAACGTTTGCCGGGTCAGCTAGTATATATATATATATCTTGATTGAATAAATAATCAAATACGTTTATACTTTCAGATATCCTAGAGGCTTAACACAAAAATTTTTATTTGGTAGTTTTTTTTTTTTTTATCTACACATAAACTCCCAACGTACTTATAACTAAGAACATAAATATGTACTCGTATTATACTTAAAGGAGTTTAACTTAAACTTTAAAAATGTTAACAAAATTCTTTATTTATACAATGTACGTTTTTCTCGTGGCACACGCATATACCGACACTGCATCATCAACAACACCATACAGAATCGAAAACCTACCAGTAACTCCGGCACTATTTGAAGGCATTGGGAATGCAGTTTTCTATCGAAATAAATGGACCATCTTCACGAAAATAACACCATTGGATTTTTCTGAGGTTCTGAGTTTCGTTGACAAGTGTGACGCCAAAATCAAACAGCTATGTGAACCGTTAGAAACAGCATTCCGTTTAAATTGTAATAGGAGAACCAACGAGCTAGAAGTCATCGTAACAAACCTACGTCAAAACAACATTAGACTGAAGCACCTGGTTTCCCCCCGCAGACACAAAAGAGCCATAGAAACAATCGGACATTTCTTTCATTGGGCTTTTGGAACTATGGACAACGAAGACTCCGAGAAGATTTACAACCAGCTCAATACTTTGGACAGCACCGAAACAGAGACCTTTAACATCTTGAAGAAACAAATAACTGTGGCAAGCTCCAACTTCGATAGACTCAGTAAACCAATTAAAGTGCTAACAGCAGAGGTCGAACAAATTGGGAGAAGCGTGGACAACATTACGACGGATTTCGAAAACTTTGCCACAGCAACAATCAAAGAAGTTGCCGCGTTGAAACTGAAAGTGGAGGTTAATGAATTGATTTCTTTAATAACCTCAAAGTTACTTGAAGTACAAAACCTTCAGGCCACCGAATTGTCCATTTTCGTTGATCATAACCAAAATAAGCTTCACCCTTTCATTAGACGCAAATAATTTAACAACACTGCTGAAGAGTTACACATTCGAAAGATCAACCCTTAATCCAGACGAATTGTACCAAGCAGTCAAGCTGATGACATTTCACCAAGGAGAGTCAATTGTTTTGAAGATCACCGTGCCGCTCCCGGAAGCCACCATCTTCTCTATACATAAAATATACCCAGTGAGTACAGAGCTCGACCATCGTTGGGATTTGGTTCTAGACATTAAACATGAGTATATCGCGGAATCAGATGATCATACCTCGTTTGTAACCATGTCCCATACAGAGTTAATGCAATGTTCCGATGTCGTATACAATTCATCAATATCGATAAGGGTATGTAGACACCACAAACCGATACATACCAGTGGAAGTTCCGAGTGCCTAGTAGAGCTTTTACAACACTCCTCTACATCGCAGATCAACTGCAATTACGTCGCTTCACCAGCTTCCAAGGGGGTGATCACGAAGATGTTTACGAGAAACAAGTGGTTGTTTAATGTCAGGGAACCACTTACTCTAAATTTTTATTGTGAAGGAAAATTGTATGCGCCAGAGCTGAAAGGTTTTGGAATAGTTCACATCTTTAGTCCCTGTGAAATAAGTTCCAAAGAAATGCGCCTACCGTATGAGCAGGTTTGGACGGCTAACTTCAGAGTTCATCAGCCAAAAGTTGACCACTCGGAACTAACACGAGTATTGAGGATAAAATACGGCAATTTGACTGTAGGAACAATTAAAAAGAGGCCGCTACTATCTCTAGGTAACCATAACGACTTGATATCTAGCCTAGCTGAAGGAAAGAAGTCGCTAGAAGATTTGAAGCTAGAAGCAGAGCAAAATAAGGGCCGGCATAGTGTAATCAGCCAAATTCGAGAAGTCGAGTTTCATCGCTACTCACTAATGACAATTGGAGCTATAATTGTTGGCATCATCATACTAAACATTTTATTTAAACACTACCGCTCGAGAAGCACACCTACCAGCCCAAATCAAGTTACGACGAATATTACGAACGTTGTCCCTGAAAGACCTGATGCTCTCAATATAGATGCCGTCGAGATGGAGATGGAGGCCCTACCCGTTCGACAGTCTTCAACAAGAAAATCATTGAAAGGAGTAACGTTTGCCCGAGTATAAACATAAAATACTTAAGTAATACAAAAACTTTTAATTTTTTGAGAACTAAATTGAAAAAAAAAAAAAAAAAAATTATAAATTTCGGAAAAAGATTTAAATAGTGTAAAAATTTCATTATGTAACTTCGAATTAGATTAAATAGTAACTAAGCAATATAAAAATAAAAAAAAAATTATAAATTTAGAATTGGTTTAAGGTAATATAGAAATTTGGAATTAGTTTTAGGTAATATTTTGATGAAATGTTTTGTAAGACTTGAAACTAAAAGTATATACATAATAATATATATAAATATATAGAAGTTCGTTGGGAGATATTCTAAATTATAAATATAAAATATTTAAAAGTTTTGATTTAGATTTAAGTAATTATTTGTTTTGTAATTATTACATAATTGTAAACATAATTACTATTTTTGTAATAAAAGTAAGTCGATTATCGATTGTCATTCGGCTGGTCGCGAACTTTTCCCAGGTAGGGAGGGATGTTGTGCTTTGATTTCCCACACCTTCAGAGGAAGTCGTCGTGCGTTGAACTCAATGCAATTTGAGTTGACTCGTTGCACATCGATTGCCCAATGCCTTGTATTGGGTAAAACGTGTATGCATGTTAGTCATCAAATTGTGCTGAGTTTTCAAACGCATCGGCTACCCAATTTTGAACTTGGAGTTCGCGATCGGGTCTATGACACGATAAGTTCGAGTCGTAGTTTAACCATTCAAGTGCGCGGTTGTTTGTCTTTTTATTTATCTTTTGTTTGCCTTTTAAATTTCAATTTCATACATAACAAAAGTGAATATAAACGCAGAGGATAAAATATCAGACCATGAAACAATAAGAGTAGAAGTCAAAATTAGACAAAATCATGTTATACAGCAAAGAAAGTATAAAACTATTCGTTATATAAAACCGCGGTTTGATGCTTTTCTGAACGAAAAAGGATTCTCAAATATCTACTTTGAAAATGATTTAAATATTTTGTCCAATACATTTTGTGAAACATTAAACGCATGTTGTTAAGCTCTGACAATAGAAAAAATGGAAAATCTAAATGATAATAATGCATGGTTCAGTTCTCGTTTGCAATGATTAAAAAAAGAAAAAGTTAGAGCGCTGCTGTTTTTAGTAGCACAGCTGAAAATTGGTCAAGATATAAATCTATTCGTAATAGCTATAAGAGTGAAATAAAAATTGCTAAGAGTAGTTACATAACATCCCAGATTTTGGCGAAATCTGGAAATCATATTGAGATGTGGAAGACTCTTAAAAAAATAGTGCTGAAGAATGTAAAAAAGAAAGTAATTGAAAGTGTTAAATTCGGGAATGAGACGTCAACTCGGGCAAATGAAATTGCTGAAAAATTCAATGCATATTTTGTAAATAGTATTAGAGAAATAAATGAATCTATTGAGAACGTGAGATTTGTGTTACCGGAAATAAATCTCAGTTCTATTTTTACTTTTGATTTTTGTAATGAAAGATTACTGTATACCTTGATTAAAGATCTGAATAATAAAAGTGACGTGTTTAGACTGAATAGGAATATAATTTTGCAATCGAATGAATTAATTGGTCCAGTACTTTTGAAGCTTATTAACAAATGATTAGAAACGGGAAAAATTACTGCAATATGGAAGGAATCGGAAAAAGTAAATAATACAAATAAATGTGAAGAATTTAGACCAGTGAATATGTTGCCTACTTGTGAAAAAATATTGGGAAAGTTCGTTGCTAATCAATTTCAAAATTATTTAGAGTCGAATAATTTATTGATTGATGAACAGTCTGGTTTTAGAAGAGAGCATTCATGTGAAACTGCCATTAATTGTGTTGTGTGGAAGTGGAAAAGACAAATTGATTGTGGAAATTCGGTGATAGCGGTTTTCTTGGATCTGAAACGTGCGTTTAGTTTAGTTTAGTTTAGTTGTTTTATTTAGCAGAACTCTGCTATTGAAATTCATTTTACAATTTTTAACTTAAAAATAAGTATATACATTTTTTAAATTTTGATTTAATTACTGTAAGGATATTTCAGTTTTATAAATTCAATTACATATCTTTTAAATTTTTTGAAATCTATTTCATTTTTTATTTCATGTGGTAATGTATTGAATAGCCTACATCCTTTATATAGAACAGTGTTTTGGGTAATATTTTTAATATAGCTTGGTAGTCTGAAATCATCTCTATTCCTCAAGTTATATGGCTGAGATTCACCGACATATCTTAAATATTTGCGTAAATATTGGGGTAGAAGACCATTTTTAATTTTATAAACAAAACATAGTACATTAACAAAAATTCTTTGCTTTACACTCAACCATTTTAACATATTCAACATTATTCTTATCGGTGTATAACGATTACATTTAAGTATTATACGCATGGACTTATTTTGTAGACGTTGTAATTTTAACAGAACATTATCAGAACATTGATACAGAATTGATGAACAATACTCAAAATGGGGTTTTATCATTACATTAAAAACATTGATTGCGCACATTAAAGACAATTTATTTCTAATTCTGTTAAAGAATCCATTTTTTTTTTTGATATTTTCTTAACTAAATAATCTATATGCATATCAAACTTTAGTTTTTCATCTATGACTACTCCTAGATATTTAATAGATCTTACTTGTTCAACTTTTTCGTTGTCGATCTCTAGATTCAGTGTAACACTACAGTTCAGAGCCATACATTTTGATTTTGCCACGTTCAACTTTAGTTTGTTCGCCTTCAGCCATTCGTTTACTCTGTTAAGGTCATCTTGGATTAATTTTACGCAGTCGTCTCCATTTTCACCATTGATAAAGATAAGTGCATCGTCTGCAAACAGTACTATTTGTGAATGTCGAAGCACTTCTTTAATATCGTTTATGTAGATTATAAACAAGAGTGCGCCCAATATTGACCCTTGAGGAACTCCATGTTTTGTTTCAGCGCTCTTAGACATTATTCCATCTACTGATGTCCTTTGCGTTCTATGCGACAGATACGTGCTAAACCATTGTTGTTCTTTTCCTCTAACACCATAACTACTTAGTTTTTCAATAAGAATTCCTCTATCAATTGTTTCAAAAGCTCTTTTGAAATCGAGAAAAACGGCAAAAACGAACTTTTTCTTAGCTATTTCTTCTTTCCAGCTTATGAGAACATTATTTAGCGCCGACTCACACGAATGTTTTTTCCGAAATCCTGACTGGTTCTCAATAAACAAATTGTTGAATTCGAAATAGTTTTCTAGTTGCGAGTGAACTATTTTTTCAATGACTTTTTCGTACACTGGAAGTGCGTTAATTGGCCGGAAGTTCTCACATTTATCAGTCCCTTTTATTTTTTCGATGGGGGTGACAATTGATTCTTTCCATGTTTCGGGAAAGCATCCGTTCATCATTGAGTTATTAATTACTTTTACAAGCATCGGCCCGATTGTGTTTATTCCATCCATTAGCATTTTCGTGTTTAAAAAGTTAAAATCTCTTTTATTTTTTAGTAATTTTATTGAATTTTTTACTTCCGATAGTACTACTTTTTTAAATTTAAACGTTGTATTCGTAAAACTATTTTGTTGGACGAACGGAACATACGGTATCGACTCGTTGATTTCCGAAACACTGTTGATGAAGTATTCATTAAATTTTTCAGCTATCTCTTCCTTCTTATTTATGCTTACGCCTTCAAAAAATACACGTTGGATACTCTGCCTTTTTTCATTTAAAACATGTGACTTAATAACTCTCCACATTGATTTCTGGTCACCAGCATTCGCAATTTGTTGTTTAATATTTGTATTCTTAGATTTGACAATCTCTGCTTTATACATATTCCTGCAATCTCTGTATCTATTCCAAGATTCAATGTTGTTGTTATGCCTGAACTCTTGGTATCTCATAATCTTCTCACGTTTTAATTGCATAAGAGTGCTATTAAACCATCCATTAGACATTTGGGAAGCATCTTTAATAACTACCATGCTGTTTGTGACTTTTATCAACTCATCACTAAGGATTTTGCTGCTTTCTTGTGGATTACAGTTGTTAAAGATCATTTCGCTTCTTCTTAGCTGGTTAATAAATGATGCTTTGTTATAACGAAGAACTTTGATTTTGTTTTCGGTGTGTATTTTTTCAATTTTCTGTTTTAATTGGTATTCTATAACTAGAGTTTCATGATCTCCGATTTTCAGATCCATGTCACTTTTGGCTGTTGCCGGCGATAGATCGGTTATAACATAATCTATTAGAGTACGTGTTGTGTTTGTAATTCTGGTTGGTTCGCGAACTAATTGCTGACACATATTTTCAACTTCTATGGTTTTTTTCATTTCATTTGAATAAATACTTGACATGTCCATCCAGTCTATGTTGAAGTCCCCTGCTATTATAAACTGTCGGTTTAGGTCAACAAGATCTTCTATCCAAGTTTTAAACTTATCACAGAATACTCTCACTGATGAATTAGGTGACCTGTAGACCGACGCCAAGTAAAGAGATTGGTTGTTAGTTGTTATTTTTACGACTTGCCAGTAAATATGTTCCGGGATAATCTTTTCCTGTCTGATAATTACTTCAAAGTGTTCTTTTATGTATATACATAATCCGCCTGTGTGTCGTGACTCACTGTTACATCTTGCTACCTTATAACCTTGTAATTCAATTTCACTGTCTTCGATGTTTTCAGTAATGTGTGTTTCAGACATAATAATAAAATCGTAATTCGTATTGACAAAACATTGTTCAGCTTCGTTTAAGTTTCCTGTAAGTCCTTGAATATTGCAGTATACGCCCTTGATTATGTGTCGTTGCTATATTTGAAACTTATTTTTTTCAGCTTGCAACAGTCGTTTATAGACTGAGCATTCAGTATTTCGACAGTCATGGTTTGTGTCTAAATTAAGTTTATATTTTTCATTATACCGTATACAGTTTATGCATTTTAGTTCATTGGAATTACATTCCCTATCGACAGACATGTATTATTGGAATAAAAGTTGTGTTTATATGGTGTGAGGGGTCGTGAGTTGGAATGGTTTACTTATTTAGAGAATAAAAGCCAAAGAACTAGAGTAAATGATGAAATATCTAGTGCAATGATAAATGATCTGGGAGTTCCACAAGGTTCAGTGTTGGGGGTATTCCTCTTTCTTTTATATATGAATGATTTTAAAAGATGTTTGAAGTATTGTAGTGTTAAACTTTTTGCGGATGATAGTCTGATCTACATTTGTGGGAAAAATAGTGAAGCAATGTGTGAAAAATTGAATGAGGACCTGATGAGAATTGATGAGTGGTTGAAAATGAACAAATTGAAGGTGAATATCAATAAGACTAAATGTATGAAATTTCGAGCGAGTGAAGAAATTAATGTATATATGGATTATGGACGGTGTATTAATAAACTGTGTTCAAAGTATAAAATACTTGGGTGTCATAATAGATGAAAAGCTTAATTTTAAGGAACATTCGAATCACGTGTGTGCAAAAATTTCAAAGAAAATCTATTTTTTGAGCAGAATAAGAAAGCCATTGACATTTGAATCTCCTATTCTACTGTATAATGCCCTAGTAATGCCACACTTCAATTATTGCTCGACTCTGCTGTTCGGAGCTAATGAAGATGTAAAATTAAGACTCCAAAAGCTTCAGAACAAGGGTATGAGAGTAATATTGAGGTTGAACATTTACACTTCGATTCGTTTCATGCTAGACTGCTTAAATTGGATGAGTGTTAAACAGAGACTGATATATGATGCGATGATTTTTATTTTTAAAATGCGTAACGGTAAGCTCCCGGAATACTTATTGGATGAGATATCGGAAGTATCTCAAATCCAACCGTTTAGATTAAGAAATAATAGTGATTTAAGACCAGAACGATGTCGTTTGAGCAGAACTCAGAGCTCTATTTTATATGATGGAATCAACTATTATAATAGTCTGCCCGCGGATCTAAAAAGTGAAAACAGTATAAGCATATTTAAAAAAAAAAAACTCAGTGCGTATATTAAAACCAGTGTCGTGTAGCCAAAGTAAAACATTAAAATTAATTTATATTGATTAATATAGAGTGACACTAATATCTTCGTTTATTCAAAAGTTTTTAACTAATAACTCTGTGTTTCCTTAACCATTCTTTTTCTAGGCGCTAATATAGAGCCCAATCTTGACGTTAAGATGGGTACTTGGCCGGGGCCAAGCCAAGATGGTATGCATAAACTCCATTATTAACAGATCTACCAAAAAATATGTCGCTAGAACATCGTGCTATTTTCATCCAAAAGAAAGCATGTATTGAACAGAGAGTCCAGCGCAGTGAATAGTACAAGAAAAAAGAGGAAAGAACACAAATTTGTTCTATTCAGCGACAAATTTTATAAGAAGTAATATTTGGGGCTACCTTGTTGTTGCTTAAGTTTTGTGTTTGTTTATGGAGTGAGTTGAAGAGCCAACATGTGTTTAGAATAGGACTGAAAGCAAAGTGGTAATTGTTAAAAGATTTTGGCAGCGAGTTCATGTGTATGATTAAGTTTGATTCATGTTGCCAGAAGTCTAAGATGTTTCGGATCTGAATTTCAAAAGGTAAGTCGGGAATAATCTACTTATATGGACCCTTCGCCACTCATGTACACACATAATTGATTGATCGTATACAAATACAACACAAATAAAAAAAATATATATATAACGGTTTGGCTTGTCATACGTGTATAGAGATTTCAGCTGGCGGTGCAGAAAGTATAAATACAAAGATATTTTCAGTGCAGTTTCAAAAATACTGCATCAAATATTTTCAGACAATCCTTTTATTGAAGCTCTGACACTTTGGAGTGACTGCTGCGTCCCCCAAAATTAGAAACAAGGCCATGCCAACTCCTTAAAATCAGTTATACAAAAATTTTCGGAGCCTGGAAATTTTCTAAGTCAATAGGTCGATTGCGTCCATAGCTCCATCGACAAATATTTGGGCAACTTGGAAATATTTAGCCAGCTTTCGTTTATGCAACATCTTCAGAAGATGAACTTGAAGAACGTAGAATTCAATTTAATTCAAATGTTGCCAACAGATTTCAAAGCGTTTTCCGCCAGATTTTCGTCGATTCCATTTAGCAAAATAAGGTTTCTTAAATATAAAGGACGGACTGGTGTACTCTTACTACTTACCTATTCAGTGTTATTTATGTAAGCGTTAGGTTTACTATTCAAAATGACGTTTTCGATCTCAAAGGTTTAATTTTTTATTTCAGTCATAGAATGACTCTTCCGTTAGTTTTTATAAAACAAAATTTTTAATTAATTTTTGTATATATCACTAATATCTTAAAGTCATAGGATGACTTTTTTGTTATTGTGTTTTTATTACATATTAATCAAGTTCATTTTAATCATTTTATTCATACCAAGATTGGCGTTAACAAAAAAAACTCTTGTGATGTATGTATTCAGCTAGGACAAGAAGATACTTCACACAGTATATTCCAATAAAAAAAAGAAAAACTTAATAACTTGTTTTTTTTACAGTAAAGTAAACCTTTAATTACGATTTCCCAAAACAATTCTCAGGCGACGATATCTCGACCGTGTAGCTGCAGGAGAAAGGTCTCAAGAAAATTACTCTTCAGCTTACGGTCAACTAAATAAACCATATATCGCACTCGAACTCAAAATGAATGTAATATTTTATTTAGCAATAAACTGCCCAAGCTCAGCGGCGGAAAAATGTTATGATTTGCCTAAAAGTCATGGGAAGCATTAAAAGTTTAAGCTTCCCTTAAAGAGATAATATTATTGAGAAAGAAAAATCTGTTGTCGATCGTTATAGATTGGTTCTGATTATGAGGAGTTTTTAGTGGGTAAGAATCCCACACTACTTGGTATCGAATACTACTAAGTGTCTTTTGAAGATTTACTCCTGACAAAAAAAAAAAAAAAAAAATTTTATATGAAACAATACAAAACTGAACTTCATCACCTACATCGAGATTTGCTCTTCCGCAACTTCTTTTTAGTGAAATTTGTCGCAGTAGTCGAACCGGAAAAAGTGGTGCCCGTGGCGTGATGGTTAGTATTTCTGCCTGTTAACCCAGAGGTTCGTGGTTCGAATCCAAACAGAGGCAAGAATGTTATTTCACGGATATCGTCTGTCGCCGATAGAAAATTCATTGTTACGAAAAGCACTTTCTCGATTACCCGTTCGCAACCGGCAGAAATTGTAGGTCCTCCATGGAAAAGGCATGGTTGTGAGAAATGCGATAGACTCTGGGGCTCTTCGCTATGTTGGGCGACCCTTTTGATTTATTTACTTATTTTCAACACTTGTGTTTTGAAGGCTAGCACAGTGCTATTGGTCTAAGTCGGGTCAGTCATTTCCCGACAGCGAGTTTAATTTAACATAAAAGTTTCTTTTTTTTAGAAAGTTTTTTTACGTACCTAGTTTTTTTTTTTTATTGAATATTGAAACTACTTACGATTTTTACTGCGTTTCGATGTTTAAGACGAACGCTGCGTCTTTGCTTCTTTTCCTTTTCCGATATAATTACACTCCTGTCTCCTGTGTCCTCTATTTCGGCACCAATTCTGTTGCTCTTTAACTCAACATATACTTTTTGTTTTTGCTTTCTTTTGAATTCATTTTCAAAATTTTTAATGAGACTGCTTTTACTTAACGGATTTTTATCAATTCCTAAAAGCGGCATATTATTTCTTGAACGACCCCTGCGCTTAACAGGCTCAAATGCATTTACAGTTGAGTAGTTCAAGTAAGTGTTGTGTGAATATGGTTTCATTTCTACTGCTCGCGAGCGACGTAATCTTCGAATGGATGAATTAACCGAACTACGCAGCTGATAGATAAATATCATAATTTTTTGGGGTTTAGGTATACATAACTTGAAACTTACGTTGGAAGAAATCGCTGCATCTTCTCCTATTTGTAATATCTGGCTATGATTACTATTTAAACAACCATCGATATTACGAGCCACTTGGGGACCTTGAGCGCTATCTTCGCTGTCTGCTTTGGGTTTTGGAGACATTTGTTTGATTTTTTCTTCGTAGTTCAAAATGGAACTATTTAATTTTTTCGCAGTTGGAACAAGTTTTTGATTTAATTTTTCGTCTGCCTTTTCTTTCCAATATTTAGCATTGACATTTTTTTTTAGGGATCGCCATTTAGTTGTTTTATCTTTGTCTAAATCCAAAATACTACCTTTTAGAAGTCCTGCCACTTTCTCACTCGCACACCCATCGTTATTAAATTTTGCCGACATGCTAGATAATAGAATTCCAATGCAATTCGTCATATTTGCAGTTAAGCAGATGTCGGTAGAATTTTTTCAGCGGATTTTCAAAAACACTCTGTTTTCATTGTAGATAACTTTTGAGACGGGTTTACATTTTTTACACGATTATAGCAAAACGCAAAGCCAGTGTATATGGAAGCCATAGAGTAATAAAGGTCGAGAGGTAAAAACTTTGTGGCTTAGAGTAATAAAGGACAAGAGGGAAAACCACACTAACTCATTGATTTGATACCCCCCCACTTTGAGGAATTAAAGAACAAGAGGGAAAACCATTACGTCTCTTGCCCCGCAACTTCCATTTGTTTACATTGTTGTTTTTGTAATCGCAGCCCCCATCTGTGAATACGTGTGAGCTGCAGCAAAAAGGCGCGAAAAGTAGTGGAAGTATGTGTGCGGTGAGTTTATTTTCATTTGACGCTTGGCTATTTAAAACATAACCAACCTGAAATTTAATTTTCACCACACTACTGAAAAATTCTTAAGGGGAGGGTTTGAACAACACCAAAGTTTTTGTTTTTTAAAAACAATTTTTTTTTTGTAAAGCTGGGCAAGATGTGAAAACTCGTAAACATGCAACTATACCGATCCTATTGGGACTCATTATATTGTGATTCGCTCCCTCAGCTCGGTTATTTTTCTAAACATTTTATTAATACTGTAACGTGCGCTTAGTTCGAAAATTAAAACTTCACTTTTCAATTTATTTCAACCACTTTTATTCAGTATCTATACTTTATTCGATGTCAACTCGACTTTTGAACTATCACTTCTAGACAATTTACTCTTCACTTTATCACTCTATAATCAAAACTGCTCTCTGGTTGCCTCGGGCGGGCTATTTATATCGAATGACATTTCATCTTGAACTCTCCAGCAACTTCCACATAGTCTCCACTCTCCATTATTTTGGCTGTCAAACATTTTCTCTCCTAGAATTTCTACACTAACACTATTGCTGCCGCTTGTGTTTTCGGTTGAACGTTTTCGACTAAGAGAATTTATGTCGTTTTCCAAAATATCACTCCCAAATGAAATCGGGAGTGATTTGGAGAGTTGGAGTGATTTTTTGACAGATAAGCTATACTAGAAATGTCAAAGCTGACACTTCAACTCTCCAATTCACTCCCGATTTGGTTTTTGGAAAACGACATTAAAGAACAAGAGGGAAAAATACACTAACACATTGATACCACCCCACAAGCTGGTGCACGCACTCATTCACAAAATTTCACTAGCTCCACTTTATATTCGGATCTCAACACTGGGCTTACACAAAATTTCACTAGCCCCACTTTATATTCGGATCCATACACAGGTACACAAAAAATTGTACCAATACTACTTTATTCTCGTCTGGGAACCGGTTTTTGTTTTTTTTTTTTTTCTTTTAGTCACCTTAAGGCTACGTCTGGCAGAATTTTTGGATTTAAAACTTCTTTTTGGGTTTGTAAATAAAATTTAGTTGTGATTATATACTTTTTAAGTATTTGGAAATAAAAATTTAAGCATCAAAATATTAAAATATTTTCTTTTTTGTTAAACATTTCTCTGAGTAGTCTCCTCCATTCTATTTCTTCTTTTTTAAAAAACGTTTCTTTAGAGAAATAAACAGAAAAGTATGACTGTTAAAAAAATATATACTAAAGCAAAACAGTAACCAATAAATATGAATTCATTATGCATTTGTTTGATGAAAGAGATTCCAACTTAAGCTTTCGATTCTCTTCTTGAAGCTGAGTTGAAAATTTAAGCAGTAAATTAATTGACTTAAAAAAAAAAAATCGAAACTAAAAGCATTGAAAGCGGTTATCAAACTATGTAGACATTTTTTGAAAAACTTATCTTAGTCAAAATATTGAAATGCAGCAATCTTGTAGATATTATGGAGAGCTCAGAAAGGCTTCATTCATCTCTATAGCACAATTACTTACAAAGCACCAACACTTTAAGTTTTGATTTTTTGTTTTTATTAAAAGCTCGGTAGAAATTTTTTTTAAAACTTGTCTCAATCAAAATCTTTAAATGTGGAATTTTTGTCCACGTTGTGTTGAGCTCAAAAAGCCATCATTCATCTCAGTAGCACAATTATTGACAAAGCTCCAACACTTTAAGTTTTAAATTTTTCTTAAGGCCTTGGCCAAACCAACGCGGTGAGATCGTACGATGCGATTGCGATAAGTCAAATCCCTATGCTAAGTCAAACGTTTATGGACGTTTGACTAAATGCATAGGGATTTGACTTATCGCAATCGCATCGTACGATCTCACCGCATTGGTTTGCACAAGGCTTAACACAAAAAAAAATTAAAACTTAAAGTGTTGGCGCTTTGTAAGTAATTGTGCAACAGAGATGAATGAAGGCTTTCTGAGCTCTCCATAATATTTTCTGCATTTCAATATTTTGACTGAGATAAGTTTTTCAAAAAATGTCTACGTAGTTTGATGCCCGCTTTCAATTAGTTCAAAAAAATTGAAAACTTAAAGTGTTGGTGCTTTGTTAATAATTGTGCTACAGAGATGAATGAAGGCTTTCTGAGCTCTGCATAATATCTACAAGATTGCTGCATTTCAAAATTTTGACTGTGATAAGTTTTTAAAAAAATGTTTACATAGTTTGATATTTAGGTTTTGGTATTAATAAAAAGTTAACACAAATAACCGAGCTGAGGGAGCGAATCACACTATAATGAGTCCCAATAGAATCAGTATAGTTGCATGTTTATGAGTTTTCACATCTTGCCCAGCTTTACAAAAAAAATAGTTTTTAAGGCCGTGTGTGAATTGCGTTAAAATGCGTGTTAAAATTAAACCCGCGTTAAAATTTGACACTAATGAGGTGAATAAAATGGGTTAAAATTTATTGAGCTGTGGAGCAGGTTAAAGTGTGTTAAAATTTGACGTTTTGAAAAATTTGCTCTTGCTTTTGCATTCAATTCAAACAAGGAAATATGAACCAAGAAAAAAAAACGAAGGCAAGCTGGAAAACCATAGATTAGTTTGAAATCAATTAATTTATATAAATCCAATGCTTTTCTTTTCTAGGGTCTCATGAAGAAAAACTAAAACTTATTGAAATTAAGATAAGTCTGGATGAAAAAACAAGAATGAATACAAAATACTTTAAATTTGTCATTTTTCTATACCAAATACGAATTAATTGTTTTGTTTCTTTTGAAATGTATAAAAGATATCAGCCAGGAGAACGAATTTTCAGTGCTACCACACCGAATAAATCCATTAATCAAGATGGGAATTTTGTTTGAATATTTTTTATTGTTGTTTTAAAATATGACATTTGAATCGAGAACAATAAGTAAAAAAGACTTTTTTTTTTTAAGTTTCAGAGACTTTTTATTAACCCTGTTTTCTTAATAATATGTTTTGTAATAGAAATTATTTTTCCGTGAAAAAGAAAACCAATTTTTGTTCAGGGAAATTTCTTAAATTACCGAGGGAGATTTTTTTAACCTACGCAGAAATCTTGGTTAAAATAATTGTTTTAACGCAATTCACACAGCAAATGGCTAACTTTGATCCCACCTCAAACAAGACGTCAAATTTTAATCGTGGTAGAAGTTTTAACGCAAATTTTAACGCAATTCTCACACGGCCTAAAAAACAAAAACTTTGGTGTTGTTCAAACCCTCCCCTTAAGAATTTTTAAGTAGTGCGGTGAAAATTAAATTTCAGGTTATGTTTTAAATAGCCAAGCGTCAAATGAAAATAAACTCACCGCACATATACTTCCACAAATTTTTCGCGCCTTTTTGCTGCAGCTCACACGTATTCACAGATGGGGGCTGCGATTACAAAAACAACAATGTAAGCAAATGGAAGTTGCGGGGCAAGAGACGTAATGGTTTTCCCTCTTGTTCTTTAAATTCTCTTAGGTTTTCGATTAGGAAATTGGTATTAAATGTTGGGTTCACGTTACACTGCCCCCTCCTTAAAATTGTTCGTCCCGAATAATTCCATCTGCAGCCTCGCCACTATATCGATGCAGCCGGTCACAATGAACTACTTTTAACTTGCCTCTTAGTCCTCTTTGGATGCGGTAAACCACGTCGTTAATCTTCGTGACAACAGTATAAGGACCTTCCCAGTTTTGCTGAAGTTTCGGTGACAATCCCTTTTGACGATGAGGATTATAAAGCCACACACGATCTCCTGCTTGGAATCCTGACGTTGTCGCTTTTGTGTCGTACCGTGTCTTCATCCGGTCGCTGTAGGTTTTCATCCGTTCCCTTGTTCTTTTATGGATGTCAGCGAGCCTGTCCTTGAGGTCGTCCATATACTCGTTCGTGTCCTGTGGCTCCTCTGTGGGGCATCCAAATTTAAGTTCGCTGGGCAGCCGCATGGTTTTCCCGAACAGGATGTCAGATGGTGTTTGTCCTGTCGAGCTATGTACTGCACTTCTATAGGCCATCAGGAATAGCGGTACGTGCCTATCCCAGTCTCTTTGGTAGTCGCCTACGACCTTGGTGAGGTGTTCTTTCAAGGTCCGGTTGAATCTTTCAACCATCCCATCAGATTGTGGATGAAGCGGTGTGGTTCTCGTTTTCTTAATGCCAAGTAGTCCGCACACGCCTTGGAAGATGTTTGACTCAAAGTTCCTCCCTTGGTCGGAATGGAGTTCCATAGGCATGCCAAACCTTCTCACCCAGTTAAACACAATCTGGTCGACCACCGTTTTGGTCTCTTGATTTGGGATGGCATACGCCTCAGGCCACTTGCTAGAATAGTCCATTACAACCAGAATGTACTTGTTTCCAGCGTTGGTCTCTGGAAAAGGCCCAGCCACATCTACTGCAATCCTCTCAAAAGGCGATCCAACGTTGTACTGATTCATTTTACCTTGAATCTTCCTACCCGGTCCTCTGGTTGCGGCACACTTGTCACATGTTCGGCACCACTTCTACACGTCATCTCTAGCATGTAACCAGTAGAACCGATGTCGCACCTTCTCCAGTGTTTTGTTTACTCCCAGGTGGCCTCCAGAAGGTCCGTCGTGCATCTCCCGAAGAACTTCACTGACTTTCGATTGCGGTACGATCAGCTGCATCACATATGACTTACCGTCAGCGGATTCCCATCTTCGCCTGAGGACATCTTCTTGCACATATAGTGAGTCCCACTGTGCCCAATAGGCTTTGAGAACTGGACTCCTGTCAGAAATGTCTCCCCATTCAGGTTTCTCTTCATTTTCTTTCCATGCGAGAATGGGTTCGATATCTGGATCCTCCTGTTGAGCAGTCCTCACTTCCTCATTGCTCCTTCCGCATATTGGGTCAGCTTTTAGTTGCTGAGCGGTAATATTTTCTTTGTCTTCTTGCCGCCTACAATGCTTGCAATCCACTTTGCAAGGTCTTCGGGATGATGCGTCGGCGTTTGAGTGCAACTTTCCTCTGCGGTGTTGAAATTGGTAATCATAAGTCTGCAGTCTTTCTATCCACCTTGCGACTTGACCTTCTGGATTTTTGAAGTTCAACAGCCAGTTCAGAGCACCATGGTCTGTCCGCAGAAGGAATTTCTGTCCATAGATGTACTTATGGAAGTGCTTTGTTGCCAAGATAAGAGCTAGCAGTTCCCTTCTGGTCACACAGTAGTTTCTTTCGGGCTTCGATAGGACCTTGCTGTAATATGCCACCACTTTCTCTTCGCCATCATGCACTTGGGATAGTACCGCCCCGATTCCAACGTTGCTTGCATCTGCGTCGATGATGAATGTTTTGCCAGATGTTGGATGTGCAAGCACTGGAGCGTTACAGAGGCGGTATTTGAGTTCCTGAAAAGATTTCTCACACTCACCTGACCATTTAAACTGCTTCCCTTTTTCGGTGAGCTGATGCAAACTCTTTTGCAACTCCAGCAAAGTTCTTATCAAAACGTCGGTAATATGTGGCAAGACCAAGAAAGCTTCGGAGTTGATGTTTGTCCTGTGGTGTTGGCCAATTTTTGACGGAGTCAACTTTTTCAGGATCAGTCTTCACTCCTTGGGAAGAGATGATGTGTCCCAAATACTTAACTTCGGTTTTGAAAAGTGCACATTTTTCCGGATTCAGTTTAAGGTTAGCCTCTCGAAGTCTCTGAAACACGGCTTTTAGGTTCTTGCAATGTTGGTCAAATGTTTTCCCGTAAACAATGAAATCGTCCAAGTAGACAAAGCACGCTTTCCACGTCAGTCCTTGAAGAACGCACTCCATCAAACGCTCGAATGTTGCCGGAGCGTTGCATAGCCCAAACGGCATAACTTTAAACTGCCAGAGCCCATTACCTGTAGAAAACGCCGTCTTTTCCCGATCATCTGGGTGGATGTCAACTTGCCAATATCCACTCTTCAAGTCCATCGTCGAAAACCACTGGGCTCCTTCCATGGCATCCAGGGTATCACTGATCGTTGGCAGGGGATAGCTGTCCTTCTTAGTCACATCGTTCAGCTTTCGGTAGTCCACACAAAAACGAGTGCTTCTGTCTTTCTTTTTCACTAGCACCACTGGTGAAGCCCAAGGACTTTCGGAATTTTCGATAAGACCGTCCTTTTTCATTGCTGTTATCATTTCTTCAACCTCACCTTGTTTGGCCAGTGGAAGACATCTCCTGTGTTGATGCGATGCTGCACCAAGTGTGTCCTACCATATTGCCCCTTTGCCGATGCAAAGATGTCAGTGTACTCTTGTAAAAGATTTTCAGCCATTCTAGTTTGTTGGTGATCAAGGTTGGATGAATTCAGTATTTTAGCTCTGATGGTTTTGAGCTCCTCCGGAGTTATAGTTTTTCTCGGGGCTTCGTCTGTGATCTTCGTAATTGCTGTGACCGATTCGCAACGTCCAACGACTTCTCCTTTCTTCAAGCTTACATCGTACGGTATGGTGTTTAGTAATCGTACGGGGACCATTTTATTCTTCGGTGCTACTAGTGTTTTCCCAATGATGACGCTTTGGGAGGAACACTCTGGGTCTGGTTCCACCATGAGGTATCGAAGGCTTCCAAACTCACCCTCCAGTTTCGTCCAAACGAACACTTCAGAAGAAGGAGGCAGAATCAGATCTTCCCTGATGACAGTTCTCAGTGTTGACGTACTTTCGTTCGAATAGGTCATTGGAAGTTCCTTATTTTGGTACTTCAAAACCTGATAACCGATGTCCAAAATAACTCCGTGCTGTTTCATAAAGTCGATTCCAATGATGCACTCGTCACATATATCTGCCACCAGGAATTGATGAGTAAACACTAGATCGGCCAGTCGGATCTTAAGACACACTTCTCCATATACTCTTGCTGCTTCTACCGTTGCGGTTCTTAGACGGTAGCTATTGGTGTTATGAAGCCACGTCGTCTTTACCAGGTCTCGACGTACTATGGAGGCTGTGGCACCGGTGTCGATGGTAGGCACATGTTTGTTCCCGTTAATAGTAGTCTCCACAGTCAGACTTTTGTTGTCTCGTTTGGTCTGAGAGACCTGGATGGTGGTTCTGGGGCCATCGATACAAGAAACCAGCCTCTGCCCCTCGAAGTTGGTTCTTACTCGTTTCCCTGATGGGAAACGGGCTGATAGGCAACGCTGGTGTTGTTGCTACCTTGCTTTGTTAATAATAGTGCTACAGAAATGAATGAAAGCTTTCTGAGCTCTGCATAATATCTACAAGATTGCTGCATTTCAATATTCTGGCTGAGATAGGTTTTTAAAAAAATGTCTACATAGGTTGATATTTAGGTTTTGGTATTAATAAAAAGTTAAGACAAATAACCGAGCTGAGGGAACGAATCACAATATAATGAGATCCAAAAGAATCGGTATAGTTGCATGTTTATGAGTTTTTACATCTTGCCCAGCTTTACAAAAAAAATTGAGTCTTAAAAAAAAACATAACTTTGGTGTTATTCAAACCACAGAGTAGATAATACAGAGTGCCAACTCGTACCCCCCTTGCCTGAAACACCATCAAAAAATTTTTCAACACGAATTCAAAATGGCGACCTATTTCTTGATTAAAAATGGAGTCTTGGTCAGTCGTGGTGAAGTTCCAAACTTCAATAAATAAAAAAAAACAAGATGACATTTATCTTTGACAGTTTGTAAAATATTGCAAGGTTTTGTAATGTTTTACTTCTCTTTTTATCCTTTTGTTTTTGTTTAAACATTCTCATTTATGATGGCTTTATAGTTTATAGTCAACAAAGATTAGTCGATGTACTGTGGTGTTCAATACTTTGGGGCACATTCATAGACATTTTTAAACTGCTGTTAAACTGTTATTACATTAAACTGAAGCTTAAGCTATTCATAGTCAAATTTAGTACTAGGATTAAGAGGGAAGTGTCACTGTATATCATAACGGTGTCCTCCTGTAAGTCATCCTTTATCATTTCTTGAATTACGAGATCTTCTTCAGATGGTTCTATAATTTTGACGCAGTTACCAGTGGCGCCGGTAGTTTTCTTCAAAAGTGCGTTACTCTTTCCAGCTGCCACTTTCATTCGGTGCCACTGTTCCTTCATTTTCTGGGGTGTTCTGTTGTAGCCGGCAGCTTTCATCTCACCATCAATATCCCTCCAAGCAACTTTCTTCTTTTCAATCATTTTAACATCATTTTTCTTGCTCTCTACAACAGAGAGATGCTTTCGAACGAGTTCGCGGAAAAGGTCTTTTTCGAGTTCTCGTTGGCAGAACTCAAACAATATATTGGCAGTTCTCGTGCCAATATATTGTTTGAATTTCATTTCATCTAATAATATAAAATATGTATATAAATTGTTTTTAATTATACTTACTTGTATACGCTATGAGATTGTATCCAACCAGCAGCTCGAAAAACCAAAACAATAAAAAGAAATGTTTTTTTTTTATTTTGACGTTTCTGATTTTGATGTCTTCATTTGAAGCATAATTGTAATAGAATACTGCAATAAACTCTAGTTTAGTTAAACACAGCTAGAAAATCGTCTATGAATAGAAGCTGTGTTTTCCTAAATGATTTAGCTTAAACTGTGAACTAAGAAGTTACAACTTTAGTAATTCTCTATGAATATGGCCCTTTATCTTCCAGCAGATAGTCAAGGACTGTAATAAACAGCAAACTGCTCAAGACGCTTCCTTGGTGTACACCTACTATGACTTGGAATATTGCGATGGCTCCAACTGAAAATCTAAGCTTTCTCACCGCTTGCGAAATCCTCAATAATTTGCACATATGCCGCTGGAACTCGTCATTGTTTGAGGATCATCCATATTAGATCTCCTGATTGAAAGCTTTTTCGATTTCAACCAGCCCAACATACAAATCATCTAAGTAGTAACAATGCTTTCCCATTAGAATTCTTATACTTTGGACTGCATTTGCTATCAACTTCTCCACAACAAACCCGCATTAGTTATCAGAAACTTTTATTATATTTTGGTACCCAATAACCATTCAACAATCGTCAAAATGTGAGACTTCATGGAATAGTAGTTATCGCAATTTCGTATATCTCCTGTCCTTTATACATTGGTACAAGGTAAATTCCTTCTTAAACTTAAACTTCTTTGAGTGTGATGTCGAGAATTTCTATGGTTTCGAGAAAATAATTCGTTTAAAAGTCCATCACAATACAAACATGACCACCAGCCCAATTACCCCTAAGCAGATTGCACCTTAGCCTCGTTATTGGTGTTATAACCGGCCATTGCCTCATATGTCGTCTATGGCAAACAGCGTAGATTACCATTTTCCCGGAGTGATTTCAAAGCTTCTCAACCGGGAGAGCTTATTCATGCGGACGTGTGTGGACCTATGGAGGATGATGCACTAGGCGGTTCTAGGTACTTTTTACTATTCAAAGACCATTTTTCAAGGTACAAGGTGGTGCATTTTATGAAGCATAAGTCCGAAGTTGTTGCTTGTCTTGAACAGTACCTAAGCAAAGTAAAGAACGAATGTGGCAATATGGTAAGAACGCTCAGTACGGACAATGGAACAGAGTTTTTAAATGAAAGTGTTAAAACACTCCTTACCAAGCACTCCGTTCGACACCAGACTACAGTTCCTTACACTCCCGAGCAGAATGGTAGTGTCGAACGTGACAATCGCACCATTGTTGAAGCTGCAAGAACGATGCTATGTGGAAGTGGTCTGTCAAAGAAGTTTTGGGCAGAGGCAGTTAACACTGCGGTGTTTGTCATCAATCGAACAGGTGTTAGTCCAACAAAAGGCAAAGCCCCATATGAACTTTGGTGGGGCTGTGCATGTAAGGCTATTGATTTCAAAACATTCGGTGAAGAGGTTTTCGTGCATATACCAAAACAGAAACGAAAGAAGTTTGATCAGAAAGCTGACAAAGGTTTGTTCATGGGGTATGCAGAAAACCCGAAAGGTTATCGTATTTGGAATCTGTCATCAACAACAATTCAAATTGTCAGAGATGTCACATTTAAAGAATTTTCGCAATCTGTGGAATATAACCTGAATAGCAGAACACTGAACGAAGACTCAGGCGAAATGTTTGATCTTAAACAGTATAATGGTATGCTCGGATATGATAAAACACATGATGAAGCGCATCGCAATGATATGCATGATTTGGCTGATTGTTCACAACATGAAGGTGATGATGGTGGTTCTCAAACAGATTCCGGTAGTTGTTATGAGCCTGATGGTCAAAACATTAGCTTGGAAGATGAGGTTTTCGACTCGGTGGATGAGGATGCTGATTTAATTGACGTTTCATACAGAAACAAACTTCGTAGTGCAACGAACTGGAAAAGCTCAGGTATGCTTAATTTTGCGGAAAAGCATGCTTTTCTTGTTCAAGGTGAGCCTGTTAACTATAAAGAAGCAGCTTCTTGTAAGGATGCGAATTACTGGAAAGCAGCGTAGGCAGACGAGGTGAAAAGTCTTCTTAAAAACCGTACTTGGGATCTGGTTACACAGCCATCGAATAGAAAGGTCATCGATTATAAATGGGTGTTTAAAATCAAGAATCTGGATGCACATGGAAGAAAAAAATACAAGGCACGCTTAGTGGTTCGTGGTTTTACACAGGAATATGGTGTTGACTATATTGAAACCTTCAGTCCTGTGGCAAAATTTGTTTCAATCCGGTCGATTTTAGCAATCGCCGCCTGCGAGGAGTTGTCTCTTGTTCAATTCGACGTTAAAACAGCCTTTCTGAATGGCAATCTTCTGGAAGACATCTACATGCGACAGCCGATTGGTTTCGACGATGGTTCTGGAAGAGTTTGTAAGCTTCGTAAGAGCCTTTACGGCTTAAAGCAAGCCTCCAGGTGTTGGAATGAAAAAATCACTCAGGTACTAAAAAAGTTCAATTTAAGAGTTTCCGAAATGGATCCTTGCGTTTTTGTTGGTAACTGTTCTGACAGTCGTCTTATACTGACAATATATATTGATGATGGTCTGATAGCCGCAAAGAAGAAAGAAGATGCTATGAAGCTGGTTGAATTCTTAAGGACACAATTTGAGATTACACTTTTGGATGCTGAATGGTCTTTAGGCATGCAGTTGTCACGGGGGCCAAACGGAGAGATACACGTCAGCCAAACGAGCTATGCCGAACGAGTTTTAAAAAGGTTCTGTATGTATGACAGTAAAACAGTCTCAACACCAGCAGAAAGTCTCGGTAGTGAAAATGACTCGTCTCAAAATGACATTAGATTTCCATATAGAGAAGCGGTGGGATGTCTCATGTACTTGGCGGTGGCCACTCGACCAGATATTGCATTTGCAGTGGGAGTTGTTTCCCGATACCTAGATGCACCTACTCAAATGCATGTGAAGGGTGTCAAAAGGATTCTAAAATACATCAGCGGAACGAAGCAAATGGGTATAATTTTTAAGAAACCTAACAATTTATCTTTGAAATGTTTCAGTGATGCTGATTACGCTGGTGACATCGTCACAAGAAGATCTACCTCTGGCTTTATTTTTATGTTTTGGGGTGGACCTGTTTCCTGGGCATCACAGAGGCAGAAATGTGTCGCACTATCAACCACCGAATCTGAATACGTGGCAGCATCTCAAGCTGTGAAAGATTTAGTGTGGCTTCAAGGACTTGTGGCGGAACTGGTGCCATCTAAGAGATTCTGGGCAGCAGAGTTGAATATGGACAACAAAGGTGCAATCCGATTGATTAAAAATCCGGAATTCCACAAACGCACGAAACATATTGATGTGCGCTATCACTTTATACGTGAAAGATACGAAAGAAAAGATTTCGGCATAAATTATGTTCCTTCTGAACATCAAATTGCAGACATTTTTACTAAAGCTTTAAGCAAAGAAAAATTTGAAAATTCTAGATTTTTGATTGGAGTTGTAACCAATCCATTTTAATATGTTAATTAAGCTAAAATTTAGTTATTCAAAAGTGGGAGTGTTGAAAATATTGAACTACAATAATAATTTGAATAACCTGGCAATGCTCTCACTGGAAATATTGTTCACTTCATTTTCCTTTATATAACTATTCTTATAATAAAGTCAGTTGCATAGTATTCTTAATCCGAGCAAGTCGCTTTTCATTGAATTCCTTTTAACAAAATGCCGCAAGGCTCAATCTTCCATCAAAGGACTTCTGCGGAAACTGCATGGACGAAGAGGAGGAGGTAACCGTTCCACATCTTCTTTGATCATGCCCTGCCCTCTCTGAAAGATGTAAGATGCATATGGAACAGCTCGACAGTCCAAGTGATCTCTTCTCAAAACGGTTTTATCTTTTCAGGTTAAACATTGGACTTCTCTTAATCGCGTATGCTTCATTCTATTAAATGTTATAGAAAATAACACCGAAGATGCTGTTCTTTGTGCTTCGAAAATTTCCACACATCCAACCATTAAATTTCGAGAGATCCTTTGCTGCTTGTATTGGCCACTACCTCGCAAATTTTTTTTTGTAATAAAATTTATCATCAAACAATTATGGAAGCAGTGAACGCTGCCACTTCATCGTTCGTTAACTTTTCGATTCGATTGCAAACTTTAGTTATCGTTTCAATCCCATGTCATTCCAATCAGCCATGCTGGGTTCGACGTAGCAAAATTACTTCCTTTTCTACCCAAACCATCGTGCTGTGAAGATCGCTACTCCGTCACATAGAGATTGATCGTGACGCATAAAAAGATCAATCCTACTGGGAGTAAAAGTGGAAGAAGTTTTTTTTTTGTTTTTTTTAATGAAACATATATAAAGTTTGATTATATAACGAGTTAAATACGCTTAAATCAATTTTTTCTGAGCAAGTGCTAGCTCGATTTTCGCAAGGTATAAGTGATAGACGAGGGACGAAAAAGTAAGTTGCTTTTCTAAGCAAATTGTGCTACCTTTTTTTTTTGTTTTTTTTTATTACGTGTCATTATGATAGGCGTAGGACTTTAACATCCTAAAACCTTTGTCCGTCCGTATCTTGGGTCGCAAAGCACATAGGAAAACCCGTCTCCGTCCTTGGTTGTGCTACATCTAAATTAAAGGATCTTGTGGCTCGAAAGCCATCCACCATTCTTAGAGTCACAGGCTAAGGCTCTGCGAAAAACCATACATAGGAACCTACGGAACCTTTTGTATAACTTAAATAAAGTCTCACAAGGTAAATTAGTGTAAAATGCTTTAGAAAAACATAACCTCAGATAGAGATTGGTTTATTTAGACTTGAAAAGGGCGTCTACTCTTCGATCGTGGCCGCTACACACAATCAGCGCCCAGGCTCCGACAAGACGCCTAGCACCCTCAAGCTTGTGAAGGAAAAAACCGAATCTCTTGGTCCTGTACTAAACCCAGAAAAAGCTTGGAATACGCCCTAAGGATCTCCATCACAGTACTTACGTCAAAAGGCTTATCAAAGCCTCGAAAAAGGAACACCTTTCACTTTCTTTACGTTCGTAAAACACCGGCTGGCTGGTGCCCTTGAACGATTCATCAAGGCCACGTGTGTCGTCGACACGCGTTAGGCCAGCCAGCTAGTATAAAAAGCTTTCGGGATCAGGAGTAGATATACGTGCCAAAGAGGGAGTACTTAACCGAAATATGATACCTACCTAATACTTACTTCGACAATAACATCCAACGTATCGGCAATCATCATCAAGGTCCGTAGACTACCTTCTACGTCAAGATCCAGGCATCGACTATCCAATTATTGTTGACCTAGTTTTTTTAAAGTAAATTTTCAGTGAGATGTATGAACCTCGCTCGTCGTAATCACTCAAGTTGAGTATAAGAGTCCAACTCATTCATGACCACCAATACAAACATATGATAAACATAATTTCCTTTTTTTTAAGTTTAGCTTAGTAAAAGAGTTTAAGAAAGAAACTCCAATTTTTTCACATCTTACCCGCCAACGAGTCGTGCGCACAACTTTACTGGAGGAGTGATATTGGTGAGTCATAATTGTTGTATTTGTATTTGAGAATTATTTTATCATATGAGTGAATCGGAGCAGTGCTCGTCACATGCTAAAGTTGTCTTGAGGGTTATCGACCTGGGTCCGTTAAGAGAGCGTTAACATAAACGAACAGCTGATTCGACCGGTATATATGTATATCAGTGGCGAGGGGTGAATAATTCCAAAAGGTAACTCGAAGGAAACTTAGTCACCAACAAAAAAAAAGTGTATTTAAAATTTTTTTTGTGCAATGTGTCTTTGCATCAATCCAAAAAGTCAAGTATTTCAAACCAACTTTGCTATTAGGTAGAGCGTCATAAGTTTTTTTTTTCATAAAACTTATAATATAATAATTAAAACTATTTGTTTCCTCTTAGTGAACATCAGTTAAGCAACAGTCAACAGATATTAAGGCCATAATCAAACCACTGAAACTTACTATCGGAAAACTTTTCAGACTTTTTGCACTTTTCAATTTTTAAAGCCTAAATTTGTAATATTTAAAATAATCACGAAAAGCACTAAATCAATTTAGTATTGCACTGCGTTCTGCTGGTAAACTGCGTTTTTCAAATAAAATACGGTTCATTGGGAACTGAATTCATTTAGGCCAGTTGTGCCACTCTAGAAAAATTCCAATTATTTTTTGCATTTTCTGCCAAAAATATGCTTTATGCTATGAGATCTAATATCCATGCATATTTGTTATCAAAGTGGCAACCTTTGAGCTTTGACACAAACATGAGTCCAGTGCAGAGACACATACAAATTCATGAAATAAGGTGGAGACCAGCGTGTTATTTTCTTGTTCTCCAAGCAGATACCTACGACCTACCTCAACCAGCAAACCTGTCATATACATTTTTGTTTATAAGCATGTGTCCAATGTCCATGGGAAGAAATACGAAGGAAAGCGTTTTTTTTTCTTTTATAAAAGCAATATCATGCAAACAGCGTTGCCGCTGTGCCACTTTAGTGTTAAATTGACACTTTTTTTCAGGCTGTGCCACCAGCCACCACTTTTCAGTCTGTGCCACTTTTTTAACGTTGTTTCTATTTTTAGTAATTTTACTAAAACTCCCGAAAAGGTAATCGAACAATGTAAATTTTTAGAAATAAAATCCGTCCACGCAAATTTTAAATCAATTTCTGAAATTGACAGTATCGAATAATTTTGGTTTAAAGGATTAGGTGTAGTCAGGAGCGTGAAAAAATGCCATTTCCTAGTAATTTTTTTTACTAGTAATTAAGTTTATTTCAATAAGTAAAAACATAGTACCTATCATTTCATCATACTTTGACATTACTTCACTAAAATTTAAAAAAAAAATTAATTAATTTACAAGTTATGGCGGTCTTAGTTGAACAGGTTTTAATAATAGGTCCTTGCTGTGTCCACTGTCACTCAAAAACCATTTGATAGATTTGAATGAAACTTATTCAGGACTTAAAAAACAGGAAAAGCTCAGTTTGATCGAAGCTTTTTTTTAAAAATTAGCAAAACGGCGCCGCCTCAGAATTTTTTTTCTGATTTTCGGAAAAAACCAACAATTAATTGTTTGATTTAAAAAAAAAAAGTGGTAGTTGTTAAAAAAATGTTGGCAGCGAGTTCATGTGTATGATTAAGTTTGATTCATGTTGCCAGAAGTCTAAGATGTTTCGGATGTGAATTTCAAAAGGTAAGTCGGAAATAATCGACTTATATGGACGCTTCGCCACTGATGTATATAGATATACATATTTGTTAACATTTTTGCGTAATACATTGCTGAGTGATTTCGATGATTAGTATATTTGAATAACTACATAGATTTTGATTTTATGAGATTCATACATAGGGTCAATGAACCTTTGTTTCTGTTTTAATCTTTTTTAATATTATTGATCTTATATATATATATATGAATTGAATTTTATACTAACGATAGACATATGAATTATTATTCTTAATCTTTTTCGTTATAATATTTCTACTTTTTGAATAAACCGTATAATGGTGGAATTATTATGAACTTTTGTATTAGTGACATAACATAATGTCGAGTGAGTAGATTTTCGAATGTGAGCTTGGAGAAGTGGTAGGTTGAGGGGAAGTGTGGAGGCGGAAATGATAAGTCAGGTTTAACTTAAGTTGACTTCGCTTTAGGGGTTATCGCGAAAGTATTCAGAGGGAGCGTTAACCATGGCGTTTGTACTTAGAGTATCAAACAGTGGGAGGGTCACCCTCAGGAACTATGACCACCGTGTAGTTCCAAAAAGAAGTGTTTGTTGAGAGACTTATTGATATTTTGGCAGTTTTTAGTTGTTCTTTTTAAGTTATAGCTTTTCAGGCACGTTTTACTGTAAACGGCAGTTCAGTGGCGTTTGCAAGAACCCCCCCCTCCGACGAGCAAGCCTATTGGCCATCGCTTGCGTGCCTACCCGCATTCCGCCGACTGAACAACCTAATCCACCTTCATTGAGGACCTTTGAGAATCCTTTTGCCTCTTCATGGAATTCCTGGTTCAGAGGAATTCCATGAAGAGGCAAAAGATCGCAAAGTTGTGGGTTAGGAACAGCAATTCCGTTACACAGGTGGCGCCCATCGTGGGGCTCGAATTTTGTATTAATGTAGACGGTTGCCAAACCTCAAAAACAAATTTTTTTTTTTATTCCAACTTTAGCCAATTTCAATTTTTAAATTTTTGCTTTACCCTTTGTACATCTTTAGTTTTGATAAAGAGAATTTATTTATGAGCCGAGTAGGATTTGTCCAGGAGTATAGTTTTCGTTTAAGTACAACTCCTAGCAGCATGTTTCTAGAAGGTGAATGAGAAAACAGAATTTTTTTTTTCATGATTCAGTGTCCTGATAATGCATGTAGTAAGTTACAACTTTTTTCAGAATAGCATTGATTGAACAAAAGAGTTCTTATGACGGTTTAGCATTGGTCTGGAGGATTTCATCGGACGACCGGGAGATATCGGTCCCAGTAGACCACTTCTCCGTCTGTTGCGCCCGAGTTATGTTCCAGCCAATTTTATAGATTCGAGATTAAGCTATTTCAAAACAAAATTGTCCCAAAGAAAAAGATACAAATGAAAACGCTTTTAATGTCACAAACTTATTTCAATACTTTAAACAAATCGTAGTGTAGTGTTGAGTTTATTTTTTTTCTTAGCTAGACGAGCTTCGAGGATGAGCATGAAATTCGCTTATCTCTTTGCTGCGCCTAATCCTGAATTCATTCGGATCAATCCCCTGTCACTCCGACTACACCATCCCCCAATTGGTTTTTGATTATAAGCTCCAAGTCTCAATCCCACCGAGAACGACCTGGGACGACGAAGAATTTTTGAGAGATGATTCAATTCATTTCTATACAGATGGTTCAAAAACCGAAGAAGGGGTAGGCTGTGGGGTGTACTCAAACCGACTTAACGTAAGTCTCTCGTTCCGCCTTCCAAACCATTGTAGCGTGTTCCAAGCGGAAATTCTGGCGATCAAAGAGGTCCTATCATGGCTAAGAGAAAACGTGATATCCTCAACGAATATCCGGATTTTCTCAGATAGTCAAGCAGCCCTCAAACCACTCGGCGCTGTTTCTACAAACTCAGTAACCGCCCTTAACTGTCGCCTATCTCTTAGGGAGATGGCTGAACAGTTCAATATTCACCTTATTTGGGTGCCGGGGCACAGAGATATCGTGGGTAACTGCAAAGCCGATGAACTCGCCAGAGAAGGAACCGTTCTACCGATCTCAACCAGCAGGTTGAATGTTGGTATACCAATCGCTACATGTAAACTTATGCTAAAGCAAGAGGCTATGGATAGAACAAATCATAGGTGGTACAATATCACCACGTGCGCGGCAACAGAACGGATATGGCCAGATCTAGATCCAAAACGCACAAGACATTTGTTATCTATTGCCAGATTGCAAATTAGCTCCGTAATCAATGTCATCACCGGACATTGTCTGATAGGAAGACACGCCATAAGACTTGGCGTTCCCTCAAATGACTTCTGCAGAAGTTGCTTAGATGAGGAGGAGGAGGAGACAATCCCACACCTCCTCTGCTCATGTCCGGCACTCTCTTCTAAAAGAAAGCGGCATCTAGGAAAATATTTTCTTGATGATCCAAGCGATCTGGCACACACAGATCCCCTGCATATCCTTCGCTTTATTAAAAGCTCCAAATGGTTTTGTTAAGTGAGGTACTCCCTCGCATAATAACTATGGTATCACAATGGACCTAATATTGGTCTAAGTGTGTCAGTTTGTTTTCCTGACAGCCATTTTAACCTAACCTAACCTAACCTTGCTGCGCCTATGAAAAATACATAGATTCAATTTGATACGACAAACACCTAACATATCAGCAACCTTCTTTTATTGTATTTATTTTTCACCTTCACGCTTGCCTTAAGCGTTCTTAATTTTTCCAAGCTCACCATTAACGATATAGAAGACATATTTTAGAAATTTTTTTTTTTGGTTTCTTTCGAGATATTATATATATTTTTTTTATTTTGTTTTGAACTCCCTAACAATCACCCAAATTAGTATTTTATCTGTACGGTATATAAATACATCTAATCCCTATCTAAAGAAGATACAGATTTTGTTTTAAATACGTTTTTTTAAAAAATGCCACCAAAACAAACGAAAAAAACAACAGTTGAGGACGAAGAACATACGAGTAGTAGTAGTACGCGTCGTAAAAACTCGGAAGGTAACACAAATAATCCGCCAGAAGATGGGGACCCACCTCCTTCAGGACCGCGTCAGCTGAACCTTTCTCAGGATGAAAATCTTAAGAGATATATCCAAAATGTTATTACTGCGTCGATAGGGCTAATTAGGGCTGAAGATCTTCAGACACGTCAAGAAGAGTATGAGGCCGAAAGAATTAAAACAGTTCAGGAAATGAGTAGAACCATCCGAGAAGAGTTAAGAGCTATGGGTATACTTCGTCATACTGTTACGGATGAGCTCCGTGCACAGTCACCCTTAGATCATAGTACTTTACAGGTTCCAACTGAAGAAGATATTATCCAGGAACGAAACCAAGATCAGATCCCAACTCCAAACCGAATCCGAAACCAAAATCAGGACGGCGTTCAAAATCCTGATAATACAAATCCAAGACAAAACCAAGCTAATAATTTAAATCAAATTCAAAATAGATTTTCAGTTGAAGCTCCTGAAAGCACTCGAGAAGCCTCGGAAAATTTTCATCCGAGTGAAAGTTTTGTAAATTTTATGAATCGACTAGATAATTTAAACTTTACTTCGGCAGGTTCAAGTAATAGAGTGTCGAACCCAACAACTTGGAATCGACCGGTCGATTTTAAGAAATGGGGTCTCAAATTCGACAATGAGAAGATGTCAATAGAAGATTTTCTTTTTCGACTTAATCGTTTGAAGATCTGTTACAAGGTATCGTGGGATGACATTTTCCTACATTTTCAAATTTTTGTCGCAGGTGAAGTAGAAACCTGGTTGTGGATTTATCTTAAATCCAACCCTGGCGCCACCTGGCGTCATTTAGAGTTAGCGCTCATAGAGCAATATAAAAGGCTCGAAACAGATACAGAAATATCCCGGAAAATGTTTGATCGTCGCCAAGGTCAAAGCGAGACCTTCGATAACTTTTATCTAGATATAATGAAATTAAACTCACGCATGCAAAAGCCAAAATCTTCTGCTGATTTGATAGATCTCATAAAGCAGAACGTAAGGAGAAAGACAGGAGAACTTTTAATAACATTTTATACTAAGAGTTTGCCAGAGATCGTTTACGTGTGTCGTACTATCGAGAAACGCGTTAATCAGTACGAAAGCTTACGAACAAAAACGTTTCCGGTCACAAGCTCCAGCACTAAACCCAAAGTAAGTGAGATAGACTTTGATAATGAAGAATTTCAAGATAGTGAAGTTATAGAGGCTATTTCGCAGCCAAGAAATTTTAACCTGTATATATGTTGGAACTGCAAAACAAAAGGTCATTCCTACAAGCAGTGTCCAAGTGCTCAGCGGAGCTTATTTTGTTTCCGGTGTGGTTAAGAAAACACCACATCTCCGAAGTGTCCAAAGTGTTCGGGAAACCGGAACCGGGGCAATCCATCCGGCGAGTTTTGCCCTACACAATCGAACCCGGAGCAAAAAATCCTATAGAAAATATTCAACCTTCAAATATTTCAAAATCAATTATCGTTTCAAACCCAGATTTTTCAAACTCTCCAGATTTGACCAATGAAGGTAAACAAAATTTAAATCCAAATTCTAATATCGAAATCCTTAAAAGACCAGCAGATGAATCCAATGTAAAGGAAGACACATTATCTGCGGAAGTAGTCCAAAAACCTCCATCATTACATGAGCGTTTAAAAAACTATTACGTGGTGCGTAACCTCATTTTTAAAACTCCCTCTGAACGTGTTGTAAAGCTCAGAGAAAAATTCAAAAAAAAAAGTGAAGTACACAAAGCAGTATGTGCAACAATACTATGTGACACCGATGACCCAAGGCCATATGCCAATGTTACGGTTTTCGGTAAAAGTATGCTAGGGCTCTTAGACAGCGGAGCAAGCATTAGCTGTTTAGGTGCTGGATGTCTAGACTTACTTAATTCAGAGGGTATTTCTTTTAAAACTTTCAATTCGAAAGTAAAAATGGCTAGCGGACAGTCTCAAAATATCATAGGTGAACTTTTAACTTTAGTTACATATAAAGGAATTTCGAAAAATATAGTATTATATTTAGTGCCATCGCTAAAAAACTCTTTGTATCTAGGGGTAAACTTCTGGAAGTCTTTCGATATTGCAAATGAGATTTTTTCAAATATATCTTCCATAGAGTTAGACAGTTCACGCGATTCAAATGCTCACGAGCTATCTGCAGATCAAACTAAAACCCTTCAAAATGTTATAAGCTTGTTTCCATCCGCAGCTAAATTGGGGCTTGGTAAAACAACGCTAGAAGAACACATAATAAATACAGGTAATGCTGAGCCGGCGAAACAACGTCATTACCAGGTTTCTCCAGCGGTAGGGGCCCTGATAAAAGTGGAGTTGCAAAGGATGCTCGATTTAGGGGTCATAGAAGTGAGTCAAAGTCCCTGGAGCTCGCCGATGGTATTAGTACAAAAGCCGGGGAAAAATCGGCTGTGTCTCGACTCCAGAAAGGTGAATAAAGTAACAAAGAAAGATGCATATCCGCTTCATCATGTTGATGGTCTGCTTAGTCGCCAGACAAACACGCACTTTATATCCACTGTGGACTTGAAGGACGCGTTTTGGCAGATACCGCTGGAGAAAGCCTCTAGGGAAAAGACAGCGTTCACTGAGCCAGGCAATCCCCTATATCAATTCACGGTAATGCCCTTTGGTCTCTGCAACGCCGCACAAAGGCTTTGTAGACTCATGGACAAAGTGGTGCCACATGAATTGAGACAACATATCTACGTATATTTAGATGATCTGTTGGTGGTCTCGTCAACATTTGATGAACACATTTCGATATTAACAAAACTTGCAACGCTCTTGAAAAACGCAGGTTTAACGATAAATTTAACAAAATCCAAATTTTGCTTCAGAGAATTAAAATTCTTAGGTTTTATATTAGGGGGTGGATGTATCCAGACAGATCCAGATAAGGTATCTGCCATCAGGGATTTTCCCATTCCGAAGACTGCAAGACAAGTAAGACGATTTTTGGGTTTATCAGGATGGTAAAGGCGCTTCGTTAACAATTATTCGTCTTTATCTTCTCCGTTATCAGATACGCTCAAAAAGAGCAAAACTTTTACTTTCACGCCACAGGCGTTAAAAGCATTTGAAGCACTCAAACAGGCTTTAACCTCGGCACCTATATAAGTTAACCCTGATTTTCAAAAACCTTTCAAGATTCTCTGCGACGCATCAACTACCGGTGTAGGAAGTGTCTTGTGTCAGGAAGATGTAGAAGGAGTCGAAAGGCCAATTTACTATTATTCTCACAAGCTGACGTCAGCACAGCGCAACTACAGTATAACCGAACTTGAGTGCTTAGCAGCGGTTCTAGGAGTAGAAAAGTTTAGATCGTATGTAGAGGGTCAAGAATTTACAATCATAACCGACCATGCTAGCCTACGTTGGCTTATGAATCAAAAAGATTTAAACGGGCGACTAGCACGTTGGAGTCTTCGACTTCAACGGTTCTCGTTCGAAATAGAACACAGAAAAGGTACGCAAAATGTGGTTCCAGATGCACTTTCGCGTATCTATAGCGTCGATGAGATAACATCTTTGACACAAGGACCAAATATTTCAGATGTTTTACACATCGATCTTAAAGATCCAGCATTTAAGTCCAATGAATATCAAGAGCTTATTAAAACCTTGTACGGGTGATTCTATCGAGGATGACTGCACATGGAAGCTATGGATTCCATCGGTGCTTACGACTAGTTTGATCCAATTAGCCCATGAGCCTACAAAAGCGTCTCACGGTGGAATAGCGAAGACATTATATCGTCTACGCGACCGATTTTACTGGCCTAATATGGCGGCTCAGGTAAAATCGTTCGTCGGGCAGTGTAATGTGTGCAAAACTTCAAAAGCACCTAATTCCGTTCTTAGACCACCGATGGGACAAGCCTTCGTAGTAGAGAGACCATTCCAACACATCTATGTTGACTTTTTGGGTCCATACCCAAGATCGATAAAAGGTAACACACACATCATAGTTTGTCTGGATCAGCTGACTAAATTTGTGCTGGTCAAAGCTCTAAGAAAAGCGACAGCGGAAGCTGCAGTAAGGTTTTTAGAGGATGACGTTTTTTCTATCTTCGGGGTACCCGAATCTCTTTTGTCAGACAATGGCAAGCAATTTATTGGCAAGGAATTCTCAAAATTTCTAACGAATTATGGAACAAGACATGTTAAAACTGCGGTGTATGCACCACAATCAAATGCCAGTGAACGAGTAAACCGCTCGATACTCAGTGCAATTCGTTCGTATCTAGGTAAAGACCAATCTCAGTGGGACCAGCACTTACCATCCATCGTGAGCTCGTTACGTTCAACAATTCATTCGGCGATTGGTATGTCGCCTCATGAAGCTCTCTTTGGCCAGAGTAAGATTGAACATGGCTCAGATTATGAGTTACTTAAAAGTCTTAGGAGCTTAAACAATCCCGAATTTACTATTTTACCCAAGTCAGCGAAAATGAATATCATCCACAAGAGAATAAAAGACTCTTTAGCACAGTCACACAAAATTTATGAAAAAAATTACAACCTCAGGAGTAAGGGTCGACTTTACAAGATAGGGCAAAAAGTTTTTAAGCGAAATTTTATCCTAAGTGATAAGACAAAAAGTAGGAACGCGAAGTTATGTCCGAAGTTTGTGGCGGCTAGAGTCAAAAACATAGTAGGCAACAATTTATATGAGCTTACCGACCTAAATGGCAATAACCTAGGGTTGCAAACTTTAGTTATCGTTTCAATCCCATGTCATTCCAATCAGCCATGCTGGGTTCGACGTAGCAAAATTACTTCCTTTTCTACCCAAACCATCGTGCTGTGAAGATCGCTACTCCGTCACATAGAGATTGATCGTGACGCATAAAAAGATCAATCCTACTGGGAGTAAAAGTGGAAGAAGTTTTTTTTTGTTTTTTTTAATGAAACATATATAAAGTTTGACTATATAACGAGTTAAATACGCTTAAATCAATTTTTTCTGAGCAAGTGCTAGCTCGATTTTCACAAGGTATAAGTGATTGACGAGGGACGAAAAAGTAAGTTGCTTTTCTAAGCAAATTGTGCTACCTTTTTTTTTTCGTTTTTTTTATTACGTGTCATTATGATAGGCGTAGGACTTTAACATCCTAAAACCTTTGTCCGTCCGTATCTTGGGTCGCAAAGCACATAGGAAAACCCGTCTCCGTCCTTGGTTGTGCTACATCTAAATTAAAGGATCTTGTGGCTCGAAAGCCATCCACCATTCTTAGAGTAACAGGCTAAGGCTCTGCGAAAAACCATACATAGGAACCTACGGAACCTTTTGTATAACTTAAATAAAGTCTCACAAGGTAAATTAGTGTAAAATGCTTTAGAAAAACATAACCTCAGATAGAGATTGGTTTATTTAGACTTGAAAAGGGCGTCTACTCTTCGATCGTGGCCGCTACACACAATCAGCGCCCAGGCTCCGACAAGACGCCTAGCACCCTCAAGCTTGTGAAGGAAAAAACCGAATCTCTTGGTCCTGTACTAAACCCAGAAAAAGCTTGGAATACGCCCTAAGGATCTCCATCACAGTACTTACGTCAAAAGGCTTATCAAAGCCTCGAAAAAGGAACACCTTTCACTTTCTTTACGTTCGTAAAACACCGGCTGGCTGGTGCCCTTGAACGATTCATCAAGGCCACGTGTGTCGTCGACACGCGTTAGGCCAGCCAGCTAGTATAAAAAGCTTTCGGGAGCAGGAGTAGATATACGTGCCAAAGAGGGAGTACTTAACCGAAATATGATACCTACCTAATACTTACTTCGACAATAACATCCAACGTATCGGCAATCATCATCAAGGTCCGTAGACTACCTTCTACGTCAAGATCCAGGCATCGACTATCCAATTATTGTTGACCTAGTTTTTTTAAAGTAAATTTTCAGTGAGATGTATGAACCTCGCTCGTCGTAATCACTCAAGTTGAGTATAAGAGTCCAACTCATTCATGACCACCAATACAAACATATGATAAACATAATTTCCTTTTTTTTAAGTTTAGCTTAGTAAAAGAGTTTAAGAAAGAAACTCCAATTTTTTCACATCTTACCCGCCAACGAGTCGTGCGCACAACTTTACTGGAGGAGTGATATTGGTGAGTCATAATTGTTGTATTTGTATTTGAGAATTATTTTATCATATGAGTGAATCGGAGCAGTGCTCGTCACATGCTAAAGTTGTCTTGAGGGTTATCGACCTGGGTCCGTTAAGAGAGCGTTAACATAAACGAACAGCTGATTCGACCGGTATATATGTATATAGATATACATATTTGTTAACATTTTTGCGTAATACATTGCTGAGTGATTTCGATGATTAGTATATTTGAATAACTACATAGATTTTGATTTTATGAGATTCATACATAGGGTCAATGAACCTTTGTTTCTGTTTTAATCTTTTTTAATATTATTGATCTTATATATATATATATGAATTGAATTTTATACTAACGATAGACATATGAATTATTATTCTTAATCTTTTTCGTTATAATATTTCTACTTTTTGAATAAACCGTATAATGGTAGAATTATTATGAACTTTTGTATTAGTGACATAACATAATGTCGAGTGAGTAGATTTTCGAATGTGAGCTTGGAGAAGTGGTAGGTTGAGGGGAAGTGTGGAGGCGGAAATGATAAGTCAGGTTTAACTTAAGTTGACTTCGCTTTAGGGGTTATCGCGAAAGTATTCAGAGGGAGCGTTAACCATGGCGTTTGTACTTAGAGTATCAAACAGTGGGAGGGTCACCCTCAGGAACTAAGACCACCGTGTAGTTCCAAAAAGAAGTGTTTGTTGAGAGACTTATTGATATTTTGGCAGTTTTTAGTTGTTCTTTTTAAGTTATAGCTTTTCAGGCACGTTTTACTGTAAACGGCAGTTCAGTGGCGTTTGCAAGAACCCCCCCCTCCGACGAGCAAGCCTATTGGCCATCGCTTGCGTGCCTACCCGCATTCCGCCGACTGAACAACCTAATCCACCTTCATTGAGGACCTTTGAGAATCCTGTGGTTCAGAGGAATTCCATGAATAGGCAAAAGATCGCAAAGTTGTGGGTTAGGAACAGCAATTCCGTTACATGCTTTTAACCTTCTTTTCTTTATTAGTTTCTTTTTTTTCTTTTTAATTTATTAACTAGACAATAGACCATTTAGGTATAACAATTATTACTTGAAAAAAAAGTATATATATATGCGGGGAAGCCGCCAAAGTAAAAATTCGCAGAGCCAACAAGATTTCACATCTGTCTGAGTTGAATGCCAAAAGTTAAGAAAGCGAACCACATGTCATGGATGACGTTTTTTGGCAGGCCGGCAGTGTTCACACCATCGTGAAGTTGGGTGCGGTTGAGTATGTATCACTCACTCCAGCACCAGAGATGTGCAAGGAGGAGTGGTACATACTAGTAAACCGTAGATGGCGTGAACATTACCGGCTTTGTGGGTTCAATGTACAAGAAAAGATTGTAACACACAAATAATATATTCCTTGATTATTACTTTATTAATCTAATTCGTTACTTTAAAATGATTACAGAATTTACGAACCGCGTAGTTTGAGCAAAAAATAAAACATCTGCGTCTTCGGTGGAAAAAAACATCTGTCTAGACTTATGTCGTTTTCCATTGGTGTTCGTTGTGTCAGAAATTTGATTTTTTTATTGCGATGTCTTCGCCATCTGGTTTTGGAAAGTTATGTCGCCACATGAGCCCCTCGGGAGTGGGACGAGTGTGGAGCGAGGTTCACGAAAGTAACTCTGTTTCGTTCTTTTTTATTTTGTGTGAGCGGTGTGACTGAAGTTGTTGTTCGTGGTGATGTGACAGTGACAGCAGAATTATTTTCAATGAAGGCTGGTTTTAATCTTTCTGTTGATATCGTCTGGATTCGCTTCTTCGTCGATGAAGTACTCACCCGGTAGTCGCAATGTGGTTCCATACAACATCTCAGCTGCGTTTGCCTTGATGTCATCTTTTAGACTTGTTCGCAAACCAAGTAGTACGACGGGTAGAATCTTTGTCCAGTTGTTTGTGCTGTGGCACATGATTGCTGCTTTCAATGACCGATGCCATCGTTCTACCATACCATTAGAGGCAGGGTGGTATGTAGTCGTTCTGTTTCGAGTGCATCCGATGAGTTGCGTTAGTGCTTCAAATAAACGTGATTCAAACTGTGAGCCTCTATCAATTGTTATTGTTGAAGGTGCACCGAATCGGCTTATCCATCCAGAGAAAAATGCATTAACGACCGTGTCCGCTGTAACATCTTTTATCGGAACTGCTTCTGGCCAGCGAGTGAAGCGATCGATGAACGTTAAACAATAGCGATAGCCCTCGGACAGTGGCATCATGATGATATCGATGTGGATATGTTTTGTGATGCTTCTTTGGTTTCCAGCTGGGGTATAACTCAGCGGGTCCAAGGTATTCCCCAAGGAAGCGATATTAAGACTTGGGTTGCTTACTGTCCAACTTTTCAACGAATAGCCAACTCGGAAAAAGATTAAGGTTAACGTTATAATTTATTTAATTGAGATCTTACAATACAAAATACTCCTATCGGAGGACAATGTTGGGGTTTATAAGTTTTTCCCCTCGTCTTTCATACAGCCGGTGTAGTTGAACTTCGATAGCTCCCGGAAATTCGGCCTCGGATTTGAATGGCGGTGTTCGGCTTCTGGAGTTGACGTCAGGTAGGCGGTAAGCAGTAGGTGGATAGCGGCACGGTATACTGGTAAAAACTAACTAACCTAATCGGTCTTATGCCAATATGATGGTTCAGTGTCAACTGCCCATGCATGCACGTCCGGTATGACACTAAACAATCTATGTTCGGCAGGCTGTCCAAACAATCGTATGGCCCATGCAAGACGTCCCACACAATTATTTGCCCGGCGGCTACCTAGGCTCTACTTCCCTATATAAAGTTGCTTTGGCAGACTGTCCAAACAATTGCACGGCCCATACGAGACGTCCCGCACAATTATTTGCCCGGTGGCTACCTAGGCACTACTTTCTCCTATTAAATTGCTTTGGCAGACTGTCCAAACAATTGCACGGCCCATACGAGACGTCCCGCACAATTATTTGCCCGGTGGCTACCTTCACAATTTATCCTTTCTAAATTCACTTACCTACCGCTACCTCTGGTTCGGTTCGCCTTCACTTATTATGCCCACCGTCAAACTAGTTGATTTCACTTTACTTGCTTTGGTTTTGCAACACTGGAATTCACTGGTAATGCACAACTCAACACTGCTGTGATTTAACTGACTTTCGGTGTTGCGATCACTTCCCCATATAGACCACTTGGAAAAAAGTAAATGTGACGTCTATTATCCGAACGTCACTGGTCTCTGAAATTATACAACTTATCATGAAAAGAGGCGGTCCCTCTGCCATGCCCTTGGCACATGAGAACCACAAGAAAATAATTAACTTTATACAACCATCGTTTGCCATGCAACCATAGCATAGTCTCAGCGCACATTTGCCTACACGAAATTCAACCTTGACTGCTGCTGTGGTACGTAGCCAGCTTGTGTGTGCAAACGACCAAGTAATTTTGCCTTTGGTTCTTTGGTGAACGCTGATTGGCTGACGTACTTTGTTTGATAAATTGTAGGGGAGACTGGGGGTATGTGCGGCCACTTGATTCGGTCGAGTAAAAATATGATGCGGGAAAGGTGGTCGGTCGGTCTCGATAAAAAGGTGTAACGCTTCGTTACAAACCCCCCTTTCTTTATGAGACGAGAACCCTCTCGTCTGGTCCGGTGGGTCGGGGAGGAAAACCTGGGGGGATAATTATGTTTATTAAATGGTTCATAACCCTTTTTTTCTTTTTTTTCTTTTTAACTTAAAAAAAAAATCATTCTTATAATTCATATAAAAGTAAAAAAAACAACAAACAAAAGAAATTAACAAAAACAATTCAACGTTGTAGAGGCGTCTGGATTAGATTGGTGCGGCGGCTCTTCGTTCTGCGGCCTTTCTCTTTCGGCGTTCTCGGCGGCGTGCGGCGGAACCTGAGCCTGGTCCTCTTAACACGGCAACTCTTGTACTGGCGGTAGATGATGCTGGTGCCGGTGCAGTGTCGGCCGCTGGCAACTCGCTTACTACCAGGGGCGCCTGTCGGAGTTCCTCTGCTGGAACGGGTCCAGGTCGGCTATGGCGGTCTGAGAAGCGAGGGTCTACGCTACGTCGGTCGTAACCCAACTGTGGGCGCACGGCTTCGATCACTGCTTGTCGGGTGATCACTGCAGGAACCACCAAAATCTCCGTTAATTGCCAAGGTGGATCGGTACTGGGTGGCGACTGAGGAGACTCCATAGTGGTGGTGCGGTTTGACCATAGCTCGGCTACTCGATTGCGTGCTGCTCTCGTGGATGTCATCGCTACTTCAGGTGGGGGTGGTGCTCGGATTAAAACCGCTTCCGCTAACTTGAGCGATACCCTTCGGTTGGTTGCCGCTTGCCTTGGTCTCTCCAATTGCAGCACTACTCGCTTGGGGTCAGGGGGCGGTCGTATCTTCATTGGACGAGTGGGCCTTCTCAAACGCGGATCTTGGTCCGGTAATCTATTTGGCTTTATGGGGGCCATACTGGTCGTCTCGCTATTACTATTTTTTTTTTTTGCTTTATTTTCTTAATTTTCTGGAATTGCGACTGATCGGTCGGGAAGCTGGTGGTATACTCTGTGGAATTTCTGGCATAATTTATTTTTGCCAATTCGCTGGGAGGAAAAATATTATCTGTATTACACAGCTTCAGATCTCGTACATGTGCTTTGATTGTTACGGTGTTTTTCCTATTTGACTCTTTTCTTCGCAGAGCGACAATGACGGGAGAGACAATTTTTATTACCTGGTAAGGTCCATCGAATTTAGGAGCCAATTTTTCAGCAAAATAATTTACGCCTGATGAAAGCACACGAACTTTTCGGTATACCCGGTCTCCAAGGTTAGGTTTCCAAGGGAGGTGGCGAAGATTATATTGTCTTGTTTGTGCTTGGGTAGCTCGTTGCATATTCAAATTCACTAGCTCGAACAATGATCGCATTCGTTCTGTACGCGTGTTGATATCTTCTAGAGGGTTATTTGTATCTGAACCCTCTGCCGTTTTCCCTGGTGCTCGCAACTCTCGACCGAAGTTTAAAAACGCCGGTGAATACCCTGTTGATTCGTGTCGGCTGGAGTTTATGGCGAAAGATAATTCTGGAATATGCTCATCCCACCGTCTATGATCTCCGTCGATGTATTGGGCGATCATAGTCTTGAGCACTTTATTAACTCTTTCGGTCGTGTTTTCCTGCGGCGTATAAGGGGCAGTGAGTCGCTGTGATATTCCCATGTCGGAAAGAAAATCCTTGAACTGGTGACTGGTGAATTGGCTCCCATTATCGGACAAAAATATGCGAGGGGTGCCAAATCGTGTAATTACTCTTTCTCTTAGAGCTTTTATTAAACTGGGAGACGTAGCGGCGGATAGGGGGACTGCTTCAACCCATTTGGTATATTTGTCCACTAGGACGAGTAGCATGGTGTTCCCCTTATTCGACCGAGGGAATGGCCCCATGAAATCGCCGCATACTACGTCCCATGGTCCTTCGGTCTGTGTCGTATACATAAGTCCGCTCGGTTTCTGTTGCGATGGTTTGAATTGAATGCAGGTTTTGCAGTTTCGCACGTACTTAGCTACATCCCGAAACATTCCGGGCCAGTAATATTTCTGCATAATCCGGGCGATGGTTTTCGCAATTCCCAAGTGCCCGGCTGTGACTTCGTCATGGTTTTCGAATATGACTCGGTTCCGATCCCAGGTATTAACACATAATTTCCATTGTTCGGCATTCGGGTCTGCTACTGGATTGTTAGATTGGAAATGGCGGTACAGGCGATTTTCTTCGACTTTATATTCTGGAAATTTTCCGGGCGTGAGCTCTACTTGCTTGGTGCGTTTCTGCACCCAATCTGGGCCAGCATCTTTGATGGCAGCGAGTCGGTCGGTTTCTGTAATCGGTAGTGGGTCCCTTGACAAAGCGTCGGCTACGACGTTCAAAGCCCCTTTGCGGTAGTGAATATCGAAATCATATTGTTGGAGTTCTAGCGCCCAACGCGCTAATCGTCCTGACGGGTTTTCGAGGGAATGCAACCATTTAAGCGAATGGTGATCGGTGATCACATGGAAATGATACCCCTCCAAGTAGGGTCGCATCTTTCGTATTCCCCATAAAATGGCGAGGCATTCCTTTTCTGTAGCGGCGTACTTTCGTTCTAATTCGGTAAGTGTCCGGCTGGCATAGGCAATTACCTTCTCCTGCCCTTCTAGTTTTTGCGTTAGCACAACTCCCAAACCGTCAAGGCTCGCGTCGGTTTGAAGAGTAAAAGGTTGGCTGAAGTCAGGGCAGGCTAGTACTGGTGACTCGGTCAAGTTTTTCTTCAATGTGTCGAAGGCGTTTTGCTGTTCGGCATTCCATTCCCACTTCACGGTCTTTTTTAATAGCTGAGTGAGAGGTGCGGCTATGGTAGAGAAATCTTTGATGAAGCGACGGTACCAAGAACATATTCCAATAATGCGTCGTAACGCTTTAAGGGTAGTGGGAGCCTTCAGGTCTCGGACGGCGGCTATTTTGTCGGGGTCGGTGTGGATCCCTTCCTTGCTAATGACATGCCCTAAATATTTGAGACTAGGTCTGCAAAAATGGCATTTGTCCACGTTTATTCGCAGGTTCGCGGCGCGGAGTCGTCTGAATACTTCGGCTAAGTGTTTTAAATGATCCTCGAAGGTTTTACTAATGACGATTATGTCATCTAGATATACCAGGACGTGATCCTCCAAATCATGACCAAAAATCTCGTCCATAGCCCTTTGGAATGTGGCTCCTGCTGAATGCAGTCCACATGGCATGACGTTCCATTCGAATAGTCCTCTGCCTGGGACGGTAAATGCGGTGTACAGCCGACACTCAGGTTTCAGAGCGATTTGCCAGTACCCTTGCTTGAGATCGATTGTAGACATAAATCGTGCCCCCCGCAGTTTGTCCAAAATAGATGAAATATAGGGCAACGGGTAGGCATCTTTAAAAGAGATCTCGTTTAGCTGGCGGAAATCCACGCACACTCTCCAAGAACCTTCTTTTTTACGGACCAGCACTACTGGGGAACTGTAGGGGCTTTTAGATGGTCTAATTTTCCCAGTAGCCAGCAGGTCATCTACTTCATCGTCTATTATTTGTTGCATGGCAGGATTACGAGGAAAGTAACGTTGTTTAAAAGGTTCCGACGTCTTAAGACGTATGACGTGGGGAGTAACCGTAGAAATGCCTTTGATTTCCTCGAATCGTGGGAGCTCACTATTTAAAAATGTCTGTAATCGTTGCTCGTCCGTGCTTGGCCTTGTGCCTGAACCTAGCGTAGCAGTGTGATCACTATAGGCGAGTTGAGACGTGGACGGAGGAGATCTCAGGTGGTCTCGTGGCTGTAAAAGCACTTGTAAGCTGGTCCGGTATACGGGTTGAGCGGAGGGCCGGTTGGATAGTATAAGTTCGTTTTCCATATTGACTATGTTGGGCGGTGGTCGGGCAGTTACGATCGGTGGAAGAAGCTTTAGTTCCTGGTAATCGGACGGTCGGTGGTTGAACTGTCAGCTTGTCCCTGCTCGGGCGCCAATTTGTGATGCTTCTTTGGTTTCCAGCTGGGGTATAACTCAGCGGGTCCAAGGTATTCCCCAAGGAAGCGATATTAAGACTTGGGTTGCTTACTGTCCAACTTTTCAACGAATAGCCAACTCGGAAAAAGATTAAGGTTAACGTTATAATTTATTTAATTGAGATCTTACAATACAAAATACTCCTATCGGAGGACAATGTTGGGGTTTATAAGTTTTTCCCCTCGTCTTTCATACAGCCGGTGTAGTTGAACTTCGATAGCTCCCGGAAATTCGGCCTCGGATTTGAATGGCGGTGTTCGGCTTCTGGAGTTGACGTCAGGTAGGCGGTAAGCAGTAGGTGGATAGCGGCACGGTATACTGGTAAAAACTAACTAACCTAATCGGTCTTATGCCAATATGATGGTTCAGTGTCAACTGCCCATGCATGCACGTCCGGTATGACACTAAACAATCTATGTTCGGCAGGCTGTCCAAACAATCGTATGGCCCATGCAAGACGTCCCACACAATTATTTGCCCGGCGGCTACCTAGGCTCTACTTCCCTATATAAAGTTGCTTTGGCAGACTGTCCAAACAATTGCACGGCCCATACGAGACGTCCCGCACAATTATTTGCCCGGTGGCTACCTAGGCACTACTTTCTCCTATTAAATTGCTTTGGCAGACTGTCCAAACAATTGCACGGCCCATACGAGACGTCCCGCACAATTATTTGCCCGGTGGCTACCTTCACAATTTATCCTTTCTAAATTCACTTACCTACCGCTACCTCTGGTTCGGTTCGCCTTCACTTATTATGCCCACCGTCAAACTAGTTGATTTCACTTTACTTGCTTTGGTTTTGCAACACTGGAATTCACTGGTAATGCACAACTCAACACTGCTGTGATTTAACTGACTTTCGGTGTTGCGATCACTTCCCCATATAGACCACTTGGAAAAAAGTAAATGTGACGTCTATTATCCGAACGTCACTGGTCTCTGAAATTATACAACTTATCATGAAAAGAGGCGGTCCCTCTGCCATGCCCTTGGCACATGAGAACCACAAGAAAATAATTAATTTTATACAACCATCGTTTGCCATGCAACCATAGCATAGTCTCAGCGCACATTTGCCTACACGAAATTCAACCTTGACTGCTGCTGTGGTACGTAGCCAGCTTGTGTGTGCAAACGACCAAGTAATTTTGCCTTTGGTTCTTTGGTGAACGCTGATTGGCTGACGTACTTTGTTTGATAAATTGTAGGGGAGACTGGGGGTATGTGCGGCCACTTGATTCGGTCGAGTAAAAATATGATGCGGGAAAGGTGGTCGGTCGGTCTCGATAAAAAGGTGTAACGCTTCGTTACAGTTTGAAGCGTTCACTGGGTATCTCTATATGTTGTGGTACATTTTTGACATGTCGATGTACTTTGCTTCGTTGACATGGTAAACACATTCTTGCCCAGTTGACGATGTCACGATTCATGGAAGGCCAGACGTAGCGTTGAGTGATGGCTTTCTTTGTTGTACGACTGCTTGGGTGTGACGGGTTGTGTATGTTTTCGAACACTTTTCGTCTTAGTGGCAGCGGAATAAATGGACGAATGGTTTTGTTGGCAATGTCACAGTAGATGGGTTCTTCTGAATCGATTTTAAGCTGGAACAGTTTGAGTGCGGAAGCTGAATCTGGTCGCAAAAGTTGTTGAAGTTCCTCGTCGTTTGCTTGGTGTTCTGCGATGTCTCTGGTGGATATGAGTGTAGGCATGTTGATGGTTTCGATCCTTGACATTGCATCAGCCACTACGTTCGTCTTTCCAGGTGTGTGGGCAATGTTAGTAGTAAACTCGCTGATGTAATGTAACTGTCGCTGTTGTCTTGGTGAAGCTTTGTCTGATCGTTGTGCGAAAGCAAAAGACAGAGGACGGTGGTCAGTTATCACAGTGATGTTTCGTCCTTCGATCATGTGTCTAAAGAACTGTATACCCTTGTAGATTGCAAGCAATTCTCGGTCGTAAGCGCTATAATTCGATTCGGCTTTCCTTAGTTTCTTTGTGAAAAAACCAAGAGGTTGAGGAATGCCGTCGACGGTCTGGTCAAGTGTTGCGCCGATAGACTTGTCTGATGCGTCACAGCGTAGTGTTAGCGTTTTACTGGGTATCGGAAACACCAATTGGACGGCGTCGACCAACAATTGTTTGCATTTCTCAAAAGCGTCTTCCGCTTGTGTGTTCCAGACAATTTCGGTTCGGTCATTTTTCTTCACTGTAGGGGCCAATTCGATGAGAGGGGCGTGGACTTCGGCTGCGTTTGGCATGTTCAGTCTGTAGAAATTCCAAGATCCCAAAAACCTGCGCAGTTCAGTAACTGTTTTCGGTTTGGGATAGTTACGGATTGCCTCGACTTTCTCTTCAGGTGGTTTGATCCCCGATTCGTTGATAGTGTAGCCAAGATAGTTCACAGTCAGTTGACCAAATATGCACTTGGATACGTTAATAGACAATCCGTGTTGGTGGAGCCTCTCTAGAACAATTCGTAGATGTTGTTCATGTTCATCAAGGTTCTTCGATGCGATTAGAATGTCGTCTATATAAACGTGGCAGAAGTCGAGCTCTCGCAAAATGGAATCCATCAGTCGCTGGAATGATTGTGCAGCGTTGCACAGACCGAAGGTCATTACGTTAAACTGGAACAAACCAAACGGTGTGATGACGGCTGTTTTCGGTCGGTCTTCTGGAATCACCGGTATCTGGTAGTACGCTCTAGCCAGGTCGAGGGTCGAAAAGATTTTGCATCCGTGGAGATTGAACATGAAATCACGTACGTTGGGAATCGGATAGTGATCTGGAATGGTGATTTTGTTTAAACGGCGATAATCACCGCAGGCACGCCATTCTCCGTTCTTCTTTTGTACAAGATGTAGAGGACTTGCCCATTCGCTCTTGGACGGCTCGCAGATTCCTTGTTGTATCATGTTGTTGAATTCCGATTTTGCGGCTTGGAGTTTCTCACCTGCTAGACGACGAGCTCTTTCAGCAACTGGTTGACCTCTTGTTGTAATGTAGTGGTGAACATTGTGTGTAGGTGCTTTGCACGCCACAGGTTTGGTCACGTTCTCGAATTCCTTAAGTAGCTTATAGTACGGGTGTTTGGAATTGACTGTGAGGATGGTTGGTTGTGAAGAGCGGATGAGTTTTGATGGAGAAAAAAGCTTGGTCTCTGCGTCAATCAGTCTTCGGTGACGGAGATCGACGAGCAGGCCATGATGTTTGATGAAATCGGCACCAAGGATTGGTTGTGTGACGTCAGCTATGGTGAATGTCCAAAGATATGGACGTCGGAGGCCAAGGTTCAATGACATGGTTGTTGAACCGAACGTGTCGATGGTGGATCCGTTCGCTGCGAATAGTTTGGAACTTGTTAGAGATTTCTTTTTAACGTTCTTACCTTTCTTTTGTCGCCAAGGGATGACAGAAATGTCCGCTCCGGTGTCCACCAAAAACTTTAAACCGCTTGTTTGGTCGTTTACTTGCAGGCGTGTCGTTAAAGCGCCTCCAGAGGTGCCTGCGTGATTGTCTGGAGGGTTTAGTGGTTTAAAGATGCTTTGCTGAGTTGGAAATCACATGGTTCTCTGCAATTTCGTGCCTTATCTCCGAATCTCATGTGGAAATAACAATGAGTTTGTTTCGGGTTCTTCCGTGTGCGACTAGAGGATCCACCGCGGTTATTTGCCAGTTTTGAGCGCAAATCTTTAATCTCTTTTGTAAGGGCGTTGACCTGAGCCTCTAGTCCTGACGGATCTGGCTTGGAGCACGATGGTTTTGTTGTTTCTACTGCCAGAATGGAGGGACGTGAAAGGTCAATAATTTTGTCAGCTTGAGTGGCCAGTTTGGTTAAGTCCGTAACCTCACTTATTGCCAAAATGCCTCTTATTTGCTCAGGGAGATGTTCGAGAAAGAGAGAACGAAGAACATTTTCTGGGAATGAGCTTCCCGCCAAATTTCTCAATCGTTGCAGGAGATTAGATGGTTTTTCTTCTGAAATCTCAGTGCCACGGAGAAGACGTCGAAGTTTGGACTCGCTGGTTTCATCGAACGAAGAAATTAAACGTTCTTTCAGAGCGTCGTAAGCATTTATTGCTGGTGGATCGGAAAGGATGTCTGAGACAAACGGCAGAGTGGACGAGTCTCAATTTACGAGGACGTAGCGATACTTCGTGGTGTCTGCGGTGATGCGAGAAATTGCGAATGCGGCTTCTACTTGCATGAACCACAGTGAAAGGTTCTCTCGCCAGAAGGGTGGAATTTTCACAACTCTTACCGCGTTTACCTCAGGATTTTCGTGGTTATTTTCAGCGTTGTTGTCTACCATGTTGTAAACTTGTGTGTCGCAAGGCAATAATCGAAAAAATAATCAAGAATATTCGTGTTCGTGTGGTCTCGATGATCACGTCGGGGTCACCAGATTTGTGGGTTCAATATACAAGAAAAGATTGTAACACACAAATAATATATTCCTTGATTATTACTTTATTAATCTAATTCGTTACTTTAAAATGATTACAGAATTTACGAACCGCGTAGTTTGAGCAAAAAATACATCTGCGTCTTCGGTGGAAAAAAACATCTGTCTAGACTTATGTCGTTTTCCATTGGTGTACGTTGTGTCAGAAATTTGATTTTTTTATTGCGATGTCTTCGCCATCTGGTTTTGGAAAGTTATGTCGCCGCAGCCCCCTTGGCATATAGTGCCAAAAGAAATTTATATGTACTTCTAATAATTATACAATTTTAAGATATAATAATAATTAATTAATCAATTCAATGGTTATAAAATACAAAATGGTTTTAGAACAATGATCTGATGTCATTTGATTTCTTATTATGTTCTCAGTTGTGTACTCAGCTGTGTGTGCGGTGTTTTAGAGGTAAAAAAAAACAAAGTTTAAATTGAGTTTATATATACTTCATCTAAAATGTATAAGTTTATAGATACTTCATCTAAAATATGACTGTATTGAATTACGACAATTCATTTGTTCCTTGGTTCAATCATTTATAGGCAAACGACAAAGTTTGACTATTGGGCGAGTAAATTCACCAAATCGCGTTTTTATTGTTGCCACCCGCACTCTACCATCTGGACCAGGAAATACTTTAATGATACGACCCATACACCAATCAGTGGATGGAAGATTTTCCTTTTTAATTAAAACAAAATCACCGATTTTAAAATCTTCAGTAGAGTGATGCCATTTTGTTCGTTTGTGAAGCTCTTTGATATATTCTTCCTTCCAACGTTTGCTAAATTCATGCTGAATTGATTTGAGCTTTTCCCAGCGGTTTATGAGTTAAAGCGATTTTTCTTCGGGCAACAGTTCAGGAAAAGTTAAAAGTGGAGTTCCGGTCAGGAAATGACCTGGCGTTAACGCTTATAGGTCGGTAGGTGCATTCGACATAGGACATAAAGGTCGCGAGTTTAAGCACGCCTCTATGCGGGCTAATAGTGTAGCGAATTCTTCGAAAGAAAAATGAGTATGAAGTCCGATTTTACGAAAGTGAGTTTTGAAACTCTTTACCCCGGGTTCCCAGAGCCCACCCATATGGGGAGCACCTGGGGGAATGAAATTCCAGTTCAAGCCTTGAATTCCATATTTGGCTAAAGTCAATTCTGGAAATGATGAATGAAGCTTTTTAAACTCATTTTTTAACGCCGTGTCGGCACCAACGAAATTGGTTCCATGGTCTGAATATACAGAATGCGGAAGACCCCGCCTTGCAACAAACCGAGCAAAGGCAGCTAGGAAAACTGCCGATGACTAATCGCTGGTGGCTTCTAGATGTATGGCTTTCCTTGAAAAGCATACGAAGAGGCATGCATATCCCTTTGTCAAACGACAATTTCTACCCGTGAAGCTTTTGATTATGAAAGGTCCCGCGAAATCTATTCCGGTATGAGTAAAGGGAGGAGAGTAGTTACAACGTTCAACAGGAAGAGCTGCCATCAATTGTTGACCTAACTGTTTTCTGTGGATCGCACAGGTTTTACACTTATAAATATGAGATTTTACAAGAATTTTTATTTTCGGTATCCAATAAGCTTGACGAATCATCCGTATCATTAAGGCGTTTCCACCATGAAGTGTAAGTTCATGAATGAAGGCAACTAAGAGTTGGGTAAATTTTGCTTCGTAAGGCAAGATGATAGGATGGCGTTCACTGTAAGATAGATTTGCATTTGATAATCGTCCGTGAACTCGTAGAATTTGGTTGGAATCCAAAGTAGGATTCAAAGATAAAATTGGGCCTTTTGAACTGATACTGCGGTTTGTAGACAGAGCTTTGAATTCTTCGACGAAAAAGGATTGCTGGCATTGACCTATTAGACGTTGTTGAACGAATTGAATTTCCGGTTGAGTAATACGAATGGAATCAAACAAAATTGGTTTGAATTTCTTCGGAAATTTTATGCGAATTTAACGATAAACATATGAGAGAACTCTCAATGCTCGTGGTAACGACGAAAATCTCGACAAGATATCGATATCACTAAAGGCAGTAAACGTCAAAATTGTTTGCGGAGGAAGAGAGATGAGGCGGTGCTGAACGAATTGAATTTCAGGAAGAGTGATACGGCATGAATTATAAGAAATTGGTTCAAATTTCTTTGGAAACTTTTTACGAAGAAAGCGATAAACATAAGATAGGATTCTTAAGGTACGTGGTAAACACGGAATCCTGGAAAAAATATCGTTAGAAGTGATTAAAGTAGCAAACCAACCAATCCTGGGTTTCGCCTCCAAGGCCTCGCTTTTCGGTTCAAGGGGAAGGCTTGCCGGCCATTGCGATTGAGGCTCGCTTATCCAGGAAGGGCCTTTCCACCATAGATCACTATCTTTTAAAACCGATGGAGTGAGACCCCGAGTAGCGAGATCTGCAGGACTATCGCCAGATCTAACATGATTCCAGTTCCTGTTGCCAGCATTTTCGATGATTTCGCTTGTTCGATTTGCGATGAAAGTTTTCCAAGTCCCTGGATGTTTTCTGAGCCATGCTAAGACCACAGAAGAGTCGGACCAGAGAAATATTTGATAAGATTCGACTGGTATTTGCGGAAGATAGGTTTTAACAAGTCTCGAAAGAAGAAGAGCCCCACAGAGTTCTAATCTAGGTAGTGAAATAGATTTTATTGGCGCGACTTTGGACTTTGCGCAAACTAGATGTGAACGTATGCTTCCATCATTGTGCTGAACTCGAACGTAAAGACAAGCAGCATATGCTTGCTCCGAAGAATCGCAAAACCCATGGAACTGAACATCTCCAGAAGGAGTGTATTCCGTCCATCTTGGTATTTGAATCAACTGGATTTCACTGAACGACTCTACAAAGGCTTTCCACTTGAGAAAAGTGTTGGACTTTAGGAGCTCATCCCATTCAGTTTCTTCTATCCAGATTTGCTCCATAAGAATTTTTGCGGTGACTATAATCGGGGCTAACCAGCCCGCAGGATCAAAAAGCCTGGAAATTTCGGAAAAAACTTCACGTTTGGTAGGAGTCGTAGAAAATCTGATAGGCTGAGTGGTGAAGTAGAAAAAGTCGTCTTTAGCGTTCCAACGAATCCCTAAGGTTTTCGTGGTGCTGTCAGAGTCAATTTTTAAAAAGTTTTCGTTTAAAACGTGATCAGAAGGGAGATGATCTAATAGAAAAGATGAATTCGAAGTCCACTTACGAAGTGGGAAGCCAGCAGAGTTGAGTGCTTCAATAATTTCGAGTTGGATACTTTTCGCCGTTTGAAGATCATTTTTTTTTTTTTTTTTTCCATTAAAACTAAGAATATAAGGACATGGCTATGCTGCCGTCTGCCTGATAGACATTTTTTAAACTTAACTACATTCATATATAATGTGAAAGTTCTAAATAGTTTTTCATATTTTTTTTTTTTTTACAATTTGTTTTATGCTCATCTTCGACTTTAGACCATTCTTTAAAGTAAACAGAAAATTTTAAGCAATTTTACTGATTTGCTACATAAAAAATTATACAATTTTCACGTGATTTGAAACACAAAGATTTGAGAAAAAAAAAACAATAATATTTTTAATATTCTAACTGTCAGAATGTTTTCCAAGATTCAAAAGCTATTGCGATATAACAATGCATGTTTACAGAATTTATAAAGCTTCATCCAACCAATTGATCCGTTTAGAATATCAATAAGCTCGTTCAAAGACAAAAAACTTGTTTGGAAGTATAATCGCCGAATTTCTAGCAATATTGGACAAGCTGCTATAAAATGGTGAGTTCCTTCAAGTTCCCTTAGATTGCAAAGGGTGCAGGTTTGTGAAAGATCGGATCTATAAGGCACGAAGTTTAGATTCAGGATTTCCACTCTGGCTCTAAAAATGATGCCGATAGCTTCTGCAGTCAGTTCTTTACAAAAATAATTTATATCGGATGGCAATTGATGATTCAGTTTCCGGTACAGGTTTCTACTTTCTGAAGAGGATGCCCTTTCTAGATGCTGCAGATATATCGCATTATCAGTTTTTGCAATTACCTCATCCAGTAATCTTTGCCATTCTATAACGTTATTCTCTGTTAGGGAAAGAGTTACATTTTGTGCCGCGGCAAGAAGGTTCCATTCTTTAAAAGGTGTAGCGTTTCTTCGAAGCTGTCTTAACAATATTGACTTATGTAGTCCGTTTTCTCTACTCACAACTGTATTCAAATAGTTCGCATGCGATTTAAGATTTTGAATGTAAATCGGTGCTAGACCTGACTCCACATGTAAGGCATACGTTGGTGTTGCGTCAGGTAATCGGAATAGTCGTTTTAAAAAGAACCTTTGGATACTTTCGAATTCCTCATGTTGTGCATACCCAAATGCTTGCACCCCATAACACATACAAGTATTTACATTGAATTACGTTTGAAGATCATGCGCACCAGAAAGCAGATCATCAACGTAAAAGTCGGATTCAATGACTTTTGCTGCAAGTGGATATTTAAGCTGAACATCCTTTGAAAGTTGCTTGAGTGTTCTGATAGCTAAGTATGGAGCACAATTCACCCCAAAGGTTACAGTAAGAAGCTCGTAATCTACAATATTTTCTACTGGTGCAGTTCTATATAAAATTCGTTGAAATTTTGTTTGATCGGGGTGTACTAAGATCTGCCGGTACATCTTCTCGATGTCGGCGTTGAAGGCATATTTGAAAAATCTCCATTTGAGTATTAGTGAAGGTAAATCACTTTGGAGAGTAGGTCCTGCATAAAGACAGTCATTGAGACTCCTACCAGTAGACGTGGAGCTAGAAGCGTTAAACACTACTCTTACCTTGGTAGAGTGGCTCTCGGGCTTGAGCACTGCGTGGTGTGGCAGATAAGAGGGGTTTGCATTATTGCTATTATGCTTTTCATGAAACGTTAATTTGCGCATATGATTGAGCGTTAGGTATTCGGTAAGCACCTGAGAATATTTATTTTGAAGATCAGGTTTATTTTGAAGATTACGTTCTGTCCGACAGAATTGTTGAAATGCAATATTTCTCGAGTTCCCTAGTTGAGACGGTTCAAAGTCAGGCTTAAAAGGTAAGCTGACCACATATCTTCCATCGGGAAGTCTAAAAGTAGTGTTTTCATAAAGGTGTTCACAGTATTTATCGGATTCCGAAGCAAAATTTTTTCGTTCAGAAAGCTCTTCCCCCTCAAAAAACTTTTTGATGCTTTCAGTAAGGGATTCATTCTCCGTTATACTCGTAGAAAAACTTTGGACTGTGGTAGGAATTGGTCCGGAAAGGATCCAACCGAAAACGGTTTTTTGAGCTAAAAGTGACTTCGAAATCTGTTTAACACCATCGCGTATAATGCTTGGATAAAGATCTGCTCCGATAAGCAAATTAACTTGAGAAGAATAATTGAAGTTTGGATCTGCTAAACAAATTCCTTCTAAATCATGAAAATCAATCAAAGAAAATGATGTACTGGGTAAATTATTTGTAAGTTTCTTAAGAATAAGTGCATTTGTTGCTATTAGTTCGCTTGGATCTTCACAAGTGATTATTGAAATGAGGCACTTTTTACTAGATTTGGCTGTCTGAGCACCACTAACTCCTAAAATCGAAATGTCCGAATCTTTAGTTGGCAAGTTTAGACGCTGTTGAGCTGCTTTCGTGATAATAGAAGACTCAGAACCGGGGTCAATTAAGGCTCTTATACGATGAATACCATCTTGACCGCGGACATCAACTAAAGCCGTCGCAAGTAAAACTCTTCGATGAGCTTTGACAAAAAAATTTTGTTGTTTTTCTTGTGGGGTATCGGAAGATGAAATGGACTGTATTTGTGGAGTTGAATTATGATGGGAGGTATTTGCGACGTCAGCATTGCGATCCAAATTAAGGAAATGAGAGTGCGAGGTACTTGATGAGTCATTGTGAGGTATAAAAGGTTGCGAATTTTTATTCAAATTACTTGAATTGGCCTGAGAATTGTTTGTTATGTGAAGTAAGGAGTGGTGTCGTCGATTACATGTATTGCAGGTATATTTGCTAGCACAATGATTGAGAACATGATTTAATGACAGGCAGTTGATACACATTTTGTTTTTTCTTATAAGTTCAATTCTCTCTAGCACTGGCAATTTTAAGAATTGTGGACATTGACGGATATAATGCTTCCCAGAGCACGCTTGGCATACAAATTCTTGTGCCTTTGTGTGGAAAAGATTAACATGTTTCGGATTTTCAGAATAGGACTTAACTGGTGCATGACTATGTTGTCTTGATGCCATTCTAGATTTGTCGGATGAAGTTTGCGATGAGGTGGTATCAGAAATAGATTCCAAAACTTGAAAACGGTTGCTCAAAAACTTATCCATTTCTTCCCATTTAGGAATTTCTGTAGGATTGGAAAGTGACTGTTCCCATAAAGCGAGTGTGGTGGGGGGCAATCGATTAGCGCAAGCGAAGATAAGAATTGGATCCCAATTTTTAGTGCATACATCGTGTGCATGAAGTTCTGACCTACAATCATTTATACTTCTTTGAAGAGTCTTAATAGCAGAAGAAACTTCATCCTTAAAACTAGGAAAGTTGAATAAAATTTTTATTTGGTTATTAACCAGAAGTCTATTGTTTTCATACTGTGTCCGTAGTGCTTTCCAAGCTAGTTCAAAACTTGCAATGGTTAAGGGAAATTTACTAACGATGTCATGAGCTTCATCACTTGTCTTCGCTCTCAAATGGAATAATTTTTCGACAGCACTCAACTTTGGGTGGTCATAGTATACGGCTTTAAACATGTCACGGAACGACGGCCATGAAACATAACCTCCTTTGAATACCTGTGTATCACAGGGAGGTAACTTTAAATAGTGCGAAATGGACGACTTTTCCACTAGGTTAGGTTAGGTTAGGTGGAAGTGGCTGTCAGTCAATGAGTACATTGCCTAACACACTTAGGCCGCAAGGGCCCATTGTGATACCACAGAGATCAGCAAGTTAATCACCTACTGATCTCAGAAACCCGATGTAAGATTAACGAGTTAATCACTTATTAATCTTCCATTACGGTACTAGCCGGTTAATCACCTGCTAGTCGAACCACGTGGAACTTTTAATGTATTTTGAAAGACTTTTAGGGTCTATGTACGCTAGGTCGCTAGTATCATCGAAGAAGAATTCACCGAGATGAGCCTTCCTCCTATGAAGCAGTGCAGGGCATGAGCAAAGAAGGTGTTGAACGGTCTCTTCCTCCTCCTCGTCCATGCAGCTTCTGCAGAAATCATTGGAAAACACACCAAGTCTTTTGGCGTGTCTCCCTATTAGACAGTGTCCTGTAAGAACACCTATGGTAGAACCTAGACACAGACGGTTCAGGGACAACAAACTCTTTGATCGTTTTGAGTCCACACACGGCCAAACTTTTTTGGTTGCAAGGCATGTATTACTCTCAGTCCATCTAGTGTTTGTTATCCTTGAAGCGTCCTGTCTAAGCAGGAGCTTACATGTAGCGATAGGTACACCTATGTTGTTCCATTCTGAGCGTAGGGAAGTGGTCGTGCCCTTTTTGGCTAGTTCGTCTGCCATACAGTTGCCTGGTATGTTCCTGTGCCCTGGCACCCATGAAAGGTGAATGTTAAACTGATTTGACATCTCCCTCAGAGACATCTGACAATTTTGGACCGTGATGGATTTTGTAGAGACAGAGGCAAGAGATTTAAGGGCAGCTTGGCTGTCTGAGAAGATCCGAATATCCGTGGAGGATATGACGTTTTCTTTGAGCCAAGACAGCACCTCCTTAATCGCCAGAATTTCCGCTTGGAACACACTACAATGATCGGGTAGGCGGAAGAAAAGACTGAGATTCAGCTTTTCTGAGTAGATTCCACTTCCTACACCTTCGCTGGTTTTTGAACCATCGGTGTAGAAGTGTATTGCTTCATTTTCCAAAAGAGCGCCATTTTTCCAAGCTTCTCTTGAAGGTATGGTTACTTGGAATTTATTGTCAAACACCAACTTGGGGGTGGTGTAGTCGGATCGATTCGGTAAGAATCTAAAGTTATCTAGAATGGTAGTGTGGCCGATTTGATTATTTGTCCACTGTGATGTAGCTCTGAGTCGAGTAGCTGAGCTAGCTGCGACTTGTTTGCTGAAGATATCTAGGGGTGTGAGATCTAGAATCTAGTAGTACATTGAGGGCGTCCGATGGGGTTGTCCTCAGTGCACCACTAATACACAGACTAGCCGTTCTTTGAACTTTGGCCAGCTTGTTGTAGTTGACCATCTTGTCTAGTGCTGTCCACCAGACTATCACCCCGTATGTGAGTATCGGTCTAATTACCGATGTAAACAGCCAATGGGTGATTTGGGGGGAGAAACCCCATTTCCCGCCAATGGCTTTTTTACAGGAGAAGAGTGCAACGTTGGCTTTATTTACTCTTTCCTCAATATTGGTTTTCCAGGTCAGTTTTTTGTCAAAAATGAGACCTAGATATTTAGCCTGATTTGACAGTGTGAGAGTTACCCCTTTAATTGTTGGGGGTCTGAGGTCCGGAATTTTGTATTTCCTCGTAAAGAGAACTAGTTCCGTTTTGTGTGGATTGATGTTCAGACCACAATCTGCAGCCCAATTGCTAAGCTTGTTAAGTGCTGTTTGTAGCAGCTCAGCTAGGGTTTGTGGGTGCTTGCCTGAAACGGCAATTGCTACATCATCGGCATAGGCTATAGCTTTGAAACCTTCGTCCTCTAGGTCGATTAACAATTTGTTAAAGACCAGGTTCCACAGTAGGGGAGATAAAACTCCTCCCTGCGGGGTTCCTCTATTGGCCATTCTGCTTGTTTTGTAGTTCCCCATTTCGGAACTAATGATTCTGCTACTGAGCATTGTTGTTATCATGTTTTTGATGTGTTCCTCTATGAGCAGCCCATCAAGAGCATTAGTGATTGCTGAATTTTTAACATTATTAAATGCACCCTCTATGTCTAGGAATGCGACGAGAGAGTATTCTTTATAGTGCAGGGATTTTTCAATGGTGCAAACCAGAGAGTGGAGTGCAGTTTCCACTGATTTACCTTTTGTATAGGCATGTTGCGCCGTTGAGATCAGACTAGGTTTAATTTCTTGTCTTAAGTGTATGTCAATCATTCTTTCCAGTGTTTTAAGGAGGAAGGATGATAGACTAATAGGTCTTAAATCTTTTGGATTTACATGGGAGCTTTTGCCGGCTTTAGGTATAAAGACGACCCTAGCTTCTCTCCAGGCTTTGGGAATATATGCATAGCTGATACATCCTTTCATGATCATCTCTAAGTTAAAGATGATAATGTCTGAAACTTGTTGCAGCTCCGCAGGGATGATTCCGTCAGGCCCTGGTGATTTATAAGGGTCAAAGCTATTTATTGCCCATAACAGTATATCTTTCGAGATAAAACCTTTACCTGATTGGTTTGCGAGTCGAGGCAAGTGCTCCTCGTCTGTTATTGTCAACGAGCTACCAGGGAAATGAGTATCCAGTAGCAAGTTTAATGTTTCTTCAAATGAGTTGGTCCAGTTGCCGTTTTCATCTTTTATAGAACTTGGCATGTTTGGACTCGTTGATAGGATTTTCCTAAGTCTAGATGCCTCTGAGGAGTCTTCAATCTTATTGCAGAATTCTTTCCAAGAGGATCTTTTGCTTATTCGTAACCTCTTTTTGTAAATCCTAGGGATTCCTTATATAGATCCCAATCTATGGGATTTCTGGAAGACTTGGCTCGATTGAAAAGCTTCGCACAACTTTTCTTGAGCGGTTCTATTGGTCCACCAGTGTGGTTTCTTCTTCCCTCTTACTATGGTAAGAGGACAGGAGTTACACAAGGCATGGTTAAGAGCACTAGTTAGATCGTCGACTTTGCTGTCAAGATCCTTGGGGTTTGAAGGGAAGCTATTGTCATTGTAGTTGTAACAATGTTTGAAGATTTCCCTGAATTTTACCCAGTCAGTTTTCCTATAATTACGGAAGCCTATGGGTTTTGGTGTGTCATCTGTTAGACTAAATTGGATGTATCTGTGATCAGAGAAGGAGTGATCCTTAGATACAGCCCAATTTTTAATCTTGTTATAGATTGATTGAGCTACAAAGGTAACATCTAAAACCTCTTGTCTGTTTTTTGTGACAAAGGTTGGTTCGTTACCGATATTGCATATAAGAAGGTTAGTACTTAGTATAAAATTAAAAAGAGACTCACCCCTTTCATTTACGTCCGTACTCCCCCATACTACGTGATGTGCGTTGACGTCACTTCCTATTATGAGCTCCGCTTTGAGCTTTGTTGCGCTTTTTATTACGCGCTCGAGCGTCTCTCCTGGTAGCGGCCCCGGTTGGTCATGGCCTAGATAGGCGGACGTGAGCCAGTAAGTCCCACTGTTGGTCTGCAGTTTTACTGTTGTGGTGTCGCAATTGCTGTAATTAGGTAGTAAGAATACGTTAAGTGTTTTCTTTGCCAGTATGCAGGATCTTGGTTCACCTTTGTCCGTCACATACAGCAGAGAATAATCTTTCGTCCTGAGTCCTTTTACCACGGATTTATTGATCCATGGTTCCTGGATCAGGACTATATCATCGCCGGACTTGCTTAGTCGGAGAAGGAGTCCGGCAGAGGCTTTGATGGAGTGTTGGAGATTCCACTAATGAAGCATTAGAATTACTCGAAGATGTCAAAGGTGTTTTGAACTCTTCATTCTGAAGATTTACTTGGATTTCTAAAAACAGACCTAAGCATGATATATACGTTTCGTTAGAGCTTGAGTATTTCCTTTCAAGCGTTTCTATATCTGCTCTATCCTCTGATGGAGAGCGAAGGCATTTGGTATAGTTTAACTTTGTCTCAGACCACAAACTTTTTAGCTCCTCTTTACGAGCTTCAATTGTAGCTAGGGTATGGTTTTTTACTGGGATCTCTTTCGCATTGGAAAAATATTTAACCAGCTGGTCAGCGGAATGAATAAAATCGTCTAATAAAGACATTTTAGAGCGAAGTTATAAATTATTTCTAAAGGATCTAATTTGAAAATGCGTTCTGCGAAGGCAGTAAATTGAAATAATTATTTCAAATTAATTTCCAAAAAAAAACCTTGGAATTACTTTAGAAGAAAAACCACAAAAAAGCAACGAATTAAATAATTTCCTACCCCAGGACGAATAGCAGTGGCAACACTCTTTTCATGAACAAAGTTCCAAACCAATTAAGACGAAATAAAATTGAATTAATTTCCAAAAAAAACCTTGGAATAACTTTAAAAGAAAAACCACAAAAAGCAACGAATTAAATAATTTCCTACCCCAGGACGAATAGCAGTGGCAACACTCTTTTCATGAACAAAGTTCCAAACCAATTAAGACGAAAAATGAACCAGCGAAAAAATGACACTATGGATGTGTAAGCAGGGTTGTGCAACATAGGCACCAATGCATTTAAATACTGATTTTTTTTTTTTTACAACTGAAACTCTTTAAATTTATTTTTCCTAACCACCAAACGCACACACAACTGTTTAATAGAATATGAGATAAAATATATATATATTTTTTTTTTTTTTTTTTTTTTTTTTTTTTTTTTTTTTTTTTTTTTTTTTTTTTTTTTTTTTTTTTTTTTAAATACTCTAATGTATAAAATGGTTACGAAAGAAATCAATGAAAAGAGATCAAAATTCTTACCCCAATACAATTTGTCGTTTCTTGTTCTTTTCCAAAAGGCTATGTTGGTATGTGATGGTGATGTGCTGCTGGTTGCTGGAACTGTGAGTGCTGATCGATGGATGTATGTCTGTTGATGACGACAATGTGATGGCGGCGATGAATGTGACGATGTTGCAGTCGTAGAACTGCGGTATGTAAATACCAATCTCTCAAGTCGAAGTAGAACCGCTGTAGACTCGTCGTCTATGGGTTAAGATGACGACGCAAAATGTTGGAGGATTGTGACGATGATGATGAAGATTTGATACTGACGACGACGATGGCGGCGTTGACAGTGGTTTCCTTTAGCGATCGTAGAACCGCTGTAAACTCGTCGTCTATGGTGACGATGACGACGGAAATGCTGGAGGTTTGTGACGATGATGATGGAGCCAAAAAAATCGATGATTAACGGTGGCTCGATGTGGGCAACGCAATTGTCCAAAATGGCGGTCGTCAATGGGTTGACGCGACGATGGTGACGATGACGACGGTATGTCGAATGTATTTTCTTTTTAGCGGCCAAAAGAAAACTTGGGCACGCACTTTCCAACGACGATGACGACGTAGATCGTTAAGACGACGACGACGGAGCAAAAAGAAACTCGATGATTATTTTGCAACAACGCAATTGTCCAAAATGGCGGTCGTCAATGGGATGACGCGACGATGGCGACGGTATGTTGAAAGTATTAAGCACTTTCCAACGACGATGACGACGTAGATCGTCAAGACGACGACGATGGAGCAAAAAAAACTCGATGATTATTTTGCCACAACGTAATTGTCCAAAATGGCGGTCGTCAATGGGACGACGCGACGATGGCGACGGTATGTTGAAAGTATTAAGCACTTTCCAACGACGATGACGACGTAGATCGTCAAGACGACGACGATGGAGCAAAAAAAAAAACACGCTGAATGTTGCAATCATCCGGCTCGAAGGACCAAATGTTCTTTGTGCTTCGAAAATTTCCACACATCCAACCATTAAATTTCGAGAGATCCTTTGCTGCTTTTAACCTTCTTTTCGTTATTAGTTTCTTTTTTTTCTTTTTAATTTATTAACTAGACAATAGACCTTTTAGGTATTACAATTATTACTTGAAAAAAAGTATATATATATGCGGGGAAGCCGCCAAAGAAAAAATTCGCAGAGCCAACAAGATTTCACATCTGTCTGAGTTGAATGCCAAAAGTTAAGAGAGCGAACCACATGTCATGGATGACGTTTTTTGGCAGGCCGGCAGTGTTCATACCATCGTGAAGTTGGGTGCGGTTGAGTATGTATCACTCACTCCAGCACCAGAGTTGTGCAAGGAGGAGTGGTACATACTAGTGAACCGTAGATGGCGTGAACAGATGCAGTAAAACCCCTGAAAAGTCTTTAAAAGCGCACCCCTCTGCCTCGAAGAAACAAACAACAGCAGGGGCAAAGTAGTTGTCAAACAACAAACTATGAAATTAGAGGTCGTAAGGTTTATTTCAATGTTTTTTTTATGATTGATAGAGATTAAAAGTAAAGAAGATTATTTTTAAATCTTAAAAGCAAACTTTGACTATCTACTGGGTACAAAGAATTAAATGCAATTCAGAGTCAGTCTCAATAATTTTGGACATTTTCCCCACTTTCAAACTAAACTATTAAATTTGAATCAGTTCCACTATTGATTTTAGAATGAATTATATCTCCCCTTTTAATGGTGATCGACACTACGTGCTTTGAAAATGTGAAAATAAAAAAAATGTTTTTTATTTAAAAAAAAATCAATAATTGTATTTCTTTATTATAATTTTTTTTTTTTATAATTAACGCGCACATCAAGGGGTTATGAATACCCTTATAATGTTGTTAAACACAGTGCGAGCATTTAGGAAAATAGGAGAGGATTTGAAAGGAGACACCGATGCACGTTGCTTTTGAATTTTTGTGAATCGTAATGAAGGGGAAATACTGAGCCAGGTAAAGCATTCCACATTCGGGTGGTGCGACTGAAATACGAATCTCTATACTTGACTGTACGCCCGAAGTTGGGCTCAAGGTAAAACTGATGAACATTCCTAGCGAGGCGGGTGTTGCGGCTAAATTGTTTCAGGGGAGGAATGCAACTGGCTACTTCACTAGAGCACTGCTTGGGAAAAAATCGATAAAAGAGAGTGAGACAGGCAACATTTCGACGATGTTCAAGAGAATCAATTGATTCTACGATTGAACTATAACCTATCAGCTTTAACGCTCTATTTTGAACCCTATCAAGGAGGTGCAAAGATGTTTGAGAAGCACCTGACCAGAATTGGGAGTTATACTCCAGTTTTGGGCGGATGAAGGCCTTATAAATTGTAGCCAGATCAGAAGGGGTGAAGAATTTCCTGCATCGTCTCAAGAAGCCTAAGCATTAAGCAGCGTTTTTGGCGACTTCAAATATGTGGTCATTCCAACGAAGATCATCGTTTACACACATACCAAGTACTGACAGCTTTTCGGTTTCTTCGATGCAGGTACCATTCATGGATAATGGCAATGGGGGAATGTTAAGCTTCAACGACAAGAGACAGCATTGAGTTTTCGAAGCATTGAATTCTACTCGGTTCATAAGACCCCATGCAACAATGCTGTCAAGGTCAGAATTCAATGAGCTTATCAAACGCAACCGTTCCAGTTCCACATCCGAAGAGCAGGGACGTGAATTTGGAAACGAATATGAAAAGCTGAGGGTCGAGTCGTCAGCAAAACAGTTAAGTGGATAAGAAGTTTCAGACAAGAGATCATTAATGAAAATGAGGAAGAGAGTCGGGACAAAACGGAGCCCTAGGGCACACCAGCATTTATGAAGTGGGTATCAGACTTGAAGCCATCCAACACAACTTGTATTGAACGGTCCGAAAGGTAGTTTCTAATCCAACGAAGAAGAGACTCATCGATACCAAAAGCACGCATTTTCGATAAAAGAGCCTGATGCCAAACTCTATCAAATGCTTTAGAAATATCAAGCGCAATAATCTTACTTTCTCCAAAACAATGTAAAAATTGGTTCCACTTTTCGGTGAGATAAGCCATCAAATCACCAGTGGACCGAGTCTTAGAGCTAGCACATGAGAGAAAGTAACCTGCTTCTCTGGTGGTGGTGCTGCACGAATGATCACAGTATCGCCGGAGAGAACCTTAAATTTAAATACAAAAAATTGTTATTCTTTTCTCTCTTTCGATAAAAGATAAATAATTAAAAAATAATACAAAAATTCATAAATTCCAATAAATTACCCAAAATAAAAGAGGCACTGCACCACATGGCTGAAACTGAAAGAAGCATCTTCGAATGGCTTTTGCATTTGTCCTGATAAAGAAAAAATAAAAAATATTACCTCAATAACAAGCGACGATGGTGACGATGACGACGGTATGTCGAATGTATTTTCTTTTTAGCGGCCAAAAGAAAACTTGGGCACGCACTTTCCAACGACGATGACGACGTAGATCGTTAAGACGACGACGACGGAGCAAAAAGAAACTCGATGATTATTTTGCAACAACGCAATTGTCCAAAATGGCGGTCGTCAATGGGACGACGCGACGATGGCGACGGTATGTTGAAAGTATTAAGCACTTTCCAACGACGATGACGACGTAGATCGTCAAGACGACGACGATGGAGCAAAAAAAACTCGATGATTATTTTGCCACAACGTAATTGTCCAAAATGGCGGTCGTCAATGGGACGACGCGACGATGGCGACGGTATGTTGAAAGTATTAAGCACTTTCCAACGACGATGACGACGTAGATCGTCAAGACGACGACGATGGAGCAAAAAAAAAACACGCTGAATGTTGCAATCATCCGGCTCGAAGGACCAAATGTTCTTTGTGCTTCGAAAATTTCCACTCATCCAACCATTAAATTTCGAGAGATCCTTTGCTGCTTTTAACCTTCTTTTCTTTATTAGTTTCTTTTTTTTTCTTTTTAATTTATTAACTAGACAATAGACCTTTTAGGTATTACAATTATTACTTGAAAAAAAGTATATATATATGCGGGGAAGCCGCCAAAGAAAAAATTCGCAGAGCCAACAAGATTTCACATCTGTCTGAGTTGAATGCCAAAAGTTAAGAGAGCGAACCACATGTCATGGATGACGTTTTTTGGCAGGCCGGCAGTGTTCATACCATCGTGAAGTTGGGTGCGGTTGAGTATGTATCACTCACTCCAGCACCAGAGTTGTGCAAGGAGGAGTGGTACATACTAGTGAACCGTAGATGGCGTGAACAGATGCAGTAAAACCCCTGAAAAGTCTTTAAAAGCGCACCCCTCTGCCTCGAAGAAACAAACAACAGCAGGGGCAAAGTAGTTGTCAAACAACAAACTATGAAATTAGAGGTCGTAAGGTTTATTTCAATGTTTTTTTTATGATTGATAGAGATTAAAAGTAAAGAAGATTATTTTTAAATCTTAAAAGCAAACTTTGACTATCTACTGGGTACAAAGAATTAAATGCAATTCAGAGTCAGTCTCAATAATTTTGGACATTTTCCCCACTTTCAAACTAAACTATTAAATTTGAATCAGTTCCACTATTGATTTTAGAATGAATTATATCTCCCCTTTTAATGGTGATCGACACTACGTGCTTTGAAAATGTGAAAATAAAAAAAATGTTTTTTATTTAAAAAAAAATCAATAATTGTATTTCTTTATTATAATTTTTTTTTTTTTATAATTAACGCGCACATCAAGGGGTTATGAATACCCTTATAATGTTGTTAAACACAGTGCGAGCATTTAGGAAAATAGGAGAGGATTTGAAAGGAGACACCGATGCACGTTGCTTTTGAATTTTTGTGAATCGTAATGAAGGGGAAATACTGAGCCAGGTAAAGCATTCCACATTCGGGTGGTGCGACTGAAATACGAATCTCTATACTTGACTGTACGCCCGAAGTTGGGCTCAAGGTAAAACTGATGAACATTCCTAGCGAGGCGGGTGTTGCGGCTAAATTGTTTCAGGGGAGGAATGCAACTGGCTACTTCACTAGAGCACTGCTTGGGAAAAAATCGATAAAAGAGAGTGAGACAGGCAACATTTCGACGATGTTCAAGAGAATCAATTGATTCTACGATTGAACTATAACCTATCAGCTTTAACGCTCTATTTTGAACCCTATCAAGGAGGTGCAAAGATGTTTGAGAAGCACCTGACCAGAATTGGGAGTTATACTCCAGTTTTGGGCGGATGAAGGCCTTATAAATTGTAGCCAGATCAGAAGGGGTGAAGAATTTCCTGCATCGTCTCAAGAAGCCTAAGCATTAAGCAGCGTTTTTGGCGACTTCAAATATGTGGTCATTCCAACGAAGATCATCGTTTACACACATACCAAGTACTGACAGCTTTTCGGTTTCTTCGATGCAGGTACCATTCATGGATAATGGCAATGGGGGAATGTTAAGCTTCAACGACAAGAGACAGCATTGAGTTTTCGAAGCATTGAATTCTACTCGGTTCATAAGACCCCATGCAACAATGCTGTCAAGGTCAGAATTCAATGAGCTTATCAAACGCAACCGTTCCAGTTCCACATCCGAAGAGCAGGGACGTGAATTTGGAAACGAATATGAAAAGCTGAGGGTCGAGTCGTCAGCAAAACAGTTAAGTGGATAAGAAGTTTCAGACAAGAGATCATTAATGAAAATGAGGAAGAGAGTCGGGACAAAACGGAGCCCTAGGGCACACCAGCATTTATGAAGTGGGTATCAGACTTGAAGCCATCCAACACAACTTGTATTGAACGGTCCGAAAGGTAGTTTCTAATCCAACGAAGAAGAGACTCATCGATACCAAAAGCACGCATTTTCGATAAAAGAGCCTGATGCCAAACTCTATCAAATGCTTTAGAAATATCAAGCGCAATAATCTTACTTTCTCCAAAACAATGTAAAAATTGGTTCCACTTTTCGGTGAGATAAGCCATCAAATCACCAGTGGACCGAGTCTTAGAGCTAGCACATGAGAGAAAGTAACCTGCTTCTCTGGTGGTGGTGCTGCACGAATGATCACAGTATCGCCGGAGAGAACCTTAAATTTAAATACAAAAAATTGTTATTCTTTTCTCTCTTTCGATAAAAGATAAATAATTAAAAAATAATACAAAAATTCATAAATTCCAATAAATTACCCAAAATAAAAGAGGCACTGCACCACATGGCTGAAACTGAAAGAAGCATCTTCGAATGGCTTTTGCATTTGTCCTGATAAAGAAAAAATAAAAAATATTACCTCAATAACAAGTGGGTTGGTTAGGTTGCTAGAGAATCACCTCGTCCCAACATTCCGAGATCGCCATCACGTTTGGCGTTTGGAATTATCAGCTAAATAAGCTACTAATCCGAATGTATGGAGGAATATGTACTTTCTGGCAACCCCTTGTTTAGAAGTTGCCCATCGGATGGGGTTGTTAATAAACTCATCAAGAATATGTTGCGACATTGGACTTGGTTCAACAACCGAGAAGTTATTGGCATTAAGCCGCTGAGTGGTATATATAATACATTCGTAGTAAGCAGCATTTAAAGAAAAACAATCAGATTAGATTAGATCAGACTTCAAATCGTTGAAAAAGTTTTTATAAAAATCATCTCGGCTCACTTCTTGGAGTGCTTCTTGTGATATTTTTGACAGCAAAAGCAATAAATTGGGGCAAACAGCCGCAGCGTGACCATCACAATTTTCACAGAGGAATGCAGAGAGCCTTGGCTAAACATTCATTATAAGTTCACCGACTTATACATAGAAAGGATAGTTTTAAATGAAGATATTTGCAAGAAGCACTTATCTCACCAGTCTTCGATAGTGTTCTGCAGTAATAAATGCAACTCCACACATGAGGCACTATAAGTGGATCACTGTCGTCCGTTTGAAAGCCATGGTGTAGTATTGAAAGCCATGGTGTAGTATCGTAAATATAACGCTCATGATATTCCGAGGAAGCCAATTACTCTAAAAACTAAAAACTGAAGACCAACCGAAGTAGTCAAGAACACAAAAATAAATATTTTTGGCTGTCACTAGTTTCACCACACCAGGTGCTATCGAGTGGGGAGCTTAAGGCGCTGTGTTCATTGGTATGAACTGTGAAACTTAACAAAACGCCTGCACCGGTATGAAATTTTTTATTAATTTTTGTCTTTTTCAGTGAAATACTGGTCAAAATGGGAAAAAAAGTTCATTCCTGCAACTTAAATTCACTTTTCTAGGTTCTAGGCTGCATGAAAATTAAAAATTATCGAGTTTTTTGCAAACAAAAAAAAATTTTTTACTTTTCAAACTCAACTGATTTTTTTTCTCTGACAACACAATGGCGGCCCATGGCGGGTGTGGTTAGTGAGGGTTCCCGGTCTAGAATAGCTTGTAGGCAAATTGGCACTACCTTGCCAGAGTTGACTCTCTGGTTATACTCTGTGATTCAAACCACAGAGTAGATAATAGAGAGTATCCACTTCCACCCACAGAGTAGATAATACAGAGTATCCACTTCCACCCCTTCAACCCGAAACACCCGCAAAAAATTTTTCAATATGGCGTCCTATTTCTGAGTTTGAGGCTCTGTGCTCACTAGTATGAACTGTAAGAACTTAACTAAACGCCTGCATCGGTATGAAATTTTTTACTAATTTTTGTCTTTTTCAGTGAAATACTGATCAAAATGTAAAAAAAAGTTAATTTCTGCAACTTAAATTCATTTTTCTAAATTCTAGGCTGTATGAAAATTAAAAATTATAGATTTTTTTTGCAACCAAAAAAAAATTTTTTACTTTTCAAACTCAACTGACTTTGATCTGAGTGAAGTGAAGGCCAGTGTGGGCATCCGGGTGCGGGCATCCGGTTTAGTTTAGCTTGTATGCAAAACGCACTACCGTGCTGAAGTGGACTCTCTGGTTCTACTCTGTGCTTCCACCCCTTCAACCCGAAACACCCGCAAAAAATTTTTCAACACAAATTCAATATGGCGTCCTATCTCTGAGTTTGAGGCTCTGTGCTCACTAGTATGAACTGCAAAAACTTAACGAAACGCCTGCATCGGTATGAAATTTTTTACTAATTTTTGTCTTTTTGAGTGAAATACTGGTCAAAATGGAAAAAAAAGTTTATTCCTGCAACTTAAATTCATTTTTCTAAGTTCTAGGCTGTATGAAAATAAAAAATTATCGATTTTTTTGCAACCAAAAAATTTTTTTTTACTTTTCAATCTCAACTGACGACCGTACACAATGGCGGCTGTGGTAAGTGAAGGCCAGTGAGGGCATCCGCGTGCGGACATCCCGTTTAGTTTAGCTTGTAGGCAAAACGAACTACCTTGCTGAAGTGGACTCTCTGGTTATACTCTGTGATTCAAACCCTGCCCTTAAGAATTTTTCAGTAGTGTGGTGAAAATTAAATTTCAGATTATGTTTTCAATTCCCAAGCAAAAATAAGTAAGCAATAATCAGAGTTACACCACACATATACCTCCAGGTTTTTTTCGCGCCTTTTTTCAGCAGCTCACACGTATTCACAGATGGATGCTGCGATTACAAAAACAACAATGTAAACAGATTAAAGTTGCGTGGCAAGAGACGCAATGGTTTTCTCTCTTCGTCTTTATTCCTCGAAGATTTGTGGTGTCTAAGGCCGTGTGTGAATTGCGTTAAGATTTGCGTTAAAAATTTTACCACGATTAAAATTTGACGTCTTGTTTGAGGTGGGATCAAATTTAGCCATTTGCTGTGTGAAATGCGTCAAAACAAATATTTTAACCAAGATTCCTGCGTAGGCTTTAAAAAAATTCCTTCGATAACTAAAGCCATTTCCCTGAACAAAAGTTGGTTTTATCTTTCACGGAAAAATAATTTCTCTTACAAAACATATTTTTAAGAAAACAGGGTTAATAAAAAGTTTCTGATACTGAAAAACAATCTTTTTTATTTATTGTTTTCGATTCTAATGTCATATTCTAAAAAAACAATAAAAAATATTCAAACAAAATTCCCATTTCGATTAATTGATTTATTCGGTTTGGTAACACTGAAAACTTGTTTTCACAGCTGATATCTGTCATACATTTTAAAAGAAACAAAACAATAATATTGTAACGTGCGCTTAGTTCGCAAAATGAAACTTCACTTTTCAATTTATTTCTACCACTTTTATTCAGTATCTATACTTTATTCGATCTCAACTCGACTTTTGGACTATCACTTGTAAGCAACAATTCACTCTTAACTTTATCACTCTATAATCAAAACTGACTTCTGGATTCCTCGGCGGCCTATTTATATCGAATGACATTACATCCAGAACTCTCCAGTAATTTCCACATGGTGCTGAATATAACAATTGAACACATCTATCTAAAGGAACACAGCTAAACAAATGAACATGTACTCATCATTGAGCAGACCCAATTTCGAATTCGAAGTCGAACATCTTCTGTCTAATCTGTAATGTATATTAGCCGTATTTTATTTTCCCCGTGATCTGATCCGGATCAGATTTGCTTTTAAAAATTTATGTACATATTTGCGAAAACAACACAAGATCCAATTTTTTTTTGGATCACAATTGCAAATCCAGTTTTTAATTTCAAGCCTCACATATAGGGTTACTTTTTCATTGCATATGTTGTCACCCTTAACTGAATGTGAACAGAAAAAAACTTAAACGTCAAAACAGAAAAAAATTGCAAACTTAGAAATTAGGTTGGTATTCAAAAGCGAAAAAGGGATTTTTAAAAACGATTTAACAGTTTCAAGGTTTTCAAATGGAGTGGAAATACGTTTGGACAATTTATTTCCTAGTTGCACACGATGTAAATACAATCAAGTGAGAGGTAAGATTATAAAATTAAAGGTTTATCGTGTAAAATATTAAGTAGGTATCTTTGTTATATACGAATTAGGAAGAAGAAGAGTCACTCAACGCTGTTGGCTGAGAGGCTGAGAAGGACTGCCCGGCAATCATCTTCATTGATGAAATCGACGCCAGTGAAAAGTAGCTAGTGAAAGGATTTTAACTATGTACAATGTTCATATCAGAGAAAAAGCCAAGATTAGTTTCGTTCAACGGATGCACTTTTGATACACCAGTGCTGAAGTATTTTGCTATGGGCCATGGAATTCATGCGGAATATTTTCGTAAAGTTGGCGATAAGTGAAATAGTTACAATCAGAGATATATGTAGCAGTGATTGGCATTGTGCTTTGCTTAAAACCCTCTTTCTGATTTTAAAGCTTTTGTGAGAGTAAAAACAAAAGAAGTTTGTGCAGCATTTAATCTTCCTGGTATGATTGGAGTTGATAAATCGCAAGTTATGGACTTATACATCTGCAAGGTACAAGAGGTTCGAGATTATTGTGAAACAGATGTAATTAACACTTATTGGATTTATTTAAGGTTCATGCATCATCAGGGAAGGATTACTACTGAAAGCTACAACAAAAGTGTAGAAGAGCTGCATGTAATTAGAGAAAAAGAACCAGTTTCAACGTGAGCTTTTAAGCAACAACACAAAATCCTAATATCGTTTATTAATAGGCTAAAGTAATCTAGAAAATTAACGATAGCTAACTAGCATATTTTGGATCCAAGACCAGAGAGTGAAACAATAATAGCAGTGTTAAAATATTACCCAAATAAAAAGCAGAGGTTGTTTATTGATATCCGTACTTGATGACTAGCAATCTTTCATATATTAAAAGAAGCAAATTGAAAGACTTGTAAGCTAAAGTGCAAAAAGAGCCAAGAATTGCCCTTGATGGCGGTGGTATTGACGGTTTGAGTTGTTATTTAATCTTATTTAATTGGAAAAATCCAATATTAAGGAGCTGTCTTAAAATATTTCCTGTTTTTGGTTAACAAAATGGTGCTCAACATCAAATAAGTTTTTCTGCTGCAGAAACAAAACCTAATACTCTCTATTATGTTATCAGCGGATTCGATAAGCAGAATCTAATTTTTTTAGAAAGCCAGAACGTTTCGATGCTTCAATCAATGCGACACCCAGTGATAGACTAGATACAATTCGATTCCTCTGAGGAAAATATTGAGGCTTTGGTTTAGTAGTAGCAAATGGAAGCTCAGTAATTACTACACTACCGTTCCCAGCGATTTTTTAGTATAGATCAAAATTCTCTTTCGGATACACAACATCAATTCCACTTGCTGTTACAGCAATAGTGGGATGGTTTTCGTATATTACACCGTTTGCTGCAGTATCGATTCTTTTTGCAAGTTTCCAAAATTACAAAACCAGCTTCGCGTAAATCATTTCCCATTCATTGAAGAGTTCGCCCACCGTCGGGTATCGCCAGATTGTTTGGTCTGCAACTGTGGTACGCTGTTGATCATTTTTGACGAATTTAACAATTGAAAATGTAATTTGACTTTTGAAAGTATATATATATTCTAACAAAGTGTAAGAGGACACGTATCTCTTGCGAAGTGTGAACGGGCTTGGTCCAGAAATTTTTAATTTAAGTTTTTCATATTTGCGGTGTCTTCTATTTCGCCTTCAGAGTGTATTCTCTTCCGGTTTGTCTGGCTTAGGGTATTGCAATTAAAGGAATGACCATCCTCACGTTCTAGCCGAAAAGTATAAAAAGATAAATAAAAAAGCTTAAGTTTACACTTTTTCTGGCTTATTGTCACGACTGCTTACATGACTGCTATACTGAGAGGCTGGAAGCTTTCGACTTATTATAGGCTCTTGCCCAACCACTCTTCGTCCTCGGACTGCTTATAGTGTACCAGAGAGGGAAAATATTCTCCAGAGGGGTTCGCGAAGTTGAGTAGTTTTCTTGTCAGATGTGCAAGTATTCCATACTCATGCAGTTGTGCAAGAGATCAATTAATGGTCTTACAATTATTAAATATATATTTAAGACAATTGAAAAATAAATTTGATTTTTGAAAGTAGTTGTGTCTGTCAAACTCTGAAAACTATGCAGCCAAATTTTAGAAACAAATTTTTTTCTGATCCAAGTTGTTTTATTATCAGATCTGATCCGGATCAGATCACAAAGGATAATAAAACACGGCCGTTGTCTCTCACACTTTTATTACTCGACATTCGTCATCTTCTTTTTGTTCTGGCTGTCGGGCTTTTTCTAAATGTTCCCTCTTATATAAAATCTTTTCATGTTGTAAAACTATATTTTGTAGTAATCTTTTTCTGTTTTTATTGTCTTTTTGTTACGGTAAATTTTCCCGTAACAGAAACCATTCTTACATTTAGTTATTTACATTTCGATACCCCTCTCTTTTCGTCAAACCCTTCCCTATCATTTCTTCGTCCCATCATTTCTCCGTTGTTTGCTCTTAGCAATGTGATCGAAACATAGCTTTGAGCAAATGACAAAATAGGTGCATGTCGTAATCAGCGGATGAGCTGAACTGATGTCGGCGTTTGGTGTGTCGAGCCAGAAGCCTCTGGAGACTCGCACACCATTTACTTAAATCGAAGGTCATTCATACTTCGTTACTTACAAGCTGTTGCGGTAAAATTTACCACAACAAAAACCATCTTACGATAGTTTGTTCAAAAACCCTTATTGTCATAATTTTGGTCGCAGCTGCATGGTTCTGGGTTAGTTGAGGGCAGCCATGGTCCCATCAGCCAGTGGCGTACTCACAGAGAACCCTGCAAAAGTAACCAACCATTTGCGAGTAGATCGGACGGTTCTACAAAACTCTTTACCCCTCCTAATCACTTCCTGATTCCTGATACCTACCCCATCTTTCCACCTGGATTGCCATCAATCGTGTTGAGCCAGCAGGTTGGCTGGAGACTCGCACGCAACGCTGTGTGTGAACAAAGAGTAAAGACAGAAGGAGTCTGTCCAAACGATCAAATACACAAACCTACACTAAACACATCAGATCACACACCACATACACAAACCACACGGAGAAACAATACTAGAAACCATTACAATCATCACACACACAAACCTATTTTCATACACATATACACACAAATCATCCATCACACATATACACACAAATCAGTCATCATCCACATACAACAACACTGATACACAAGTTGATCAACACCAAATCATCAATGGCAAAGTACCCAACGAACATACTTTTCTATGGCCGAGTGCCCAACTTTTAACTTTAATTTTAACTTTTACTAATCGCCACTTAAATTTTGTTGCAGGAAAATCACGTTATTTGTCAGTCTTCCCCTGTTAAAAATCTGAACAAAAGTCCACCAGACCTAAATTGTAAAAATACGCGTTACCAATTTTTCCTCCTTCTCTTCGAAACATTTTACTACGTCGTTAGTAGAAAAATTGTCTGCAGACCCGTTCTGCACATAACTTTTCCAACCACCGATGTAGCTTACCTTTTAGTTGCACAGAATGGTGCATGTCTTCGCTTTATCGCTTTCACTACAAAAAAAGGCACTGAACTCTTCCGTCAGCTGTTAGCCGACCATAATTTCCCAAGATCGTGGAAATTTGGTGGCTAAGGAGAATATTGAAAGACAGTAGGGTATTCCAAATAAAACGGTAGTCCTCTCATGCAAAACGCTGATTGGTGCTAAATATCCGTAATGGAACCCACTGTGGCTGAATGAACGGCCAAGACAAACGACGATCATGAAAAAGCTTGATGAGAGAGTTGGGGAAGTGACTTCATTGTTGGCTATGAGACATAGAGGTTTTGAAGAAAAAGCGATAAAGCGATTTTGGAAGAAAATTGATATTTGAGCAGCCATATTGGTTTAGATTTTAAATTTTGATTTAAAAAGTTCCAAGTTACAAGTTTGGTGACTTGTTTGAAAATTAGTAGTTTTCTGTAAAATTGTGGTACTTTTTTTTGGAGTGTGGATAAAGGGTTCTGGCAGAACGGGCCAGCAACAGAACTTCCCAACCAGAAAAAAAAATTGGAAAAGTGTCAGCTAAGGACACCGAAAGCGGAGGAGGAACAATTGAATTGTTGAGATAAGTAGAGTGAAATCTGTTTTGTAAATTGTGCGTGTTTTTGACTGATTTGAAGTTTGTGAAATTTTGCTGTAATTGTGCATAAATATCTGGTTGTCTTTTGTGCGGCTAATTTCCCGTATATTGAGGGACTCGCGACCTTTCATTGCCATACGGCATTTTCAAGACAACACGATAACGGGCTTTTCTTGCTTCCTTGACTTTGGCGAAACTATTGTTTGCTCTTTTACTTTTCTTACATCTTCTAAAAAACTCTTATAACTCTATATTTTCGAAAAGATTTGGGTTTTTAATCCTAATCTCTTAAGGTTTTCCCAACACCATTACTTAAACATTAAAGAAAATTCTACTTTACATATACTCTAAAACTATCTTTTGTTTTTCCACTCAAACTCGTTCCTTCTCCTTGGTCGTATTTTCTTTTTTCTTATTTTTCAGCAAAGGTTTGAAAATTCCTTTTACTAAAAATTTTCTGGCGCCCACTAAATTTTCGTTGACCCTCAGACTAACGAAAATTTTAATATCAACTACCCACCCACTTAATCGATCAAAGAAAATATTAATTACCTACCGCAAATAACTAATCAAAATTTTCCATCGAACACACCCCCAGCTGAGCGGCCGTGGTATCAGCATAAATTGTTGCTGGACGCGCTTTTCCTTTCCAGACAACAAACATACCTTTTTTTCTTATCAAACGTCATTTATCGAAAATTTTCCCTCGCGTGCACATCGGTGCAATTTGTTCTTTTTTATATAATTTGTTTGGAATCGGATATTCCTTTTTGTTTTTATAGTTCGCGGTCTTTAAGTAAAAGCGTATTCATCGTAAAGTAATCCTCTGTAATTTCAAATAAATATTAGAATAAAAGATAAAGTTCTGTGGAAGGAAAAGGTGCAACAAGTGGCGCCCAACGTGGGGCCTTTGGAAAAGTTTAGAATCTTTTTTACAAGCGGTTTTGGTTTGTGAATAAACCTGTGATTGTGTCGTTCCTGTGTGTTTTTTTTTGCAAAATTTTTGTGAATAATTGATTCTGTTGGTTTTTTCTATTCCTAGGTTTGGTGCGTATTTTGATTTTGTAAAGAAGTGCAATCAAGTTTGATTCCAGTTAAAAGTTTTGGTGGATTTTTGTTTGCTGTTCGGTCGGTGGAAAGTGGATAAGTATACGTACATACATTCGTACACGCAGTATACTTTCAACAAGTAAGGTTTTATTTTTCTTTTTTCTCATTTACATTGTTGTTTGCACAGCATTTTGCTGGTAGCAAATAGATTGTTCTTATTATATTCTGTTGCTTACATTTTATTTTTTTTTTCGCCAACAAATATATTACCTTTTACATTTGCCTAAAATATATATATCCATACATTATTGAAATCGTTTGTTGTCGAATTGCGGGATTCTTTTTTTCAATAAGAGTTTTTTGGGGTGAGCTGCTATAGCTTTAGTAGTGTGTGTATGTGACTGCGATTGCAATTGCCGACTTCGGAGTTGCCGTGATTTTTTGTTTGTGTGAAAAGTACTTTTTATTATTGGTTAGTAGTGAAAAGTAACAAATTATTTTTTTGTGAATGAAGTATTATTTCCAGTGCTTATAGTAGGTTACAGGAGAAATTTAAAAAGTTTTTGAAAGAGTTTTTTTTGTGCAAGGCGTTTAACTGATAATTTTTTTTTTTGATTGTTTTATAGAATAAAGATTAAAGGGAGTTAGTTTTATTGTGATTGCTGTTTGTTTTTAAAAGTTTTTTTTGAAGTTTTTTTGAGATTGAGTCGAATTGAGATCGAAAGTTTTTGAAAAAGTTTTTTTTAGTTATTTGAGGATAAGGGGCTGTTTTTCTATCGTTGTTTTTCAGATTAGTTTGAATAGTTTGAGTATTTTACTTTTTTGAGTTGAGTGAAAATAAAGTTTTGTTTTCAATCATTGTTCTGAGAATTAGTTAGAATAGTTTGAAAGCTTTCAGTGGCTTGAGTGAGAACAAGGTGTTTTTCAATCACTGGTTTGTAAACTAGTTTGAATTGTTTGAGTGTTTTACACAGTGACTTTATCGGCTTGAGTGAGAATAAGGGTTTTATTTCCACAGTTGCGTTTTGGATTAGTTTGAACAGTTTTTTAAAATGAATATCGGTAGGTTAGCAGTAGACGAACTCGCATATGAGATGCAGATTCGTGGTTTGAAAGTGGGTACAGTTGAAGTAATGAGGAAAGCCCTCAGATCTTCAAGAGTTTTAGAGTCTCGGGGTACCTTGGAAAACTCAAAGAGTTATCCGTTTAGTTTTGAGGAGGATAGAGAGGCTGTAAAAGCAAAAACGGAAGAGATTAGGGTTCTTTTGGAAGATCCTCCAAAAGATCCGAAATCTTCAGAATGCGTCAAAATTATTACAAAGATTGAGTGGGCATTAGGCCGGATTGGTAGGGCAGTTTGTGAGGATGAGAAGGATGAAGAAGACCAGAGTGAGTTAAAGAATGAATTGTTGATATTATAAGGAGTGCTTATGGGTGATAGTGGAGACAGTGACTTAGAGGATGAAATTCCGAAGAAGGTTGTAGCATCAGGAGTTGCAGGTGGCCGCTCGGTGAGTGTAAGTCCATCATGCGGTAATGCGATAAATAGGAATGCAGGAAGATCTTGTGAGGAAGCAAGTGTTAGTGGAACTAGTCGTGTGAATGAAGGTGGCAGGAGGAATGTGACGAATGAGAGGTTGTTGGGTGGTCGTATGAACGAGGAAACTCGACGTGAGAGTGAGAGTGATGCTCGTATTAGAGAGCTAGAAAGAGAAATCGAATTAATGCGATTGTTGAGAGAGAGTGATAGGGAATCTAGAGTGAATAGGGAAACTGGAGGAGTGAGTAAGGAGATTTTAGGGAATAGAAGGTTAGGTGATGCTGAAGCTTCAATAGGTGAAGCAGCTCATAGGGATGAACCAGTTAGTAATGGTTCAAATGTAGGATTTTTAGAGCAGCTAGTAAATGGGATGAGTGTATTGAATGGGTCTAATGGTAAATATTCTGAGCGGATTGGAAAATGGAATGTTAAGTTTTCAGGCGAGTCAGATAGTTTTTCGTTGAATGCGTTTTTAGAAAGGGTCGAGGAACTTCGTCTTGCTAACGATGTTCCGGTAGCCCATTTGTTTAAATCAGCAGCAGTATTACTCACGGGGAAGGCCCTTATGTGGTACCGAACCGTGAGAACCGTCAACCTGGGGAGAGTTGGTAAAAGAATTGAAGGCGGAGTTCCTACCCACGAATTACGATGATCTCCTCTTGGAGGAGATTAATCGTCGTTCCCAAGGGAAGGATGAAACCTTAGGGGGGTATCTATCAGTTATGAGGACGTTGTTTAGGTGGTTGTCAGAACCGATTTCAGAGGGAAGGAAACTTGCAATTTTGAAAAAGAACGTGGACCCATTCTTCCATCAGCTGATTGCGTGCGCCAAGCCGGCAACGGTGAAGGAACTCGCATCACTGAGTAGGGAGCTGGACACGCTAAAGGTAAACATGGATACGTTTACCCCACCTTCGAAAGGGAAGAATCTCTTGGAACCAGAGTGTGGTTACAAACCGGTTGCGGCGGTGCAACAACGGGTTGCTGTCGTAGACCCTGCCCCGGAGAACCCTCATCGTCGTGTTAAGTGTTTCAACTGCAATCAGGAAGGCCATTTCTCATCTAATTGTTCTGTTCCTAGGAAGTGTTTTGGATGTGGTGCTAAGGGTGTTTCTCAGCGTGAATGTAGGCGTTGTTCGGGAAATGGTCAACGGGCTCTCGGGTCAGCAGGCCGAGTAGCTCGTCGGAATTAGATAGGTCGCCTGCTGGCGATCAGGAGTTTGGAGTTTTTCCGAGGAGCAGAGACTAACTGCGATATCGGACATAGGTAGTATTAGGGAAAAATCAGAGTTGAGTGTGGATGAGAATAAGAAGTTGGAGTCTTTAGTCGAAGACATGTTTAGTAGTATGAGTGAGGGATTAGGATGTACAAATCTCGTAGAGCATAGGATTAGGACGTCCGCAGAACCGATAAAACAGAGGTATTATCCGGTATCACCGGCGATACAACAACACATAGATAAGGAATTGCAGGAAATGTTGGACGCAGGAGTTATCGAGAAATCGAAAAGCCCTTGGGCGTCCCCAATATTATTAGTGAAGAAGAAAGACGGTTCTTATCGGTTCTGCATAGACTATAGGAAGTTAAATGAGGTTACAGATAGGGACGCTTACCCTCTCCCGTTCATTTCAGCCATTTTGGACAAGCTCCGAAATGCTAGGTTTTTGTCTTCCTTAGACATTAAGTCTGCCTATTGGCAGATACCTATGGAGGAAGAATCGAGAAAGTATACGGCCTTTACCGTACCGGGTAGAGGATTATTCCAATTTTTGAGGATGCCTTTTGGGCTACACAACTCCCCGGCGACATGGCAGAGGTTTATTGACGACGTTCTGGGTCCCGACTTGGAACCGTTCGTCTTCGTATACTTGGATGACGTCATCATCGTCACCGATTCTTTCGAGAAACATCTCGAAATATTGCAGGAAGTTTTTAAACGGTTGAGGGAAGCAGGTTTAAAAGTAGGTAGGGAAAAGTGTAATTTTTGTAGGCCTTCCTTAAAGTTTCTCGGATATGTGGTAGATAGAAACGGACTTCACGTCGATCCTGAAAATGTCGAAAGTATGGTGAAGATTCCGCCACCCAAGAACGTCAAGGAAGTTAGGAGTTTTGTAGGGACAATTTCATGGTATAGGAGATTTGTACCAAATTTTGCAGGGTTAGTTAGGCCCCTTACTGACTTGTTGAAAAAGAATAAAAAGTTTGTGTGGTCGAATGAGTGTGATGAGTGTCTTAGGAAGGCGAAAGAATGCTTGGTTACGGCACCGATTCTGACCTGTCCAGATTTTTCTCGACCATTTGTCGTTCAGACTGATGCGTCGGATTATGGAATCGGGGCTGTACTGTCGCAAAGTTTTGATGAGGATGAGAAGGCTATTTGTTACATTAGCCGATCACTAAATAGAAGTGAGAAAAATTATTCGACTACGGAGAAGGAGTGTTTGGCAGTGATGTGGGCCATTGAGAAGTTGAGGCCGTATTTGGAAGGTGTCCAATTTACGGTTATAACTGATCACAATTCCTTAGTGTGGTTGAGTAATCTCAAGGATCCTCAAGGGAGATTAGCGCGTTGGGCCATTCGGCTACAACAATTCGATTTTAGGATCATCCATTGAAAAGGGAAAGAACATGTAGTTCCTGACATGTTATCGCGAGGAGTGCTGGAGTTAGCTGGTATCTCAGAAGCGGATTCTGACCCTTGGATAGTCAAAATGAAATCGGCTGTTGAAAAGGATCCATTGTTATATCCATCGTGGAGAGTTGAGAATGGTAGGCTTTTTAAACATGTCAGAGCGAGTCATGTTTTGGTGAATGAAAGTGGAGATGAGTGGAAATTAGTGATAGGAAAAAAAGATAGGTTAGGGATTTTAGAAAAATGTCATGATGGTCCATTAGCAGGACACATGGGTATACGAAAAACTTTTGCTAGGGTGGTTGAAAAATATTATTGGCCTAAAATGAGAGGAGATATTACCAGATATGTTAGGAACTGTAGGACTTGCCAACAAGTGAAGCCGATGAATGAGAAACCAGCTGGTTTGATGACGGAAAGAGAAGGTACCTCCAAACCATGGGAAATGATCTGCGTGGACCTGGTGGGTCCGCTTCCAAAATCATCGAGGGGTTTTATCCACATTCTGACTGTGGTCGATTACTTTACTAAGTTCCCTTTGTTGTTTCCGCTTCGGTCTGCAACTGCTAGGTCGGTATGTAAGGAGCTTGAAGAGAATGTGTTTCTTTTGTTTGGTGTTCCGAAATGGATTGTGTGTGATAACGGCCCCAAATTTCGCAGTAAAGAACTGCAGTCCCTGTGTGCAGAATACGCGTCGAATCTGAGGTATACTGCACACTACCATCCCCAAGCTAACCCTGCGGAAAGAATTAACCAAATAATCAAGACAACGTTGAGAGCTTATGTCTCTGAAAACCATCGGAGTTGGGATACGCAGCTGGCAAAGATGGCCTGTGCGATCCGAACCTCGCAATATGAGGTGTTAGGGTTTTCCCCATATTTTGCGAATTTTGGAAGAAACATGGCCACTAGTGGTCGTGATTTCGAGTCGAGGATTGATGGTGAAGAGAGTCACCAATCCCAAGAAGAGATAGGAGCTTCATTCAAGAAGCTCAGAGAAGATATTGCTAAGAAGCTAGGGGCAGCGACTAAGAAGTCGGCCCAGATTTACAATCTACGCCGGAGAGACACGCAGTATCAACCTGGCGATCTCGTGTGGCGTAGAAACTTTGTACTCTCCGACGCTGCGAACTATTATGCTGCGAAATTGGCACCAAAGTTTGTTGGGCCTTTTCGTATCAGTAAACGTTTGTCACCTTGGACATACGTACTGAAAGATGATAAAGGGAAAGATCGCGGAACGTGGCACGTTAAAGACCTCAAGCCGTTTGTTGATGAGGCCAATGAAAGTAGAAGTCCCTAATTTTGAATTAACGTAATTTATTTTATTTTGTTTTGTAATTTTTTTTTTTTTTTTTTTAATATAATTCACACCGGATCGCTATCTCTTTCCCTTTAATCTTGCTCTCTTTTTCTTTTAAATAAACTTTCATTCTCTTTTTCATCCTTGAAATTCTTTAATTTTTTATTATTCTTTACAATTTTCATTTTCTTCAGTTTTACTTTCCTTCTATTATTAATTTTCTTAAACTCGGTTACATATACTTTGTCTTGATGGAACTTATACTTGTGGTGTTTACCCTTCCATCTGTTTCCTCTTTTTCCTGTGTGTGTATGCTAGTACTTTAGGAAATGGTTTACGTTTCTTGTGAAAAGTAAACACATTCCCTGGGAGGTAAGGGTGGGATTTGTTGCGGTAAAATTTACCACAACAAAAACCATCTTAAGATAGTTTGTTCAAAAACCCTTATTCTCATAATTTTGGTCGCAGCTGCATGGTTCTGGGTGAGTTGAGGGCAGCCATGGTCCCATCAACCAGTGGCGTACTCACAGAGAACCCTGCAAAAGCAACCAACCATTTGCGAGTAGATCGGACGGTTCTACAAAACTCTTTACCCCTCCTAATCACTTCCTGATTCCTGATACCTACCCCATCTTTCCACCTGGATTGCCATCAATCGTGTTGAGCCAGCAGGTTGGCTGGAGACTCGCACGCAACGCTGTGTGTGAACAAAGAGTAAAGACAGAAGGAGTCTGTCCAAACGATCAAATACACAAACCTACACTAAACACATCAGATCACACACCACATACACAAACCACACGGAGAAACAATACTAGAAACCATTGCAATCATCACACACACAAACCTATTTTCATACACATATACACACAAATCATCCATCACACATATACACACAAATCAGTCATCATCCACATACAACAACACTGATACACAAGTTGATCAACACCAAATCATCAATGGCAAAGTACCCAACGAACATACTTTTCTATGGCCGAGTGCCCAACTTTTAACTTTAATTTTAACTTTTACTAATCGCCACTTAAATTTTGTTGCAGGAAAATCACGTTATTTGTCAGTCTTCCCCTATTAAAAATCTGAACAAAAGTCCACCAGACCTAAATTGTAAAAATACGCGTTACCAATTTTTCCTCCTTCTCTTCGAAACATTTTACTACGTCGTTAGTAGAAAAATTGTCTGCAGACCCGTTCTGCACATAACCTTTCCAACCACCGATGTAGCTTACCTTTTAGTTGCACAGAATGGTGCATGTCTTCGCTTTATCGCTTTCACTACAAAAAAAGGCACTGAACTCTTCCGTCAGCTGTTAGCCGACCATAATTTCCCAAGATCGTGGAAATTTGGTGGCTAAGGGGAATATTGAAAGACAGTAGGGTATTCCAAATAAAACGGTAGTCCTCTCACGCAAAACGCTGATTGGTGCTAAATATCCGTAATGGAACCCACTGTGGCTGAATGAACGGCCAAGACAAACGACGATCATGAAGAAGCTTGATGAGAGAGTTGGGGAAGTGACTTCATTGTTGGCTATGAGACATAGAGGTTTTGAAGAAAAAGCAATAAAGCGATTTTGGAAGAAAATTGATATTTGAGCAGCCATATTGGTTTAGATTTTAAATTTTGATTTAAAAAGTTCCAAGTTACAAGTTTGGTGACTTGTTTGAAAATTAGTAGTTTTCTGTAAAATTGTGGTACTTTTTTTGGAGTGTGGATAAAGGGTTCTGGCAGAACGGGCCAGCAACAGAACTTCCCAACCAGAAAAAAAATTGGAAAAGTGTCAGCTAAGGACACCGAAAGCGAAGGAGGAACAATTGAATTGTTGAGATAAGTAGAGTGAAATCTGTTTTGTAAATTGTGCGTGTTTTTGACTGATTTGAAGTTTGTGAAATTTTGCTGTAATTGTACATAAATATCTGGTTGCCTTTTGTGCGGCTAATTTCCCGTATATTGAGGGACTCGCGACCTTTCATTGCCATACGGCATTTTCAAGACAGCACGATAACGGGCTTTTCTTGCTTCCTTGACTTTGGCGAAACTATTGTTTGCTCTTTTACTTTTCTTACATCTTCTAAAAAACTCTTATAACTCTATATTTTCGAAAAGATTTGGGTTTTTAATCCTAATCTCTTAAGGTTTTCCCAACACCATTACTTAAACATTAAAGAAAATTCTACTTTACATATACTCTAAAACTATCTTTTGTTTTTCCACTCAAACTTGTTCCATCTCCTTGGTCGTATTTTCTTTTTTCTTATTTTTCAGCAAAGGTTTGAAAATTCCTTTAACTAAAAATTTTCTGGCGCCCACTAAATTTTCGTTGACCCTCGGACTAACGAAAATTTTAATATCAACTACCCACCCACTTAATCGATCAAAGAAAATATTAATTACCTACCGCAAATAACTAATCAAAATTTTCCATCGAACACACCCCCAGCTGAGCGGCCGTGGTATCAGCATAAATTGTTGCTGGACGCGCTTTTCCTTTCCAGACAACAAACATACCTTTTTTTCTTATCAAACGTCATTTATCGAAAATTTTCCCTCGCGTGCACATCGGTGCAATTTGTTCTTTTTTATATAATTTGTTTGGAATCGGATATTCCTTTTTGTTTTTATAGTTCGCGGTCTTTAAGTAAAAGCGTATTCATCGTAAAGTAATCCTCTATAATTTCAAATAAATATTAGAATAAAAGATAAAGTTCTGTGGAAGGAAAAGGTGCAACAAGTGGCGCCCAACGTGGGGCCTTTGGAAAAGTTTAGAATCTTTTTTACAAGCGGTTTTGGTTTGTGAATAAACCTGTGATTGTGTCGTTCCTGTGTGTTTTTTTTTGCAAAATTTTTGTGAATAATTGATTCTGTTGGTTTTTTCTATTCCTAGGTTTGGTGCGTATTTTGATTTTGTAAAGAAGTGCAATCAAGTTTGATTCCAGTTAAAAGTTTTGGTGGATTTTTGTTTGCTGTTCGGTCGGTGGAAAGTGGATAAGTATACGTACATACATTCGTACACGCAGTATACTTTCAACAAGTAAGGTTTTATTTTTCTTTTTTCTCATTTACATTGTTGTTTGCACAGCATTTTGCTGGTAGCAAATAGATTGTTCTTATTATATTCTGTTGCTTACATTTTATTTTTTTTTTCGCCAACAAATATATTACCTTTTACATTTGCCTAAAATATATATATCCATACATTATTGAAATCGTTTGTTGTCGAATTGCGGGATTCTTTTTTTCAATAAGAGTTTTTTGGGGTGAGCTGCTATAGCTTTAGTAGTGTGTGTATGTGACTGCGATTGCAATTGCCGACTTCGGAGTTGCCGTGATTTTTTGTTTGTGTGAAAAGTACTTTTTATTATTGGTTAGTAGTGAAAAGTAACAAATTATTTTTTTGTGAATGAAGTATTATTTCCAGTGCTTATAGTAGGTTACAGGAGAAATTTAAAAAGTTTTTGAAAGAGTTTTTTTTGTGCAAGGCGTTTAACTGATAATTTTTTTTTTTGATTGTTTTATAGAATAAAGATTAAAGGGAGTTAGTTTTATTGTGATTGCTGTTTGTTTTTAAAAGTTTTTTTTGAAGTTTTTTTGAGATTGAGTCGAATTGAGATCGAAAGTTTTTGAAAAAGTTTTTTTTAGTTATTTGAGGATAAGGGGCTGTTTTTCTATCGTTGTTTTTCAGATTAGTTTGAATAGTTTGAGTATTTTACTTTTTTGAGTTGAGTGAAAATAAAGTTTTGTTTTCAATCATTGTTCTGAGAATTAGTTAGAATAGTTTGAAAGCTTTCAGTGGCTTGAGTGAGAACAAGGTGTTTTTCAATCACTGGTTTGTAAACTAGTTTGAATTGTTTGAGTGTTTTACACAGTGACTTTATCAGCTTGAGTGAGAATAAGGGTTTTATTTCCACAGTTGCGTTTTGGATTAGTTTGAACAGTTTTTTAAAATGAATATCGGTAGGTTAGCAGTAGACGAACTCGCATATGAGATGCAGATTCGTGGTTTGAAAGTGGGTACAGTTGAAGTAATGAGGAAAGCCCTCAGATCTTCAAGAGTTTTAGAGTCTCGGGGTACCTTGGAAAACTCAAAGAGTTATCCGTTTAGTTTTGAGGAGGATAGAGAGGCTGTAAAAGCAAAAACGGAAGAGATTAGGGTTCTTTTGGAAGATCCTCCAAAAGATCCGAAATCTTCAGAATGCGTCAAAATTATTACAAAGATTGAGTGGGCATTAGGCCGGATTGGTAGGGCAGTTTGTGAGGATGAGAAGGATGAAGAAGACCAGAGTGAGTTAAAGAATGAATTGTTGATATTATAAGGAGTGCTTATGGGTGATAGTGGAGACAGTGACTTAGAGGATGAAATTCCGAAGAAGGTTGTAGCATCAGGAGTTGCAGGTGGCCGCTCGGTGAGTGTAAGTCCATCATGCGGTAATGCGATAAATAGGAATGCAGGAAGATCTTGTGAGGAAGCAAGTGTTAGTGGAACTAGTCGTGTGAATGAAGGTGGCAGGAGGAATGTGACGAATGAGAGGTTGTTGGGTGGTCGTATGAACGAGGAAACTCGACGTGAGAGTGAGAGTGATGCTCGTATTAGAGAGCTAGAAAGAGAAATCGAATTAATGCGATTGTTGAGAGAGAGTGATAGGGAATCTAGAGTGAATAGGGAAACTGGAGGAGTGAGTAAGGAGATTTTAGGGAATAGAAGGTTAGGTGATGCTGAAGCTTCAATAGGTGAAGCAGCTCATAGGGATGAACCAGTTAGTAATGGTTCAAATGTAGGATTTTTAGAGCAGCTAGTAAATGGGATGAGTGTATTGAATGGGTCTAATGGTAAATATTCTGAGCGGATTGGAAAATGGAATGTTAAGTTTTCAGGCGAGTCAGATAGTTTTTCGTTGAATGCGTTTTTAGAAAGGGTCGAGGAACTTCGTTTTGCTAACGATGTTCCGGTAGCCCATTTGTTTAAATCAGCAGCAGTATTACTCACGGGGAAGGCCCTTATGTGGTACCGAACCGTGAGAACCGTCAACCTGGGGAGAGTTGGTAAAAGAATTGAAGGCGGAGTTCCTACCCACGAATTACGATGATCTCCTCTTGGAGGAGATTAATCGTCGTTCCCAAGGGAAGGATGAAACCTTAGGGGGGTATCTATCAGTTATGAGGACGTTGTTTAGGCGGTTGTCAGAACCGATTTCAGAGGGAAGGAAACTTGCAATTTTGAAAAAGAACGTGGACCCATTCTTCCAACAGCTGATTGCGTGCGCCAAGCCAGCAACGGTGAAGGAACTCGCATCACTGAGTAGGGAGCTGGACACGCTAAAGGTAAACATGGATACGTTTACCCCACCTTCGAAAGGGAAGAATCTCTTGGAACCAGAGTGTGGTTACAAACCGGTTGCGGCGGTGCAACAACGGGTTGCTGTCGTAGACCCTGCCCCGGAGAACCCTCATCGTCGTGTTAAGTGTTTCAACTGCAATCAGGAAGGCCATTTCTCATCTAATTGTTCTGTTCCTAGGAAGTGTTTTGGATGTGGTGCTAAGGGTGTTTCTCAGCGTGAATGTAGGCGTTGTTCGGGAAATGGTCACCGGGCTCTCGGGTCAGCAGGCCGAGTAGCTCGTCGGAATTAGATAGGTCGCCTGCTGGCGACCAGTTGGAGGACATTCAGTTAGGTTTTACTCTCGCGGCAAGTGATAGGGACATAAGGCCATATTTAGGAGTTTTTATTTATGGAATTAGGTTTTTAGGGTTATTAGATTCAGGTGCCTCCCGAACCATAGTTGGTGGTGAGGGTTGGAAAATTTTGCAGGATTTAGGGCTTAGTGTAGGGAACTCAGACATAAAATCAGTAGCGTTAGCAGATGGGAAGGGTGTAGGAGTTTTAGGTTCTCTGCCTCTCCCGATGGTAGTTGAGGGTAGGTCCATCTTGTGGGATTGTTTGGTTATTCCAAACCTTCCACAACTCTTGATTTTGGGTGCAGATTTTTGGGCACTTGCGGGTATAGTCCCGGATTTAAGATCAGGAGTTTGGAGTTTTTCCGAGGAGCAGAGACTAACTGCGATATCGGACATAGGTAGTATTAGGGAAAAATCAGAGTTGAGTGTGGATGAGAATAAGAAGTTGGAGTCTTTAGTCGAAGACATGTTTAGTAGTATGAATGAGGGATTAGGATGTACAAATCTCGTAGAGCATAGGATTAGGACGTCCGCAGAACCGATAAAACAGAGGTATTATCCGGTATCGCCGGCGATACAACAACACATAGATAAGGAATTGCAGGAAATGTTGGACGCAGGAGTTATCGAGAAATCGAAAAGCCCTTGGGCGTCCCCAATATTATTAGTGAAGAAGAAAGACGGTTCTTATCGGTTCTGCATAGACTATAGGAAGTTAAATGAGGTTACAGATAGGGACGCTTACCCTCTCCCGTTCATTTCAGCCATTTTGGACAAGCTCCGAAATGCTAGGTTTTTGTCTTCCCTAGACATTAAGTCTGCCTATTGGCAGATACCTATGGAGGAAGAATCGAGAAAGTATACGGCCTTTACCGTACCGGGTAGAGGATTATTCCAATTTTTGAGGATGCCTTTTGGGCTACACAACTCCCCGGCGACATGGCAGAGGTTTATTGACGACGTTCTGGGTCCCGACTTGGAACCTTTCGTCTTCGTATACTTGGATGACGTCATCATCGTCACCGATTCTTTCGAGAAACATCTCGAAATATTGCAGGAAGTTTTTAAGCGGTTGAGGGAAGCAGGTTTAAAAGTAGGTAGGGAAAAGTGTAATTTTTGTAGGCCTTCCTTAAAGTTTCTCGGATATGTGGTAGATAGAAACGGACTTCACGTCGATCCTGAAAAGGTCGAAAGTATGGTGAAGATTCCGCCACCCAAGAACGTCAAGGAAGTTAGGAGTTTTGTAGGGACAATTTCATGGTATAGGAGATTTGTACCAAATTTTGCAGGGTTAGTTAGGCCCCTTACTGACTTGTTGAAAAAGAATAAAAAGTTTGTGTGGTCGAATGAGTGTGATGAGTGTCTTAGGAAGGCGAAAGAATGCTTGGTTACGGCACCGATTCTGACCTGTCCAGATTTTTCTCGACCATTTGTCGTTCAGACTGATGCGTCGGATTATGGAATCGGGGCTGTACTGTCGCAAAGTTTTGATGAGGGTGAGAAGGCTATTTGTTACATTAGCCGATCACTAAATAGAAGTGAGAAAAATTATTCGACTACGGAGAAGGAGTGTTTGGCAGTGATGTGGGCCATTGAGAAGTTGAGGCCGTATTTGGAAGGTGTCCAATTTACGGTTATAACTGATCACAATTCCTTAGTGTGGTTGAGTAATCTCAAGGATCCTCAAGGGAGATTAGCGCGTTGGGCCATTCGGCTACAACAATTCGATTTTAGGATCATCCATCGGAAAGGGAAAGAACATGTAGTTCCTGACATGTTATCGCGAGGAGTGCCGGAGTTAGCTGGTATCTCAGAAGCGGATTCTGACCCTTGGATAGTCAAAATGAAATCGGCTGTTGAAAAGGATCCATTGTTATATCCATCGTGGAGAGTTGAGAATGGTAGGCTTTTTAAACATGTCAGAGCGAGTCATGTTTTGGTGAATGAAAGTGGAGATGAGTGGAAATTAGTGATAGGAAAAAAAGATAGGTTAGGGATTTTAGAAAAATGTCATGATGGTCCATTAGCAGGACACATGGGTATACGAAAAACTTTTGCTAGGGTGGTTGAAAAATATTATTGGCCTAAAATGAGAGGAGATATTACCAGATATGTTAGGAACTGTAGGACTTGCCAACAAGTGAAGCCGATGAATGAGAAACCAGCTGGTTTGATGACGGAAAGAGAAGGTACCTCCAAACCATGGGAAATGATCTGCGTGGACCTGGTGGGTCCGCTTCCAAAATCATCGAGGGGTTTTATCCACATTCTGACTGTGGTCGATTACTTTACTAAGTTCCCTTTGTTGTTTCCGCTTCGGTCTGCAACTGCTAGGTCGGTATGTAAGGAGCTTGAAGAGAATGTGTTTCTTTTGTTTGGTGTTCCGAAATGGATTGTGTGTGATAACGGCCCCCAATTTCGCAGTAAAGAACTGCAGTCCCTGTGTGCAGAATACGCGTCGAATCTGAGGTATACTGCACACTACCATCCCCAAGCTAACCCTGCGGAAAGAATTAACCAAATAATCAAGACAACGTTGAGAGCTTATGTCTCTGAAAACCATCGGAGTTGGGATACGCAGCTGGCAAAGATGGCCTGTGCGATCCGAACCTCGCAATATGAGGTGTTAGGGTTTTCCCCATATTTTGCGAATTTTGGAAGAAACATGGCCACTAGTGGTCGTGATTTCGAGTCGAGGATTGATGGTGAAGAGAGTCACCAATCCCAAGAAGAGATAGGAGCTTCATTCAAGAAGCTCAGAGAAGATATTGCTAAGAAGCTAGGGGCAGCGACTAAGAAGTCGGCCCAGATTTACAATCTACGCCGGAGAGACACGCAGTATCAACCTGGCGATCTCGTGTGGCGTAGAAACTTTGTACTCTCCGACGCTGCGAACTATTATGCTGCCCTAGTCCCTAATTTTGAATTAACGTAATTTATTTTATTTTGTTTTGTAATTTTTATTTTTTTTTTTTAATATAATTCACACCGGATCGCTATCTCTTTCCCTTTAATCTTGCTCTCTTTTTCTTTTAAATAAACTTTCATTCTCTTTTTCATCCTTGAAATTCTTTAATTTTTTATTATTCTTTACAATTTTCATTTTCTTCAGTTTTACTTTCCTTCTATTATTAATTTTCTTAAACTCGGTTACATATACTTTGTCTTGATGGAACTTATACTTGTGGTGTTTACCCTTCCATCTGTTTCCTCTTTTTCCTGTGTGTGTGTGCTAGTACTTTAGGAAATGGTTTACGTTTCTTGTGAAAAGTAAACACATTCCCTGGGAGGTAAGGGTGGGATTTGTTGCGGTAAAATTTACCACAACAAAAACCATCTTAAGATAGTTTGTTCAAAAACCCTTATTCTCATAATTTTGGTCGCAGCTGCATGGTTCTGGGTGAGTTGAGGGCAGCCATGGTCCCATCAACCAGTGGCGTACTCACAGAGAACCCTGCAAAAGCAACCAACCATTTGCGAGTAGATCGGACGGTTCTACAAAACTCTTTACCCCTCCTAATCACTTCCTGATTCCTGATACCTACCCCATCTTTCCACCTGGATTGCCATCAATCGTGTTGAGCCAGCAGGTTGGCTGGAGACTCGCACGCAACGCTGTGTGTGAACAAAGAGTAAAGACAGAAGGAGTCTGTCCAAACGATCAAATACACAAACCTACACTAAACACATCAGATCACACACCACATACACAAACCACATGGAGAAACAATACTAGAAACCATTACAATCATCACACACACAAACCTATTTTCATACACATATACACACAAATCATCCATCACACATATACACACAAATCAGTCATCATCCACATACAACAACACTGATACACAAGTTGATCAACACCAAATCATCAATGGCAAAGTACCCAACGAACATACTTTTCTATGGCCGAGTGCCCAACTTTTAACTTTAATTTTAACTTTTACTAATCGCCACTTAAATTTTGTTGCAGGAAAATCACGTTATTTGTCAGTCTTCCCCTATTAAAAATCTGAACAAAAGTCCACCAGACCTAAATTGTAAAAATACGCGTTACCAATTTTTCCTCCTTCTCTTCGAAACATTTTACTACGTCGTTAGTAGAAAAATTGTCTGCAGACCCGTTCTGCACATAACTTTTCCAACCACCGATGTAGCTTACCTTTAAGTTGCACAGAATGGTGCATGTCTTCGCTTTATCGCTTTCACTACAAAAAAAGGCACTGAACTCTTCTGTCAGCTGTTAGCCGACCATAATTTCCCAAGATCGGGGAAATTTGGTGGCTAAGGAGAATATTGAAAGACAGTAGGGTATTCCAAATAAAACGGTAGTCCTCTCATGCAAAACGCTGATTGGTGCTAAATATCCGTAATGGAACCCACTGTAGCTGAATGAACGGCCAAGACAAACGACGATCATGAAAAAGCTTGATGAGAGAGTTGGGGAAGTGACTTCATTGTTGGCTATGAGACATAGAGGTTTTGAAGAAAAAGCGATAAAGCGATTTTGGAAGAAAATTGATATTTGAGCAGCCATATTGGTTTAGATTTTAAATTTTGATTTAAAAAGTTCCAAGTTACAAGTTTGGTGACTTGTTTGAAAATTAGTAGTTTTCTGTAAAATTGTGGTACTTTTTTTGGAGTGTGGATAAAGGGTTCTGGCAGAACGGGCCAGCAACAGAACTTCCCAACCAGAAAAAAAAATTGGAAAAGTGTCAGCTAAGGACACCGAAAGCGAAGGAGGAACAATTGAATTGTTGAGATAAGTAGAGTGAAATCTGTTTTGTAAATTGTGCGTGCTTTTGACTGATTTGAAGTTTGTGAAATTTTGCTGTAATTGTGCATAAATATCTGGTTGTCTTTTGTGCGGCTAATTTCCCGTATATTGAGGGACTTGCGACCTTTCATTGCCATACGGCATTTTCAAGACAGCACGATAACGGGCTTTTCTTGCTTCCTTGACTTTGGCGAAACTATTGTTTGCTCTTTTACTTTTCTTACATCTTCTAAAAAACTCTTATAACTCTATATTTTCGAAAAGATTTGGGTTTTTAATCCTAATCTCTTAAGGTTTTCCCAACACCATTACTTAAACATTAAAGAAAATTCTACTTTACATATACTCTAAAACTATCTTTTGTTTTTCCACTCAAACTCGTTCCTTCTCCTTGGTCGTATTTTCTTTTTTCTTATTTTTCAGCAAAGGTTTGAAAATTCCTTTTACTAAAAATTTTCTGGCGCCCACTAAATTTTCGTTGACCCTCGGACTAACGAAAATTTTAATATCAACTACCCACCCACTTAATCGATCAAAGAAAATATTAATTACCTACCGCAAATAACTAATCAAAATTTTCCATCGAACACACCCCCAGCTGAGCGGCCGTGGTATCAGCATAAATTGTTGCTGGACGCGCTTTTCCTTTCCAGACAACAAACATACCTTTTTTTCTTATCAAACGTCATTTATCGAAAATTTTCCCTCGCGTGCACATCGGTGCAATTTGTTCTTTTTTATATAATTTGTTTGGAATCGGATATTCTTTTTGTTTTTCTAGTTCGCGGTCTTTAAGTAAAAGCGTATTCATCGTAAAGTAATCCTCTGTAATTTCAAATAAATATTAGAATAAAAGATAAAGTTCTGTGGAAGGAAAAGGTGCAACAAAGCATCATCATTCTCATTCATCGACATTCAAATCATTATCAACATTAACCCATTATCATCATGCACATATATCATCATCATACACACACCTCATTACACACACTACACAAGCAGGATATCACACACACAACACTATACACATACATACACATATCACAGAGGAGAACAATAGAAATGGCACGTGTAAACGCCATACTTCGTTATGAAACACACTGTGCAGCGTAGTGCTGCAAGTGTAAACAACCTAAATTTAACTTTTATTTTTGTAAAACCGATTCATAAGAATGAAACTTTAATAGTTTTCCCTTATCCCCAAGTCTGCGCAAAGATCCACCAAATAGGGTAAAGTAGCTCATTTTGGTTTTAGTAGCTTTTCCTCCCTTCTTCAATTTTCAAAAAGTTGTATAATAGTGAATTTTGTCCTTCCCCTGACTCAGTAAAATATATAGTAGAGTAACTGGGAAAATGCCCAGAAGTATTATTTTCAACTTTCAGGAACTTTCATTTTTCTCGACATGTTTTATGGGAGGGGTCTGATCTCGACTAATGAGCTGGATAAGATTTGGGAACAAACCCCCAACAACTTTTTCAGTTCAATGTGTTTGGAAAATTGTGCGAGTGAACGGTCTCGCTGGAATTCGACAACGGAGGTGCTTGTCAGCCATAAGGCTGCATGTGCTAGAAAGCCGTGACAGAAAACCTCGAGACACGATTGGCTGATTGTATGAATGTGTGGGTGAATTTGAAAGTCGAGAAAGGACAAACTGACAAGATCAACCACTTCTTGGTTGACCTAGTTCATGACAAGTGGTTTTTCTTGCGATTGATTACTTTTTTTTTAGAGAAGAAGAAAGTTAGGAAAGTGAAAGTTGAAGGTATTGTTTTTGAAGAAGTTGAAGACTGTTAAACAAAAAGTTTTGAGAAAAGTGTAGAGTCAGTGGGAGGCGAAAATTAAAAAGGAGAAGAAAACGTCAGACGGACGAGTCATAGGGAATAGAAGGAGGAAGGAATAGCTTAGAAAAGATAAGTAGAGTGTTTTTTTTATTTTTTCTGTGAGTCTTGTGATAAAGAGTTTCGGTTGATCTTTGCCTTCGTAAATTCTCAATAAAATTGTGAGACACGCGACCCTTTTTAGTTTAGTTTAGAAAGAACAATTAACGTTTCATTTTTCCGGTTGTTTCTATTGTTTACATTTTTCAACGGTTCGCCTAACCGTCCACCATTGTAATTTTATAGTTGAAAAGATTTGGGTTTTTAATCCAACTTTTTGTACGGTTTTCCCAACAGTTAAACACAATAATAGCTTTAAATCCCTTTGGGAATTTAATTGCATTGTTTCCATTTGATTTTAATATTTCCGCTTTGATTTTTGGTTTGGAAACTTCACCTCAAAATTTCCTGGCGCCCACTTTTCTTAGTACACCCTGTACTGAGAAATAATACATTTTAATTCGTCTTTTAATAATTATTTAATCGGTCATTTTATTCGCGATCGTCTTTAATCGCGCTACGCTTACCTTTTTTTGCTTACGAACCCAGCCCAGCTGAGCTTAGCCGTGGTGTCAGCAGCCTACCTGCTGAGTGTTACACTTTTTTTTTATCAGCGCGTTTGACATTTCAATTGTTTACCTCGCGGCACACCGGTTGTGCATTTCTTTCGATCGTGTAAAAATTCGTTTGTTTAATTTAATTAATTGGATTCGGGAAATCCAATCGCGTTAAGTATAATAATATCGTTTCATCCTAATGTTAAATTTACGCGAAATAAAAGTGTAACAAATTGGTGCCCAACGTGGGGCCTTGTGCAAAATATACTATACCTACATTGTGCATACATAGTTTATGTACATATTGCTGGTACTTGGTACCAATATCTGTGCTTTGATATTTAAAGATTTAGGGAAGTAAATCGTGTTTTGTGTGGTGTTCTTTTGATTTTCCTTGCAAAAGAATATTTTTGGATGGCACTTAGAACCCATTGAGAGTTTTTTATTTAATTTTTCGGGCAAGTGAGGTTGTTTGCACACAAAAGTGCAAATTTAGATTACAGTAGTTGTTGTTGTTTTTGTGCGTGGTTTTCGTGGCCACTCTCACGGTTGGCGAGTAGAAAATTTGACAGGGTGTTTTGGTTGTCGGTTGCAACCAACGCGTATTATCATTTTTATTTATTTTATCTTACCCTTTTTTATTTTATTTTGATTATAATTTTTTTTTATACACATACTGTTTTGTGTGATTTTTTTTATTGCTTTTTTTGCTTTGGTGTCAATCGACATTGATTTTTATTTCTTTTATTTTTTGCTCTGGTTTCAAGCATCCAATTGGAGCTTGATAGTGTTTCATTTCGAACTTTTGTGCAGATTTAGTTATACCTAGTGTTGAGAGTTGATTTCTAGTTCAAGTCTTTTTATTTTTTTTCTCCTTTCGCTTGTTACCTTTTAGTTAGTTTAATATGGATATTTACAGCCGTGTTAATAAACGTGGAGTAGCGAAGGGTTAAGCCTTATTCCATGGACTAAGTAGAAATTGCTATTAATAAAGGAAAATTTTTGTGTACTGACGCCTACTAAGTTATTCCATCGATGAGGGTGGTTTAGCGACGGAATAACCAAGAAATGTTTCAAATTGCAAAATTAAAGAAATTTTTGAGTTGAAATACATGTGCTTACAAACATGACTTTGGTGGTGAACCGCACTAGTTCTATTTTTATAATTTTTTTTCTATAAATTCATAGACTAGTACCAGTAGAAATTTAACAGAATTGTTCTAAAACATTTGTTTATGCGCAAAATCAATCAGCCCCCAATGTCTTTTCAGCGTATTAGCCGACTCAGCCGTGTTTTTTTGGCACGGTCACCAATTACTTGCGTCTTTTGACTGTGTGCATTGCACGAAACCGAAAAGGCCCGTGAGTGCATCCTGAAGGCTAATCAGTTGGCCCTCAAATCACCTACCAGCAAGAAGGCACTGTTCTTGCAGGGTATGCGTACTGCCCGTACTGCTAACAAGCACATTGGTAAAGGCACCTGGAGTATCCTGCGCGCATACACTCGTCCATACGTGCGATCAAAGAGACGGAAATTCGAACGCAATCGTGGTCGCAGCTCGCAGGAGTACCTTTGGTTGCAAGAAATAAAAATGTATGTTCTATGCTTAAATACAACCAAACTAATAAGATATGAGCGTAATAAAAAAAACTTTGTAGTGGTTGAAAATTACAAAACAAATTTTCGTTTGTTTATTATCAAGTAAACATAAAAGGAGGTAAGCGGTTTCGCTTTTTTGCTTGGTGTCTGGTTAGCAAGTGTTGACTCCAATAGTTGACAAGTTGTTGACCTCGTTACTACTCCGAGCACTTTCTTCAATTTCGGCGATCCACTAGAAGATGTGGCGCGGTTGAGGAATATCACTTTGCTGAAACTTTGCAAAAAAAAAAAATAACATAACTGGGTCTTCTTCAGTGCGTAAGGCTTACTTTTTCCACTCCTCTCCAAAACCAAATCGATGAAACGATCCTTTTTTACTGCTTTAATGAGTTTTGTCAACAGATCTGGCCTTCCAATCAATTTATCATAATGTTCTGGTCGTCCAAATTTAATGCAAGAAATTACCATAAACTTGGCATCTTTCCGGGCCATTTCGGCCATGAAACACGCTATTTCACATGTGGTCACAGCATCTAATCTAATTACAGCGAAATATGCAAACCAGACACACTTTAAATTTGTTTCTCTGAAACAAAAGAATTATCAACTTTCTAAATAAGTATTTCAAGTTGCTTGTCAACAAGCAGCAAAAATAAATTTCCCTGAGGGAAACCTCTGGTAAACGTCACTTTACTATTCCGGGAACAATTTATTTTTATTAATGAGAAATTTTAATTTTTAATTTTTTAATTTTAATTTGGTTTAGTGAGTCTGTAGAATAAGAGTGGAATAAGCGTTTTTTATTAATATGGCTGTTATAGATTAGCGCAAGATGAGCTTGCATATGAAATGGAGAGTAGGGGGTTAGAGGTAGGCACCGTAGACGAGATGCGGCGATCGGTCCGTGGTGCAAGGCTTTTAGAGCGTAGGGGTTCGCTTGGTACTCCCGCACAGTATCCGTTCAGTTTTGAACAGGATTACGAAGCGGTTGAGAATAAGTTAGGAGAGATAGGGAAAATTTAAGAGGGAAAGCCAAAGCCTAGAAAGAGTAAGGAATATTTGAAGAGTTTAGCTAAGGTAGAGTGGGGTATAGGTAGGTTAGATAGGTCGCAGCCAAAAGATGGCGAACAGGAAAAATTGAAATTAGGGCTAAAGAACAAACTCATCATGGCATTAGCGGACTTGGAGGAAGTCCTAGATTCAGAAGAAGTAGGAGACGCGAGAGAAGGTGGTAGTCAGCTATCAACCGATAGTCTGAGGGCTTCAGCGGCAGGACCAGCGCCATCAGCAGCATCAACAGGAACACCAGTACCAGCATCAACATCAACAGTAGCAGCAACAACAACTTCAACATCAGCAGTACCAACTTCAACACCAGTCGTATTAGAAACTGGGAGTAGGGAAGAAAATATAGCTAGGGAAATTAATGTTAATAGGATAGATGAGAATATGGAATTTAGTAGAGAAAGGGTTTATGTTAGCGAGAGGTTCGAGAATTAAGCGAAGTGGGATGTTAAGTTCACCGGAGAGCGTTGCGGAGCCACGGTGAACGCATTCCTAGAGAGGGTTGAGGAGATCCGTCAGGCTCGTGGAGTGACGGAAGCAAAGTTGTTGCGGTCGGCAGCAGATTTGTTTGTAGGTAGGGCTTTGATATGGTTTAGGGCAGTTAGGGTTTCGATAGGTTCGTGGCAAGAACTAGTCAGCGAGTTAAAGCTGGAGTTCTTACCACCAAATTACGACGATCTGTTGTTAGAGGAGATTAGGCGTCGCACACAGGGACGGGACGAATCCATCGGGGTATATGTGGCGACGATGCAGAATATGTTTGGAAGGCTTTCCGAACCCATCTTGGAGGGTAGAAAGTTGTCGATGATTCAAAAGAATCTCACACCTTTCTACCAGACGCAGCTCGGATTGGCTAATCCGGCTAGCGTTTCCGAGTTGGTTAGATTAGGGCGCAATTTGGCGTTCGTCAGGGCTAACGTGGAGTCTTACGTTCCACCGCCCAACAGTAGAAGTAGGAACCTACTTGAGCCGGATCTGGCTTATGTAGAAGTTGAACCCCCCAGAGTTTCGGTTGTTGAAGGAAACAATCGAACTCGACAGGTCGTGCAGGAGTCGAGTCCTAACTCAAACTTCATTTCAGCGAGGCCGGCTATAAGGAGAGTTGCGGTGGTTGAGGACAACACCAATCTCGTCCGCTCGTCAACTCATCAAGGTCGTATAGGTGTTTTATTTGCAATGGAGAAGGCCATCTTGCAAATAGGTGTTCCTCTGTTGGGCGATGTTTTGGGTGTGGGAGAGAGGGAGTTACAAAGAGTAACTGCTCGGGTCAGTAGGACGAGAGCGCCGTTAAATGCGTCGGGGTTGCCTACTGGTAACCAGTCGGCGGAAGTTAATTTGAGCTTCGCGCTTGAGCACGTAGGTAGGGACAAGAGACCATATATAGGTGTTAGTATTTATGGGATTAGGTTAGTAGGGCTTTTGGATTCGGGCGCTTCTCGCACGATCATATGTAGGGATGGATGGCAAATTTTACAGGGCTTTGGTATAAAGTCAGGCACTAGCAAAGTAGGTAGCGTTAGTCTAGCTGATGGTGCAGGAGTGCAGGTGGAAGGTGAAGTTTCACTTCCAATTATAATCAAAGGCAAGACAGTTTTAGTAGGGTGTTTAGTTATACCTCATCTTCCTCATAGTCTGGTTTTAGGAGCCGATTTTTGGGCTTTAGCGGGAATAGTCCCGGATTTACAATCGGGGGAATGGGAATTCTCGAATCAGAATTCGCTGAATTCGATTTCCCATTCTGAGCATTTGACTGAGGTAGGAGAGATAGAAAAGCAACAGTTAGAAATTTTTTTGGACAGGTTATTTAAGGAAATGCCTGAAGGATTAGGGTGCACACAGATGGTGGAGCACAAGATTAGGACGAAAGCTGAACATATTAAGCAGAGGTATTATCCGGTATCTCCTGCCATTTAGACTTTCATAGATAAGGAGTTAGAAGAAATGTTAGCAGAGGGGGTTATAGAAAAATCTGACAGTCCCTGGGCTTCACCCATTGTCATGATTAAGAAGAAGGATGGTACGTATAGGTTTTGTGTAGATTTTAGGAAGTTGAATGCGGCTACAGACAGGGATGCGTACCCCCTCCCCTACATTACAGCTATACTTGATAAGCTGAACAACGCCAAATTCTTGTCTTCTTTGGACATCAAGTTGGCCTATTGGCAGATTCCCATGGAAAAAGAGTCAAGAAAGTATACTGCCTTTACGGTACCTGGCCGCGGTATGTTTCAGTTTTTAAGAATGCCGTTCGGATTGCACAATGCTCCCGCAACTTGGCAAAGATTTATAGATAACGTGTTAGGACCCGAGTTAGAACCCTATGTCTTCGTGTATCTGGATGATATCATTATCGTCACAAATACATTTAAGAAGCATATGGAGATTTTAGAAGAAGTCTTCAGAAGACTTATTAAGGCAGGTTTAAAAGTTGGTAGGGACAAATGTCATTTTTGTAAGCCATCTTTGGGGTTGCAGATATTGAATACAACCTATCCAACTAGATTTGCAAAAGGATGCATCCCAAGCCTTCTTGATTTAAATATTGTTTCCGATCCATCATCGGTTCTTCTTTCGGACCAGCTATCTTTAAATTTCATATCTGATCATGATTTGCTTTTTTCTACTCACAATATAAATTTTAACCACACTTCTACTCCTTTATCATTCTCTTTCAAAGACTATTCGTCAATAAATTTAGATGCTCTTCGATACGCCGCCTTCTCAGCTCCCTGGATTGACTTTCAACTTTTATCTGACCCTGATGCAAAATTAAACCATTTCCAAGATATACTTTTTGGACTATATAATGATTATGTACCACTAAAAATAGTTAATATCCGACATAAAAGCTGTCCTTGGTTCACTTCCGAAGTTGTCGAGGCTATCAAAATTCGTAACAAATCTTACAGGAAGTGGAAACATTCTCCTTCAAACTTCAATTTTGTTTCCTACAAGATAGCCAGAAACAGATCCACAGTTTTAGTTAGAAATTCCAAACGAAATTATTATGCTTCTAAATTGGATTCATCTCTTCCCTCAAAAAAGCTTTGGAATAATCTTCGACAAATCTGATTGTCTAACTTCAAAAACGTATCAAAATGTGAAATTGATTCTGATGAACTAAATAATTTTTTTCTTGAAAATGGAGCCAATGACTCAAGTGTCAACTTGTCTCAAAGTATCAACCCACTGTTTGAAGCGGTAAGAAGTTTTGAGATTGAAACCGTGGATGAAAGTGATGTTTTAAGTTGCTTTGCTTTAATCAGTGTGTGAACCTTCATAGAAGATAGATGTGTTTAAGATCGCTCTGAGTTGAATAGAAATTTTAATTGTTCTTTTTTAAATTGTTGCACCGGTGCACAAAAGAAAACGGACTTAAAGTGCGCGGGTGTTGAACCTTAAATTATTCAATAAGAATTATGGAGTGTATTAAATGCAAAACTGATATTAGAGGGGAATCTGGTTTAAAATGCGCCGGCATATGTGGAAAGTTTTTTCATGCAAAAACTGCGTGTAGTGGTCTCGACCGGTACAGCAGCGGTGTATTGGATACATGTCCCATGTTAAAGTTCATATGTGATGACTGTGTAACATACATACACAATGTTGACTTAGCGGTGCGGGATATACAGGAGACGGTTAAAAAAAACGGAAATTATCTACGCGAGTATAAAAATGAATTTGAGGAGTCTCTTAAGAAAAATGAACTAGAAATAAAAGACTTATTACATGCGATTGAAGCTAGATATGTGGATAGATTAAAAGAGATGAAATTGGCACAGAAAGCTTGTGAAAACAGTGTCAAAGAAATTGGAAAACAAAGTGAAATATTTAAAGAACCAAGCGTTAAAATATGCGATAGTGTTAAAAGAATAGAAAGTGAAAATTTAAACACAATGCAAAGTGTTAGCGAAATCAATAAAGATTTTGTTAAAGAATTGAAGCAAATAAAAGTTTCAATTGGTAATGAAAAAATCAAAACAACACCAACACAAACACAACATCCAACATATGCAGAAAAAATAAAAGAGAAAAATAATGTTGTCATAATAAAACCTAAAGAAAATCAAAACAATGGCAAAACGCGAGAAGTTATCAAAAACACAATAGATCCAACAAGTTTGCAATTAAAAATTAGTAATGTTAAGAATATTCAAAACGGAGCTGTATTAATTAAAGGGGATGAAGCTTCAGTGAAAAAAATACAAAATGAGTTTAAAGAAAAGCATAGTGATGACTGATGACTATAATGTTAATATACCAGTGCGAAGGAAACCACGAGTGCTTATAGTAGGTATGAAAGAGAAAGTGAGTGAGGATGAGCTAGTGAAGTCACTTAAATGTCAAAATGAGCTAAATGATTCTGTTTTAAGGTGTGTGCACATATACTTGTCCCCAAAAAAGTGTTATAATGCAGTAATAGAAATGGACAGTGTTGCTTATGTGAAAGTAATGGAAAGTAGTAGAGTAAATGTTGGATGGGATAGATGCCGAGTGTATCAACATACCAAAATACAAAGATGTTTTAAGTGTTGTGGTTTTAACCATACATCTAAAAATTGTACGAAAGACAAAGTTTGTATTAAATGTGCTGAAAATCATGACGTGAAAGTGTGTACTAGTACTAATATTAAATGCATCAATCGTCACAATGCAAAAACAAACTTAAGAATGGACTTAAATGAAAATCATACGGCGAATGATCCAATTTGTCCAGTTTTCCAGAGAAAACTGAAAATTGCAGAAGAACGTACGGACTACTAGCAATTAGAAGATATTAGGTGTATCTATTTCAATATACAAGGTCTATCAAATAATTTTGATGAATTAGAAAGCATAGTGGAAAAAGAAAATGCTGATATTCTAGTGCTAACAGAGACACATGTTACAGACTCAAATGACCTAAATTATTTAGAACTTGAAGGATATTATCACCCTTTTAGCTGTGAAAGTGAATCTAGTCATACCGGTGGTGTTGTTGTCTATGTCAAAAATAATTTTAAATGTCATCTTCTGAAAAAATATAAAGTTAGTATGCAATATTGGTGTTTGATGTTAAGAGCGCAATATGAAAACTATCCTGTGATACATATATGTGGTGTATATAGATCTCCTAGTCGAGTATCGTCGAAAAGTGAATTTTGCTATGAACTAGAAAACTGGTTAGAATATCTATCCCAATGTGGTAGATTTATAATGGTTGGTGACGTCAATATTGACTGGTTTGATGAAACGGACACGTACACGCGAAAAATTTCAAACATTTTTAATGATAACGGTCTAAACATGATTGTAAATGAGCCTACGCGAGTAACAAGTAACTCAAAAACATTGATTGACTGTGATCACAAACTGCACTGACGTAGTTACTGCAAGAGTGAATAATAATAACAAAATAAGTGACCACGAATCCATTGACATATTTATAATAAACCAACACAAGACCAAACATAAAAAAACAGTTAGATACTGTTCTTATAATCAAAATGTTTTTGTGTCAAAACTCCTGGAAATACCCTTTTTTGTTATTGATTCTGAGCAATCACTTAACTTGAACGTCCTATGTGATCATTTTGAGTATAATCTAAAAAGTGTTGTCGGCTCCATGATTGTAGAAAAAAAAGTTCCTTATAGTAACGCTGAGTGGTTTAATTCTGAACTAGAAGTGGAAAAAATGCGAAAAGTCAATCTTTATAGAAGGGCTGTTCTTACAAATGATGAAAATATATGGCACGCGTATCAACAAAGTAGAAACCAATTCAAAAGGAAAATTCGGCTAGCTAAATCTTTGTTTATAAAAAACCAAATTGAAAGTGCAAATAATCAAAAGGACATGTGAAAAAAGTTAAAGAAATACGTTCTTAAGAAAAGTGACGAAACTATATTGGAAATAGAAATAGAAGATGGTTCTGTGACAAATAATAGTGCAATAATGTGTGACAAATTCATCAACTTTTTTGTTCAGTCTATACATGAAATAACCCGATCTGTGATATTTTGTGATTATTCAAATTTACTTGAGCAGTGCAATATAGATTTTAAGTTCAGTCTAGTCAACATAATTAGTATACGAAGTGCAATAGATATGCTTAGCAAGAAAAGTGACTTTAATTTTATGAGCACCAAAATGTTTATAGACTCCCTGTGTGTTGTTGGTCCAGTGTTAGAGAAAATTATAAATGTGTCCTTAAATATCGGTGTCTTTCCGCACTCCTGGAAAGAAGCACTTGTAATACCAATTAAAAAGATACCAAACCCCAAAACTTTCAGTGAATATCGCCCAATAAATATGATGCCCCTGTATGAAAAAATATTAGAGAAATGTGTAGTGATACAACTCCAAAATCATTTAGAAAGTAATGGTCTGCTTGATAACTTTCAATCAGGATTTCGTGTGAATCACTCATGTGAAACAAATTTGAACTTTGTGCTAAACGATTGGAGGAAAAAAGTTAAAACATTATGGTATAAAGGGTGTGGAATTGAAGTGGTTTAAGTCCTTTATATCGGGAAGAACCCAACGGACTTCGGTAAATGGGAAAGTATCATCGCCAGTAGGGGTGAATGTGGGAGTACCACAAGGTACAATACTGGGAGTGTGGCTGTTCCTGATCTTCATTAATGATATGAGCAAGGTGATTCAGCATTCTAAATTAGTGCTGTTTGCGGATGATTGCTTGCTGTACATCTCTGGAAAAAATGTTGAAGACTGTATACAAGGTATAAACCAAGACCTTGAGAGAGTAAGCACTTGGTTAAAAATGAATAAGCTTATTATCAATGTTGCTAAAACCAAATGTATAATGTATAAATGTAGTCCAGTAAGTTCGCCTATTAATTTTGATGTATATATAAACAGTGAAAAAGTTGAAAGTGTTAAACAAATAAAATATCTTGGGATAATTCTAAATGAACAGCTTAACTTCAATGAACATGTTAGTTATGTATGTAAAAAAATATCAAAGAAAGTCGGTGTGCTCAGAAAAATAAGAAAAAATATATCGAAAAATACAGCTGTAAATTTATGTAATGTGTTGATTAAACCTCATTTTGATTATTGTGCTAGCCTTTTGTATATATGTCCTCAAAGCTATAAAGATAGACTACAATTGCAACAAAATAAGATTATGCGATGTGTTTTAAAATGTAATAGATACACACCAATAAGGCAGATGTTAAATTCGCTGAAATGGTTAAATGTAAATCAAAGACTGTTTATGTTATCTATGATATTTGTGTTTAAAATAGAAAATAATATGTATCCAGAATATTTATGTGAAAATGTACGTACAAATGTTGGTTTGGAATACAACCTGAGAAACAATAATGACCTTAGAATTGAAAGATCAAGAACTGTGAGGGGTCAAAGAACAATATATTATATGGGATTCCATGGTTTTAACAATTTACCAAGTGAAATTAAAAATGCAAACAACTTAATAGAGTTTAAAAGAAAACTCATTCAGTACATTCAAGAAAATGTGGTATAATAATAATAATGTATAAGTATAACAAGAATTCTTAGCTAAACAACTAAACCGTATGTAAGATTTTAAATTTTGTAAATTTTATGAATTTATATAAAACTGTAAACTAAATAGCTTATTTTTCAAAGCTAAATAAAGATCAATCAATCAGCTCTAATGCTATGGGGGAAGATGGGATTCCACTTCGTTTCATTAAACTTATTCTGCCTTATATAATATCAATCTTGACTTGCGTCACAACGTCAACTTTCCCAAAACTGTGGAAAATAGCAAGGGTGGTACCTGTTGCAAAAAAAATAACCCCATGTTAGCATCTGACTTCAGACCGACTAGCATTTTACCGTGCTTGTCGAAGGTCTTCGAAAGATTAATGGCAAAGCAGATAACACAGCATTTGTGTATAAATAATCTCCTTTATAATGGTCAATCTGGTTTCAGAGCTAATCACAGTTGTTCAACTGCCATGGTTCATATTTTAGATAATATAAGACTGGAACACGATAAGGGACATGTGACGCTTCTATGCCTTCTTGATTTTTCAAAGGCTTTCGACAAAGTAAACCACAAAGTTTTAATCTGGAAACTTTAACATCAATTCGGCTTCTGTAGCACTACAGTGAAACTACTTGAAAGTTATCTCGATAACAGACAGCAAAGAGTTGTAACGAATGACACTTTTTCTAACCTTTTACCTGTAAAACAGGGTGTTCCACAAGGGTCAATCTTAAGCCCGATTCTTTTTTGTATGTATATTAACGACCTACCAAGTGTCTGTAAACATACTAAAGTACATCTCTACGCTGATGACGTTCAATTATACATTGCTCGACCACTTAAAAGTGTAGTTGAACTTGTGAGTAAATTAAATGAGGATCTTCGACATATCTGCTCGTGGTCTAAAACAAATAAATTATCACTTAATGCTGAAAAGTCACTAGTTTTGCCAATATCTAAGAATAAAATTGGAATTGAATGCTTACAGGATGTTTACGTTTCTTCAGATAAACTAAAAATTGTTCATATTGCAACTAGTTTGGGTTTTGTCTTAAACTCTAACTTATCGGGATATGATCATACAAATAAAGTTGTAGGTAAAATCTATGGTTACCTCAGGAAATTGTGGATGGCTGCTAGCTTTACTCCCACTGATACTAGGAAAAGACTTGTAAAAAGTCTCATTTTACCTTTGATTACGTACTATGAAGTTGTATATCCCAATATCGACTCATTGTCCCAACGTAAACTTCAAGTTGCGTTTAATGATTCCATTAGATATGTATACGGGCTTCGAAGATATAACCATGTTTCTCTTTACGCGTTTAATTTTTTGGGCACCACATTAAAACACTATATTGGTGCCAGAAATTGTATTTTCCTTCATTATCTTTTAACTGATAAGGCTCCGGGGTATTTGTATGAAAAGCTGAGACTTGCCCGTTCATATAGAACTTTTATTCTTATCCCATCACTTCACAATTACCTCAATTCTAGTCGTTTATTTTTCATTCACACTGTTAAATTATGGAACTCTTTACCAATAAGTATAAGATCTATCTCTAATATCACTCGCTTTAAAGCTGCTATCTTTAACTATTTCTCATCCCTTACTTGAACCTACATCTTATTCTTTACTTTGTTAAATTTTTTATGATATGATTAGCATAAGTTTATATTATTCTCTTTTTCTCTTTTGTTAATTAAATTTTAATTTTTTTTTTTTTTTTTTGCGATTAAAGTCCTCATTTATTTCATTTCAATACATAAGAGAAAAATTCATGTCTTTATCCGCTTATCTCTTAGTACTAAAAAAGATATTAATCTTAATGTACAAATATTTGTTACTTTACAAAATAAAATTGAAAATTGAAATCTCTGAAGTTTTTAGGCTATGTTGTAGACCGCAATGGTTTACACATGGATCCAGAGAAAAAAGAAAGTATGTTAGGGATTCCATCGCCAAAGAATATTGAAGAGTTTAGGAGTTTTATCGGCACGGTGTCCTGGTACAGACGATTTGTACCAAACTTCGCGAGTTTGGTGAAGCCGTTGTCCGATTTACTTAGGAAAAATAAGAAGTTTGAGTGGAGTAGCACTTGTGAGGAAAGCTTTAGGAAAGCTAAAAAGTGTTTAGTGGCAGCACCAATTTTGACGTGTCCTGATTTTTCGAAGCCGTTTGTCGTTCAAACGGATGCTTCTGATTTTGGGATAGGGGCTGTTTTGAGTCAGACCTTCGAGGAAGGTGAGAAGGTGATTTGCTATTTGAGCAGATCACTTAATAGGTGTGAGCGGAGTTATTGCACCACAGAGAAAGAGTGCCTGGCAGTTTTGTGGGCGATAGAAAAGTTGCGGCCTTATCTGGAGTTAAGTTTTCGGTAATTACCGATCACTACTCCTTGATTTGGCTTAGCAAGTTGAAGGATCCAGCGGGAAGGCTGGCGAGGTGGGCTGTACGTATGCAACAGTTTGACTTCGATATCATCCATCGTAAAGGGAAGGATCATGTAGTGCCGGACATGCTCTCTAGGAGTGTGCCAGTTGTTTCTGGGATTTCCGAGCCAACAACCGACCCTTATATTGGAAAAATGATATCGGAGGTGGAAAAGAAACCGTTGTCTTTTCCAGCGTCGAGAGTAGAAGATGGGAAATTATATAAGTTTGTTAGGTCAAGTCATGTGTTAGTCCATGACAATAGTAGCGAGTGGAAACTAGTAGTAGGTAGGGAAGATAGGAAAAAGATTTTATTTGATAATCATGACCATCCATTAGCAGGGCATATGGGGGCAAAGAAAACATTTGTTAGGATAGGAGAAAAGTATTACTGGCCTAAGATGAGGTCAGATATTACTAAATTTGTTAGGTTGTGAAGGAGTCACAGCCAACGACCTCTTAATTAATTGCTCTACAACTATTAACGGGTTGTCAACCTTCGACTGTGCCTCGATATCTGATCCTCTCACGTTCAGTTGCATTGCATAGAAATGCATAACACTTGACTTGCTTGTGTATCCATAGAGTGCATTGTACTCAAAACAATATGATTCCCAACAGCAGGCCACTGCCAGCCGACAGAAGTAATAAGGGATCATATTGCTTTGACTGCATGCGAGCTGTTTATGTCACAGCAATAGTCTTTGGGTATGAGCATTTGTTTATGATAAAGGACATTGGCGCTCACCCAAAAGAATGTGATGATGAAGCATTTTAATCGGATATCGAAGTGTGGTCGATTGTTCGATAACCAGAAACGGAGCTTAATAAATTTGTATAAATAGGAAATGAATTTACGAATAAAAAGTCAATTGTGATCGTGGAGTCGATCCGAAGAACACTCTGGTCTTATTATTTGATATATGGCTGTTAGCCTAAAAGTATAAGCTTGGACGTTTTCTTCTTTAGTCGTCTTCGGTACCACCCTCAACTTTGCAGTTAGTGCGAAAGAGGTTCGAGCGAGAGCAGTGAATGCTAAGCGATTGGTGCTGAAGTACAAGCGACTTCACATGGCGAACCTGCCAGATTCAAAAGTACATAGTCAGAGCATAGTAAAAGCTAGTTTTTCCTCCACGTTTTTCTTCAAAGCGAACAAAAACGAAAAGTGTTACTATATATAGTTATATAACACCAAAATCTTTATGACAACCCAGAGCGAACTAGCAGCGGCCGCAAAACTTCTCGCAGATGCCAAAAACATCCTAGAGAGGGGGAACCAGTCAAAAACACCAATAGAAGACAGAACTATTGGCCCTCGCCCTCTGACAATTGAAGAGTACAGAAGGCATGTACATAAACACAAAAACACACCAACAAAGATGACTACAGTTAAACACAAATTACAACAACCAAACAACATCATGAGGGCGATCAAAACAAGCAGCACAAACAGCGTTCTAAATTTTTCCCGAACACTACATTGCTTCCATTGCAAAGAGTTTCACAGGAAGAAAGCAGATGAATCTCCAAATTGACTAAATTTTGTACTACAGTACTACTACTACTACATTTAGAATTAGTTATTTTAGGAAATAGTTTTTTTTTGGTTTACGAAAAGAGAAGCAAAAGAATCATTACATTGTTATCAAAGATGAGAAATTCCCATAAATTTTTAACCATTTTTTCCAACGTAAACTTCAAGTTGCGTTTAATGATTCCATTAGATATGTATACGGGCTTCGAAGATATGACCATGTTTCTCTTTACGCGTTTAATTTTTTGGGCACCACATTAAAACACTATATTGATGCCAGAAATTGTATTTTCCTTCATAATCTTTTAATTGATAAGGCTCCGGGGTATTTGTATGAAAAGCTGAGACTTGCCCGTTCATATAGAACTTTTATTCTTATCCCATCACTTCACAATTACCTCAATTCTAGTCGTTTATTTTTCATTCACGCTGTTAAATTATGGAACTCTTTACCAATAAGTATAAGATCTATCTCTAATATCACTCGCTTTAAAGCTGCTATCTTTAACTATTTCTCATCCCTTACTTGAACCTACATCTTATTCTTTACTTTGTAAAATTTTTTATGATATGATTAGCATAAGTTTATTTTATTCTCTTTTTCTCATTTGTTAATTAAATTTTAATTTTTTCTTTTTTTTTTGCGATTAAAGTCCTCATTTATTTCATTTCAATACATAAGAGAAAAATTCATGTCTTTATCCGCTTATCTCTTAGTACTAAAAAAGATATTAATCTTAATGTACAAATATTTGTTACTTTACAAAATAAAATTGAAAATTGAAATCTCTGAAGTTTTTAGGCTATGTTGTAGACCGCAATGGTTTACACATGGATCCAGAGAAAAAAGAAAGTATGTTAGGGATTCCATCGCCAAAGAATATTAAAGAGGTTAGGAGTTTTATCGGCACGGTGTCCTGGTACAGGCGATTTATACCAAACTTTGCGAGTTTGGTGAAGCCGTTGTCCGATTTACTTAGGAAAAATAAGAAGTTTGAGTGGAGTAGCACTTGTGAGGAAAGCTTTAGGAAAGCTAAAAAGTGTTTAGTGGCAGCACCAATTTTGACGTGTCCTGATTTTTCGAAGCCGTTTGTCGTTCAAACGGATGCTTCTGATTTTGGGATCGGGGCTGTTTTGAGTCAGACCTTCGAGGAAGGTGAGAAGGTGATTTGCTATTTGAGCAGATCACTTAATAGGTGTGAGCGGAATTATTGCACCACAGAGAAAGAGTGCCTGGCAGTTTTGTGGGCGATAGAAAAGTTGCGGCCTTATCTGGAGTTAAGTTTTCGGTAATTACCGATCACTACTACTTGATTTGGCTTAGCAAGTTGAAGGATCCAGCGGGAAGGCTGGCGAGGTGGGCTGTACGTATGCAACAGTTTGACTTCGATATCATCCATCGTAAAGGGAAGGATCATGTAGTGCCGGACATGCTCTCTAGGAGTGTGCCAGTCGTTTCTGGGATTTCCGAGCCAACAACCGACCCTTATATTGGAAAAATGATATCGGAGGTGGAAAAGAAACCGTTGTATTTTCCAGCGTCGAGAGTAGAAGATGGGAAATTATATAAGTTTGTTAGGTCAAGTCATGTGTTAGTCCATGACAATAGTAGCGAGTGGAAACTAGTAGTAGGTAGGGAAGATAGGAAAAAGATTTTATTTGATAATCATGACCATCCATAAGCAGGGCATATGGGGGCAAAGAAAACATTTGTTAGGATAGGAGAAAAGTATTACTGGCCTAAGATGAGGTCAGATATTACTAAATTTGTTAGGTTGTGAAGGAGTCACAGCCAACGACCTCTTAATTAATTGCTCTACAACTATTAACGGGTTGTCAACCTTCGACTGTGCCTCGATATCCGATCCTCTCACGTTCAGTTGCATTGCATAGAAATGCATAACACTTGACTTGCTTGTGTATCCATAGAGTGCATTGTACTCAAAACAATATGATTCCCAACAGCAGGCCACTGCCAGCCGACAGAAGTAATAAGGGATCATATTGCTTTGACTGCATGCGAGCTGTTTATGTCACAGCAATAGTCTTTGGGTATGAGCATTTGTTTATGATAAAGGACATTGGCGCTCACCCAAAAGAATGTGATGATGAAGCATTTTAATCGGATATCGAAGTGTGGTCGATTGTTCGATAACCAGAAACGGAGCTTAATAAATTTGTATAAATAGGAAATGAATTTACGAATAAAAAGTCAATTGTGATCGTGGAGTCGATCCGAAGAACACTCTGGTCTTATTATTTGATATATGGCTGTTAGCCTAAAAGTATAAGCTTGGACGTTTTCTTCTTTAGTCGTCTTCGGTACCACCCTCAACTTTGCAGTTAGTGCGAAAGAGGTTCGAGCGAGAGCAGTGAATGCTAAGCGATTGGTGCTGAAGTACAAGCGACTTCACATGGCGAACCTGCCAGATTCAAAAGTACATAGTCAGAGCATAGTAAAAGCTAGTTTTTCCTCCACGTTTTTCTTCAAAGCGAACAAAAACGAAAAGTGTTACTATATATAGTTATATAACACCAAAATCTTTATGACAACCCAGAGCGAACTAGCAGCGGCCGCAAAACTTCTCGCAGATGCCAAAAACATCCTAGAGAGGGGGAACCAGTCAAAAACACCAATAGAAGACAGAACTATTGGCCCTCGCCCTCTGACAATTGAAGAGTACAGAAGGCATGTACATAAACACAAAAACACACCAACAAAGATGACTACAGTTAAACACAAATTACAACAACCAAACAACATCATGAGGGCGATCAAAACAAGCAGCACAAACAGCGTTCTAAATTTTTCCCGAACACTACATTGCTTCCATTGCAAAGAGTTTCACAGGAAGAAAGCAGATGAATCTCCAAATTGACTAAATTTTGTACTACAGTACTACTACTACTACATTTAGAATTAGTTATTTTAGGAAATAGTTTTTTTTTGGTTTACGAAAAGAGAAGCAAAAGAATCATTACATTGCTATCAAAGATGAGAAATTCCCATAAATTTTTAACCATTTTTTCCAACGTAAACTTCAAGTTGCGTTTAATGATTCCATTAGATATGTGTACGGGCTTCGAAGATATGACCATGTTTCTCTTTACGCGTTTAATTTTTTGGGCACCACATTAAAACACTATATTGATGCCAGAAATTGTATTTTCCTTCATAATCTTTTAACTGATAAGGCTCCGGGGTATTTGTATGAAAAGATGAGACTTGCCCGTTCATATAGAACTTTTATTCTTATCCCATCACTTCACAATTACCTCAATTCTAGTCGTTTATTTTTCATTCACGCTGTTAAATTATGGAACTCTTTACCAATAAGTATAAGATCTATCTCTAATATCACTCGCTTTAAAGCTGCTATCTTTAACTATTTCTCATCCCTTACTTGAACCTACATCTTATTCTTTACTTTGTAAAATTTTTTATGATATGATTAGCATAAGTTTATTTTATTCTCTTTTTCTCATTTGTTAATTAAATTTTAATTTTTTCTTTTTTTTTGCGATTAAAGTCCTCATTTATTTCATTTCAATACATAAGAGAAAAATTCATGTCTTTATCCGCTTATCTCTTAGTACTAAAAAAGATATTAATCTTAATGTACAAATATTTGTTACTTTACAAAATAAAATTGAAAATTGAAATCTCTGAAGTTTTTAGGCTATGTTGTAGACCGCAATGGTTTACACATGGATCCAGAGAAAAAAGAAAGTATGTTAGGGATTCCATCGCCAAAGAATATTAAAGAGGTTAGGAGTTTTATCGGCACGGTGTCCTGGTACAGGCGATTTATACCAAACTTTGCGAGTTTGGTGAAGCCGTTGTCCGATTTACTTAGGAAAAATAAGAAGTTTGAGTGGAGTAGCACTTGTGAGGAAAGCTTTAGGAAAGCTAAAAAGTGTTTAGTGGCAGCACCAATTTTGACGTGTCCTGATTTTTCGAAGCCGTTTGTCGTTCAAACGGATGCTTCTGATTTTGGGATCGGGGCTGTTTTGAGTCAGACCTTCGAGGAAGGTGAGAAGGTGATTTGCTATTTGAGCAGATCACTTAATAGGTGTGAGCGGAATTGCACCACAGAGAAAGAGTGCCTGGCAGTTTTGTGGGCGATAGAAAAGTTGCGGCCTTATCTGGAGTTAAGTTTTCGGTAATTACCGATCACTACTACTTGATTTGGCTTAGCAAGTTGAAGGATCCAGCGGGAAGGCTGGCGAGGTGGGCTGTACGTATGCAACAGTTTGACTTCGATATCATCCATCGTAAAGGGAAGGATCATGTAGTGCCGGACATGCTCTCTAGGAGTGTGCCAGTCGTTTCTGGGATTTCCGAGCCAACAACCGACCCTTATATTGGAAAAATGATATCGGAGGTGGAAAAGAAACCGTTGTCTTTTCCAGCGTCGGGAGTAGAAGATGGGAAATTATATAAGTTTGTTAGGTCAAGTCATGTGTTAGTCCATGACAATAGTAGCGAGTGGAAACTAGTAGTAGGTAGGGAAGATAGGAAAAAGATTTTATTTGATAATCATGACCATCCATTAGCAGGGCATATGGGGGTAAAGAAAACATTTGTTAGGATAGGAAAAAAGTATTACTGGCCTAAGATGAGGTCAGATATTACTAAATATGTTAGGTTGTGAAGGAGTCACAGCCAACGACCTCTTAACTAATTGCTCTACAACTATTAACGGGTTGTCAACCTTCGACTGTGCCTCGATATCCGATCCTCTCACGTTCAGTTGCATTGCACAGAAATGCATAACACTTGACTTGCTTGTGTATCCATAGAGTGCATTGTACTCAAAACAATATGATTCCCAACGGCAGGCCACTGCCAGCCGACAGAAGTAATAAGGGATCATATTGCTTTGACTGCATGCGCGCTGTTTATGTCACAGCAATAGTCTTTGGACTTTGTTTATGATAAAGGTCATTGGCGCTCACCCAAAAGAATGTGATGATGAAGCATTTTAATCGGATATCGAAGTGTGGTCGATTGTTCGATAACCAGAAACGGAGCTTAATAAATTTGTATAAATAGGGAATGAATTTACGAATAAAAAGTCAATTGTGATCGTGGAGTCGATCCGAAGAACACTCTGGTCTTATTATTTGATATATGGCTGTTAGCCTAAAAGTATAAGCTTGGACGTTTTCTTCTTTAGTCGTCTTCGGTACCACCCTCAACTTTGCAGTTAGTGCGAAAGAGGTTCGAGCGAGAGCAGTGAATGCTAAGCGATTGGTGCTGAAGTACAAGCGACTTCACATGGCGAACCTGACAGAGTCAAAAGTACATAGTCAGAGCATAGTAAAAGCTAGTTTTTCCTCCACGTTTTTCTTCAAAGCGAACAAAAACGAAAAGTGTTACTATATATAGTTATATAACACCAAAATCTTTATGACAACCCAGAGCGAACTAGCAGCGGCCGCAAAACTTCTCGCAGATGCCAAAAACATCCTAGAGAGGGGGAACCAGTCAAAAACACCAATAGAAGACATAACTATTGGCCCTCGCCCTCTGACAATTGAAGAGTACAGAAGGCATGTACATAAACACAAAAACACACCAACAAAGATGACTACAGTTAAACACAAATTACAACAACCAAACAACATCATGAGGGCGATCAAAACAAGCAGCACAAACAGCGTTCTAAATTTTTCCCGAACACTACATTGCTTCCATCGCAAAGAGTTTCACAGGAAGAAAGCAGATGAGTCTCCAAATTGACTAAATTTTGTACTACAGTACTACTACTACTACATTTAGAATTAGTTATTTTAGGAAATAGTTTTTTTTTGGTTTACGAAAAGAGAAGCAAAAGAATCATTACATTGTTATCAAAGATGAGAAATTCCCATAATTCCGGCGAATTTTTTTTTACTCCTTCTTTTGATTTTTGAAACTTAGTTAAACTACCTATTAAATACATATTGTCACACAGTATGTTTTCATGGTTTCTGTCAATATCGGGTCTAACATATTCAAAATGTTTTGTGTATCTTGACAATCTTAAAGTATTCAAAAAAAAAAAAAAAACAGAATAAAAAATTTAGAACACCACAATAAAAATTTAATTGAAGTATTCGAAAGACTGAGAGAAGTAAATCTCAAACTACATCCAAGTAAATGTGCTTTCCTTAGAAAAGAAGTTTTATATCTAGGTCATATAATATCAGACAAAGGTATTATACCAGATCCATCAAAATCCATAGTAATGAAAAATTATCCAATCCCACAAAATGCAGACGAAGTAAGGAGATTTGTAGCATTTGCTAACTACTACAGAAAATTCATACCAAATTTTGCAACACTAGCAATTCCTTTAAACCGTTTATTAAGAAAAAACGTAGAATTTAAATTTTCCGAAGATTGCAATACCTCATTTAATTTGCTAAAAGATTTCCTAATAAGCCCAAATATTTTACAGTTTCCAAATTTTGAAAAGGAATTCATACTTCGAACAGACGCCTCTGGATTTGCCTTAGGTGCTGTTATATCGAATTTTGATGATAAACCCATCGCATACGCTAGTAAATCATTAAATAAAGCCGAAAAGAACTATAGTACTATAGAAAAAGAATTGCTCGCTATAGTATGGGCAGTAAAACATTTCAGACCGTATCTTTTCGGAAGACGTTTCAAAATACTAACAGACCATAGACCACTAGTATATCTTTTCTCACTAAAATAACCTTCAAGCAGATTAACTAAATTTAGGCTAATATTAGAGGAATATAACTTTACTGTGGAGTATTCACCAGGCAAGGACAACTGCACTGCGGATGCACCAAGTAGAATACAACTAGAGTCAGAGGACTTACAGAATTTATTTGTGTGTGTCACAACAAGAGCACAAGCTAGAAACTCAAATTTAGAAGAAGAAAACCAAACAACAAGTAAATTAGAGAAAGAAAAAAATCATAAGTGAGCTTCTTAAACCGCCAGAAAAGGGGCTAAAAATAGTCGAGTTGAAAATATTAAATAGCTTCAAAGATGAAGACAAAGATTACAGTTTATTAAAAGGTACCAGAGTTATAAGTCCAAACCTCATTTTAGGATACATTCCAGGGAATAATTGTTTGATATTAAATAGGTCAAAGATAAGCACTATTACCCGATCAGCATCATTTGACAAAATGTTGTTGAGGGACGTGCAAACTATCGAAGAACAATTTTTAAATAATAAAAGGGAATCCAGAAAAAGTACTATTGCTCGATCGGCATCATTTGACAAAATGTTGTTGAGGGACGTGCAAAATAACGGTGAACCATTATTAAATAATGAAGAGGAATCCAAAAATACCACTATTGCTCGATCGGCATCATTTGACAAAATGTTGTTGAGGGAGTTTGCGGACCTCTATCAATTAAAGATATTTATATAACTAAAGAAGAGTTAGGTAAACTCTCAGACGGCCGTCGTAAAGAAAAATTATATATATTAAAGAAAAAGATAGAAGAATTATTCAAAGGAAATAAAATAAAAGTGCACATAATTGATAATAAAATAAAAGTAACGGACCCTGGAAAACAAAAACTTATACTCAACGATTACCATATGTTACCTACAAGTGGACATGCCGGAATAAATTGCATGTTGCGTAACATCAAGAAAAAATACTTTTGGACAGGGATGCAAAACGATGTGACGACATACGTTAAGCACTGCCCTATGTGTCAACGAAATAAACATATACAACCCAAAAAAAACAACCAATGACTATTACTACAACAGCAGAAACATGTTTTGACAAAATATACCTTGACTTAGTTGGACCTCTTGACGAGACAGAAAATGGGTCAAAATATATTTTAACACTTCAAGACGAACTAACGAAATTTACAGAAGCTATTGCTTTGCCAAATAAGGAGGCTAATACCGTAGCTAAAGGACTTGTAGAAGGCTTTAACCTAAGGTATGGAGTCCCTGCTACCATAGCATCTGACCAGGGTACAGAATTTATAAATAGAGTTTTCAAAGATCTGTGTGAATTATTAAAGATAGAACAGCTACAATCCACCGCGTACCATCACGAAAGTATTGGAGCACTAGAAAATTCGCATAAGGTTTTAGGAGCATATCTTAGAAATTATGTAGATGAGAAACATACAGATTGGGACAACTGGTTGCCCTACTATGTTTTCTGTTACAATACTTCAGTACATGCAGAAACAGGATACACCCCGTTTGAGCTAGTATTTGGGAGACAATGTAACTTGCCTTCCAATCTTACAAAGAAAGTTGAACCAGTTTACAACTACGAGGACTATGTCATAGACCTTAAACATAGGCTACAAATTGCTCATAAAGACGCTAGGGATACTTTAATACAAAAGAAAATTTCTAGGAAGGATAGATACGATGCTGATGCAAAAGCTAAAACTCTTGATTTCAATGTTGGTAGTTTAGTCTTGTTGAGAAATGAAAGTAGAAAGAAATTAGACCCGATATATATAGGACCATACGAAGTATTATCACAAAAAGGAGTGAATTGTGAAATCCAATGTGAAAATAAGAAATTAGTTGTTCACAAAAATAGATTAAAACCATTTTATATTTATATGCTATTATTGTAATTTGAAGAATTGTTTAATCTGAGGAATTGTTAAATTAAAATAGAGACTAATTGTTCATTAAATAGAAAAATATATCAAAACCATTTTTGTTATTATTGTACAAGACTTGTGTATTTAAAAAAAAAAATGTAAAATTAATTGAAAAGTAATTGTAAAATTAGAACTAAGGTCACATTAAACTAATTATAAGAAACTATCAACATGTCAATGCGAATTGACTTAAATAAATTGATCTAATAATTATTGCTAAAAAAAAAAAAAAAAAATTTATATACATATATTGATAACTTCTGTAAATATTGAAAATATATAGAACATATGAACTATAGATGTAAATATCGCAAATACTGAACATTATATGTACCCTATAACTAATGTGACATATCAAAAACAAATATATGTATCAAAAACTGCAAAACATATAATGAAAAAAAAGAGAACTAGATTTTAAAATGTAAATATCGCAAATGATACCAAACACTGACTAAATTTTAATGAAAAGTAAACTAATCAAAATATAATACTAATGTAAATATCACAATTAATTCTAAAATATTAACTAAAAGTAAACATCCAGAAATAGCCACAATGTTCAATACAATATGATAAAAGAAAAAAAATTTTTTGATTTCATACTCCCGTATTTGTAAAAGAATCGTGGAAAAGTAGAAATCAACACTCTTGTCTTGATTTCTTCTTTTTCCCCAGGAAGGGTGGTGTGAAGGAGTCACAGCCAACGACCTCTTAATTAATTGCTCTGTTGTGTATTATTGTATAATACACGAAAATCCTAACCAACCCTAACTTCATTCCAGTTTCATGGCCAAGGTCAACACTAAGGCATTCGAATTGTAAACAAACATTCGATCGCTAAGTGTATGACGCAAAACAAAAAGCGCAATCTCTGGGTGACGATTCAGTTAATTCATATACTGAAGCGTCATCAGAAAAATGCAAACAAATTATTGCGGTCAAATAATGAACTGGAATGAACTCTCAGAAAACAGATAATGCTGACGAGTGGTAAAGGAAATGTGTGACGAATATTTTATAGGACCAATTGTTTTGATGACTGAGGAATAAGTATAGAAACATTTAAGAAATACCGATGTCGAAATGTCATGATTTCGACATCATGAATTTACCAACATTTCATGACATAGTTTAAGTTTATCTATGTAAGCTATTTTAAGGTATAAATAGTAAATGAAAAATGAATGAGATACAGAGTAATAAAGTGACCACTAAGTGAGATATACCCAGAAGACTTTTATTGGCTGATAAACTTTTGAACAAGAAGAGGACTTTGCTTTGCGGATAAATTAAGGTGAGTATAATTAAATCTGGCTCTTTAGCCTAGAATTCCGGGATGGTGCGCCCTTAAAACCCACCAAACAAACCCCCTATCCCAATCCCCAATTAAGAAAGACGACAAGACGCTACATTTGTAGTGTCCGTCTAAGTTCGAGAGTTCTTAACAATTTTCTAAAACTTTCTGTGTAACAAAAAAGATTACACAACATTTTGGCGCAGCCGGTAGGATGGTGCGTCACTTTGGAGTTTAAACTCCGACTTAAAATCCTGAGGACCACTCCACTTCAGGTACACCATTCGACCTCCCCTTGTAAACTCAAAAAAAAAAAAAGACGAAATAAAAAACAAAATCGCTGAAGACAAAACAGCAGGCCCGAAGCCAATCTCCTTAGAGGAATATAGGAGGAGAAGGAGCAACCAGCCAGCAACCCCCTCGCTCCCACCTCTGGAGACTGAACCCCCCCAGGTGCCAGGAGGACCACAGCCCTACGAAAGTAAACGACGGACGTAGGGGTGGTCACGTGGTAAGGGTAAGGAGGCAACTAGCCCAACTCCACCAACTGGCGGCCCTCTGTACTGGCGAAAAGAAAAGGCAGTACATCAGGGAAATTCGGGACCTGGTCAAAGAGGAAACAAAAAAAAAGAGGGATAAGCAAGAAAAAGCAAAATAAGTAAAATATATAATACAAATGTATTTTTCCAATAATAAAGATTATTTCCAAATAATACAAATGTATTTTTCTTGTGGTTAAATTTTCGGATTTTTGGGTGGAAGTATTGTTCTCTTGTCTTGTTGTCGAAGTTTTAAAATCCGGTTGTTGCAGTTTCCCATTTTCTTACAAGAAAATTTTTTGTTTTTCACTCGCAAATTGTTCTTTTTTTTTTGTATTGACTCTAATCCTGAACAATTGTTCGGTGAAATCCAACAACTACAAAAACAAATAAAGGAACAGGCACAAGAAATAAAGAACTTCAACAACATCCTACTTGGTGAACTAAAATCACTAGTTGGAAGAGAAGTTTTTGCCCTAAGGTTTGCCCAGATAAGCTCTCAGTGGGGACAGTTTACACGACTGGAAACCACTGACGAAATCTTATATACTTATGTGGAAGCAGTTAAAGAGCAACTGACAAAACAAGAAAGAAAAATCTCGGAGTTAGAACTGCAGTATAGAAAGCAAACCGATGTTCTGGCTCAACTGAGATCAAGACAATCAGAAGCAGAACAAATAAATGAACAAGCCGAGGTTTCGAAAGAGAAGTTTAACCAACAAGTAGACTCTTTGCAAACCAAATTAAAAGAAGCGCAAAAGGAAATACGTCTCCTTAAGGCTAAGGAGCTAAACTTCTTCTCTGAAACCGAAAAATTGAACTCCCAGGAAAAGTATTACGTTTGCACAATACAACGTCTGCAAAACGATTTAAAGGAGTTAAGAAGAGTAAAATTAAATTCTTCACAAAATTTAATATTCGACACTGTAGAAAAAGCTAACACCAAAATCGAAAAGCCGAAAACAACCAACATGTCTCTAGGTTTTGAAAAACTCCTCAAGCTTTCCGTCGGCATCCCTGAATTCTCTGGGGGCACCGATTCCAAAGTTGCTCAAAAACTCCAAACCTTCTTAACATGCATAAGGCCCATTATAGAACATATCCCAAACGAAGATGAAAAACTCTTCCTTCAACTTCTCCAAACAAAATTGAGAGAAGATGCCTTGGATTTGATTCAAACGGCAAAACCAAAAGATTTTAAGGAATTTGAAGATGTACTCAACCGAGCATACCTTCCAATAGAAGACTACAACGATCTTGTTAATTGTTTGATAACAAGTCGCCAGAGTCAATTCGAAACCTTAAATACCTTCATTAGCTGGTTACGTCACTCTCTTACACAATGTAGAGATGCAGCTGAAATCAAATATGGGGAAAAAGCAGAAATTGTAAGAAAACTTTTGTAACCTCAAAAGCCATACATATAGTGAATGCCTTAAAAGACAAAATACCCCTATATGCCAAATCTGCAAGTATTATGGACATGAAGCTATAAATACAACTATAATACAACAGTAGTAAACCAAAACAGGAAAACTTTTCCCCAGTAAAGGTGAGTATAATTAAATCTGGCTCTTTAGCCTAGAATTCCGGGATGGTGCGCCCTTAAAACCCACCAAACAAACTCCCTTTCCCAATCCCCAATTAAGAAAAACGACAAGACGCTACATTTGTAGTGTCCGTCTAAGTTAAGAACGAGAGTTCTCAAAGATTTTCTAAACTTTCTGTGTAACGAAAAATTACACAACATTTGGCGCAGCCGGTAGGATGGTGCGTCACTTTGGAGTTTAAACTCCGACTTAAAATCCTGAGGATCACTCCACTTCAGGTACACCATTCGACCTTCCCTTGTACACTTAAAAATTTCTCCCAGGAAAAGTACTACGTTTGCACCATACAACGTCTGCAAAACGACTTAAAGGAGTTAAGAAGAGTAAAATTAAATTCTTCACAAAATTTAATGTTCGACACTGAAGAAAAAGCAAACACCAAAATCGATAAGCCGAAAACAACCAACATGTCTCTAGGTTTTGAAAAACTCCTCAAGCTTTCCGTCGGCATCCCTGAATTCTCTGGGGGCTCCGATTCCAAAGTTGCTCAAAAACTCCAAACCTTCTTAACATGCATAAGGCCCATTATAGAACATATCCCAAACGAAGATGAAAAACTCTTCCTTCAACTTCTCCAAACAAAATTGAGAGAAGATGCCTTGGATTTGATTCAAACGGAAAAACCAAAAGATTTTAAGGAATTTGAAGATGTACTCAACCGAGCATACCTTCCAATAGAAGACTACAACGATCTTGTTAATTGTTTGATAACAAGTCGCCAGAGTCAATTCGAAACCTTAAATACCTTCATTAGCAGGTTACGTCACTCTCTTACACAATGTAGAGATGCAGCCGAAATCAAATATGGGGAAAAAGCAGAAATTGTAAAAACTCAGTTATCTGATTTTGCAAAATCAGCTCTCGCATCAGGTATATCTAACAAACAACTAGGCCAGTATCTGTTCACGTTGGAGAATAAAAACTTTGAAGATTTAATACGAATTGCTCTCAGCATGGAAAAACATGTACAAAGGGTGGAAACAATCCCAGCAATGTCTTGTAATGCAGCCTTCACGGGAAATGAGTCCAATTCAAGAAACCCCCAGACACCTCAGATATCGAACGAGAAAGCAAACATCATTTGTAGCTTTTGTAACCTCAAAGGCCATACTTATAGTGAATGCCTTAAAAGACAAAATACCCCTATATGCCAAATCTGCAAGTATTATGGACATGAGGCTATAAATTGCAGAAGAAAAAATTATCAAAATAATAAAAACTATAATAATAATGGCCAAAGTTACTGTGGAAACAATAATAACAAAACTCAGGATCATGCTCACAACAATAGAAATAGTAATACACAAAATCGAAATTTTAATAACAACCAGAATTCCCAACAACACAAGGAAAATCCTTTTAGACGGCATTCCCAGAATAATAGTAATAACCAGAGCAACAATAACGCACCTGGAGTAAATAATGATAATATAAATAATACTCAACCAGGAATATTTCATTTGACGACAAAATGTGACCGGTGTGGGAGGTATACCCATTCAGTAGACCAATGTCATTTCAAAAACAAATGGCAAAACAGTAGAGCAAAAAACTCCCAATAGTCGATCGAAAGATCCCCGACTCGACTCAAAGCAAATTTAAAAAGAGAATCTCTGGGCACCCTTTCAAACAAGAGAAACTAAATAAAATTTCTTTACCCTCAATTGAAATTGAAATTGAGCTAGGCGGAAGAAAACACATCAAATTATTAATAGATACGGGCTCAGAAGTCAGTCTCCTCAAAAGAAGGATGTTAGATAGTAAGACTTTTGTTAATACCAATAAAAAACTTACCATCAACACACCTTGTGGTATCGGTTATACTCTAGGAGAATGCACTGGTACTATACAAATTCCCTCGCTCCCCTCTTGTCAATTTCAAGTCGTAGAGAATGACCTAGCCATCCCTGGTGATGGAATCCTAGGGTATAATTTCTTAGGAAAATACTTTAACGTAGAAGGTCCTAATAGATTATTAACATTCCCAACAATTCTTGGACAAAATTCGAAGGAATATTGTGTACCACTGAGATACTCAAACATGACCGAAAGGTATGAATTTCCCATTTCACACAATGGTAGCTGTTTCACGGGGAATCACTCGCATGTGAACAACTCGAATGAAATTAAACAGATAATTCATAACAACCACGACCAAAAGGTGAAGCCAAAACCAACCAAACTAAATTTTGCAAGCAATTCACCGGAAGAGAAATGTATTTTGCGGCGCTGTAACGCGACCGGCCGGCCTAGACATCGACTCTGAAGGCTTATCTTCAAAAAATTTAAATGTTTGGAACTCAACTTCGGTTTTGCAATCTCAAAGTTCACCTCGCAAAGTGAAAACGAGAGAGGAAAATCAAAAAGGAAAAATGACTGAAAATGTGCAAAACGTATCTTCGCATGAGCGGAAAAAACACATTCTCAGACAAAGAGACGTGCCGGCTTATGATGGAAGTAACTTTCAAAACGAAGTTAATAGAATAATGACTATCGATATCTCCGATATCAACAAACCAAAAAATAAAAATAAAACTCGGTATACAACCGTAAGCAAAACAAATAATATGACACTGCACACTGCAGACCCACAAATTAACTCCGAAAGTGAATCACAGTAGCAAGACTTGCAATATATACAAACAAAAGAAAAATTGAACTTGCAAATGTTCAACCCAATTAAGACATATTTACTCTACTTTATAACTCTTATGATGATAATGCTCTCGGACATATTAAAAGAGATAGGATGCAAAATACTAAATACAATTAATCAAAAAAGATTAGATTTAAATAATGTTAAAATAAATACAATAGGACAAGCATACAAACTAGTTAGGTCAAATTTAGATAATACAATTATTAAGATAGTGAAACATCCAATAAAAAATAAGGACAGCTTACAAGTCAAGAACTCGGAGGTAAACCCGATTCCCAATGGAGAAATTATTACAGATTCATTTAGAAATACATGGAAAATAGGACCACTAATAGGTCTAGGAAGTTTTGGTCAAGTATACTCAGCATGTAAAGCCTCAAACTCACAAAAGAAAACATCTGACTATAAGTACGTCGCGAAGATTGAACCACACGATAGTGGGACACTCTTTGTGGAGATGCATTTCTATATGAATAATACTCATTCAGAGGACATTACACAGTTCAAAAAACTTCACGATATAAAATCTTTAGGAATATCCCATCTAGTAGGTACTGGATCACACGACTATGATAATGTTTTACATCGTTTTTTGGTCATGCCACGGTACGGAGATAATATCTGGAAACTTTTCTTTGAAAACGGAAGAAAAATTCCAGAACATACCATCTACCGTTTAGCGTTACAGATATTAGATGTGTACGAATACATTCACGGCAGAACCTATGCCCATACAGATTTAAAAGGAACAAACATCTTATTAGGTTGTGAAAAAGACAATACCACTCAAGCGTATCTGGTAGATTTCGGCTTAGCAAGCCACTACACCCAAGAAAATTTCAAACCAGTTCCTAAGAAAATGCACCACGGTACAATTGAGTACACCTCTAGAGATGCTCACCTAGGTGTAATCACCATGCGAGGAGATTTCGAGATCCTTGGATATAACCTTATCGAGTGGTCAGGAGTGATGTTGCCTTGGGAGCAAGAAAATCTTCTTAAAAATCCTTTAAGGGTCCAAAAGTCAAAAGAAACCTTTATGGGTAATGTTACTATAAGTTTGAAAAAACTATACCACAATCAAACACCAAATGCAATTCTGGAGTTCACAAAATATGTTGCTTCTTTGAAGTACAATGAGACACCAGACTATAATAAATGTCGACAAATATTCCAATCAGGACTAAAAACTCTTAAAGCTATTAACTCAGGTGATCTAGAGTTCAAATTAGGCCCAACACAAAAATTTGTATCCTTACCAAGATGGGAGTCTGACCAAGAAAACAAAGACGAAAACAGTAGGATAGTTGAAAAGAATAATTCTGAAATAAATTTAGTAATAAAAAACCAACCAATAAGCAATAAAACAATTCTACTCAATCTAAAGGAAGGGTTGAAAATTCCCTCTAGATCGAGAATGACTGTAGAACTACCGTACAGAAGTGAAGAAGCCATGATCTGTCTATCCAAACAAATTGAGGACGGAGTGTTCTTGGGTAGCTGTTTGATAGGAGACAATAAAAGACACGTTGTAGTACCCATAATAAATACACATCAACATGAAATCAAGATAACACATATCGAGCTGGAAATGGCCCCCCTAAAAGATTTCGATGTAGTAGATATTAATACCCACCAAAAAGATTTTGGTACTGACGAGGTAGAATGTTATCATACAATAACTCAAAATAGTATCGTAAGCAATAGAATACAAGAATTAACAACCAAATTGAACAAAGATGATAACCTAAACGAAGAAGAAAAAGAATCTATTGTAGACCTTTGTTCAAAATACAATGACATATTTTTCCTACCGGGTGACAGACTCACTCACACTACAACCATGCTGCATAAAATCCCAATTAACCAAGATCAAGCCCCTATAAACACCAAAATGTATAGGCTCCCTGAGAAACAACGGGGAATAATAAATGAACAACTTGCTGAAATGTTAGAAAACGACATAGTCCAACCCAGCAAAAGTCCTTGGAACTCACCACTTTTAGTGGTACCCAAAAAGGCAGGACCCGACGGAGAAGTACGTTGGAGGGTAGTAGTCGACTTCCGTAAGGTGAACGAATGCACGATAGGAGATGCTTTCCCGCTACCTCGTATCGAGGACATACTTGACCAACTTGGTCATGCTAGATATTTCACAACACTGGATCTTGCCAGTGGTTACCATCAAGTTCTTGTCCATCCAGAAGATAGGGAAAAAACAGCTTTCAGTACGGCCTATGGCCACTACGAATTTAAGCGAATGCCTTTTGGACTCAAAGGAGCTCCAGCGACATTCCAAAGACTTATGAACTATATCCTTACTGGTCTACAAGGACTAGAATGCTTTGTCTATTTAGATGATATAGTCGTCTATGGAAAAAATCTGGTAGACCATAACAGAAAATTGGAGTTAATTTTCGAGAGAATGCGAGAACATAACTTAAAATTGAACGTAGAGAAATGTCAATTTCTCAGACGAGAAGTAGTATATTTAGGACACAAATGTTCCGCAGAAGGAGCACTTCCCGATCCAGGAAAAACTAATTGTGTGCAAAACTTCCCTGTACCTCGCACGATGAAGCAAACACAATCCTTCCTTGGTTTGGCCAATTACTACCGGAAATTTATTCCAAACTTTTCGAAAATAGTTCGACCACTGACAAATCTTACTCGAAAGGACGTTAAATTCACTTGGACAGACAGATGCCAAGAAGCATTCCAAACAATAAAGAACTTGCTAGTAACACCCCCGTTATTAATTTACCCCGATTTTAAAAAACCATTTATTCTCACAACTGACGCTAGCAATGAAGCGATAGGGGCAATTCTCTCGCAAGGAGAAGTAGGGAAAGACAAACCTATTGCATACGCTAGTCGTGCATTAAACAAAGCAGAAAGAAACTACTCCACTATAGAAAAAGAAATGTTAGCTGTTGTTTGGGCGACTAAAAATTTTAGATGTTACTTGTTAGGAAGAAAATTTATAGTGTACACAGATCACGAACCATTGACAGGTAATTTTAGAGTAAGAGACCCCACGTCAAGGTTAATAAGGTTCCACCACAAACTATCCGAGTATGACTGTTGTTTAAAATATAAAGCAGGTAAAACTAACGTCAATGCAGATGCACTGAGTAGAATACCACTAATGGTATCTGATGAGGACAAGAACCAAGAACGTGAGAAAACTTGTTTAGCCGTAACAAGAGCTCAGAGAGCTTTACAATTACTAGATAAAGAAGACACTAATATTAAACGACACGACTCTGACGAATCTTGTAGTGACGTGAACATTACCCAACAAAACACATCGACAACAAATGAAATCGAAGACTTCAAATATAACAGACAGAAGATCGATAAGCCCGAAGAAGTATTGAATGTACTCAGAGATTATCATGACTCCCGTTTGGCGGACACCAAGGTGTCATAAACACATATAAAAAAATCCGAAAGAATTACGTTTGGCCAAAAATGTTCCAGGACATATCTAAATACATAAGGAAATGCCCAAAATGCCAAAAAATGAAATCAAGTCCAGAAACAAAAATGCCAATGATAATTACTGACACAAGTCAAATTCCTTTTGACAAAGTCTATTTAGACATAGTAGGACCACTGCAAGAATCATACTCAGGAAACAAGTACATTTTGACGTTTCAAGACAACTTGACTAAATACGTAGATTTCTACGCAATACCTCATCAGGAAGCCGTAACAATAGCCCAGATATTTTTTGAAAAAATCATAACAAGATACAGAATACCCAACAAACTAGTTACAGACCAAGGGACAAATTTCTTAAGCAAGTTATTTAAACAAGTATGCAAATTACTTAAAATTGAAAAACTGCAAACTACCGCCTATCACCCTCAATCAAATGGTGCATTGGAAAGGACACATAGACCATTAGTAGAATATTTAAGAACGATCTGCGATGAAAACCCAAGATCTTGGGATCAATTTCTTAGAACCGCCGCGCTTGTTTATAACAACAGCATTCATGAGGGGACTAAGTTTACCCCTATGGACTGTCTTTTTGGTTTCACCTCCGACATACCTTCAAGTCTTAAAAAATAACCCGAACCAATATACGACCACGAAAATTACTATTATACTTTACGGTATAAGTTACAGAAAATACATTCTTTAGCTAGGAAAAATTTGATTATTAGTAAAAAGAATTCAAAAAATTATTACGACAAGAAAATAAGAACTATAACTTTTCACGTAGGAGACAAAGTACTTTTGAAAAACGAGAATAGACAACACAAATTATCTGAAATATGGACAGGACCATATCCTGTTGTACAAATTACGAGCCCCACAGATAGTGTAATATTAATTAAGAAAAAACAGGTAACCATTCATAATAATCGTCTAAAACATTATTACGAATAACAGCTACTCTTTTTCAAACTATAAATTTTTTTTTGCTAAGCAACGCTCCCCCAAAACCAAAAATATATACAATTGCTACAAATGCATGTTACTAACCCCACGAAAGTCTGTATTCATGTTTCCATTTCATTCATAAAGTGAAAATGGCAAGGCAAAAGTAAAAGAAACTGAACCTACCTTAAAATCGAAAACTGTCGATTTGAAAAAAAAAAAAAAATATATAACAATAAAATATCAAGGTCACTACCTAAAACCACTTCATGAATTTCACATTCAATAACACATGTTTAAGTTCATCAAAGAAAGACTGCATTGAAATTAACATGATAAAAATCAACGACACACGCCAAATGCGCAAAAGTAAACAGTTTCAATAAACGATCAAATTACATTCACATCCACTAACCTCTTGAACGAAAACCGAAAATACGTGGAGAAGTATGGATAGGACCATATGAAGTTACTGACATAATAAACCCAACAAACAGTGTGGTTCGGATTAAAAAGAAACTAACTACAATTCACAACAATAGACTTAAGCATTATTTTGAAAGAACTTAGCAAGAAAACGTATCGTTAATATAATTTATTTCTTTTTAGTTATAAAATGGTACGACAAAATACCCTAAAAGTCTTGATTATAACGTTGGCAATATACATGGGAGAGGGAACTTTCGAGACACATTCGACACAAACGCTTAACAATACAGGAGTACTCTTTGAAGACATAGGAAAAGTAATTTTCTACCACGATACCTGGAATCTTATAACAGAACTTAAAATAGAAGAAATAGAAGTAATCACATCTATAATAAATAGGGCAGAGGAATCCTGGTTCATAATTTGCAAATCAACAAATGACATATGCGAAAGACAGACACCATAACTTAACAACCTGATCACATCAGTAAGAAGACATACTGAAATTATAGAAACAATATTCAATACAAAACGCTCAAAGAGATCTTTATTCGATGGAATTGGAAGAGGACTACATTATTTATTTGGAACAATGGACAACGAAAATGAGAACCAAATATACAGCAAGATGGAAGAGCTTCAAAGCGACACGGAAATAATAAGCAAACTTCAAAAAAATCAGACAACGGTAATAAAATCAACACTAGGCAAATTACAGGTACCCCTAGCCAATTTAGAAGAAAATCAGAAAAATATAACGGACAGTATAAACAAACTGCTCAAAATCAACAACGTAACCATGAAGGTACAGAAACTCCACGACATGCTAAGTACAATAACTCTTCTCATCATGAATATACAAACAAGACAACAAACAATAATCGAAATATTGACATCTCTATCAAATAATAAATTGCATCCATTTTTATTCACTTCCGAAACACTTCTAGAAAAATATCTGGAAGCATGTCCTAACCCAACATTAAAAAATAGAAAGGTACTACTATTACTTTTAAACAACACAATGGAAATAAGAACCCATTATATGAATGGATCAGTAGTCATTCGAATAATAGTGCCTACTTTTAATGTTGAAGCATTTGATCTCCAACAAATACATCTATTCCCAATTCAAAATAGTTGTAACGTGCGCTTAGTTCGCAAAAATAAAAACTCTACCTTTCAATTTAATTCTACCACTTTATTCAGTATCTACTTTCGATATACACTTTATTTGAACTCAACTCGACTTTTGGACTATCACTTGTATTTACTCTTAACTTTATCACTCTATAAACAAGACTGCCCTCTGGTTGCCTCGGGCGGGCTATTTATATCGAATGACATGCCATCTAGAACTCTCCAGTAACTTCTACATTGTCTCCACATTTGCTGTCAAGCTCTCTACACTCACACACACTGGCTTACAAGCAACGCCTGTCATTTATACCATTCCATTATAGTGTTGCCAGTTGTGTTTTCGGTTGAACGTTTTTCGATTAGGAAATTGGTATAAAATGTTGGGTTCACGTTACACTGCCCCCTCCTTAGGATTGTTCGTCCCGAATAAATCCATCTGCAGCCTCGCCACTATATCGATGCAGCCTGTCACAATGAACTACTTTTAACTTGCCTCTTAGTCCTCTTTGGATGCGGTAAACCACGTCGTTAATCCTCGTGACTACAGTATAAGGACCTTCCAAGTTCTGCTGAAGTTTCGGTGACAATCCCTTTTGACGATGAGGATTATAAAGCCACACACGATCTCCTGCTTGGAATCCTGACGTTGTCGCTTTTGTGTCGTACCGTGTCTTCATCCGGTCGCTGTAGGTTTTCATCCGTTCCCTTGTTCTTTTATGGATGTCAGCGAGTCTCTCCTTGAGGTCGTCCACATACTCGTTTGTGTCCTGTGGCTCCTCTGTGGGGCATCCAAATTTAAGTTCGCTGGGCAGCCGCATGGTTTTCCCGAACAGGATGTCAGATGGTGTTTGTCCTGTCGAGCTATGTACCGCACTTCTATAGGCCATCAGGAATAGCGGTACGTGCCTATCCCAGTCTCTTTGGTAGTCGCCTACGACCTTGGTGAGGTGTTCTTTCAAGGTCCGGTTGAATCTTTCAACCATCCCATCAGATTGTGGATGAAGCGGTGTGGTTCTCGTCTTCTTAATGCCAAGTAGTCCGCACACTCCTTGGAAGATGTTTGACTCAAAGTTCCTCCCTTGGTCGGAATGGAGTTCCATAGGCACGCCAAACCTACTCACCCAGTTAAACACAATCTGGTCGACCACCGTTTTGGCTTCTTGATTTGGAATGGCATACGCCTCAGGCCACTTGCTAAAATAGTCCATTACAACCAGAATGTACTTGTTTCCAGCGTTGGTCTCTGGAAAAGGCCCAGCCACATCTACTGCAATCCTCTCAAAAGGCGATCCAACGTTGTACTGATGCATCTTACCTTGAATCTTCCTACCAGGTCCTTTGGTTGCTGCACACTTGTCACATGTTCGGCACCACTTCTCCACGTCATCTCTAGCATGTAACCAGTAGAACCGATGTCGCACCTTCTCCAGTGTTTTGTTTACTCCCAGGTGGCCTCCAGAAGGTCCGTCGTGCATCTCCCGAAGAACTTCACTGACTTTCGATTGCGGTACGATCAGCTGCATCACATGTGACTTACCGTCAGCGGATTCCCATCTTCGCCTGAGGACACCTTCTTGCACATATAGTGAGTCCCACTGTGCCCAATAGGCTTTGAGAACTGGACTCCTGTCAGAAATGTCTCCCCATTCCGGTTTCTCTTCATTTTCTTTCCATGCGAGAATGGGTTCGATATCTGGATCTTCCTGTTGGGCAGTCCTCACTTCCTCATTGCTCCATCCGCTTATGGGGTCAGCTCTTAGTCGCTGAGCGGTAATGATTTCTTTGTCTTCTTGCCGCTTGCAATGCTTGCAATCCACTTTGCAAGGTCTTCGTGATAATGCATCGGCGTTTGAGTGCAGCTTTCCTCTGCGGTGTTGGATCTGGTAGTCATAGGTCTGCAATCTTTCTATCCACCTTGCGACTTGACCTTCTGGATTTTTGAAGTTCAACAGCCAGCTCAGAGCACCGTGGTCTGTCCGCAGAAGGAATTTCTGTCCATAGATGTACTTATGGAAGTGCTTTGTTGCCAAGATAAGAGCTAGCAGTTCCCTTCTGGTCACGCAGTAGTTCCTTTCGGGTTTCGATAGGACCTTGCTGTAGTATGCCACCACTTTCTCTTCGCCATCATGCACTTGGGATAGTACCGCCCCGATTCCAACGTTGCTTGCATCTGCATCGACGATGAATGTTTTGCCAGGTGTTGGATGTGCCAGCACTGGAGCGTTACAGAGGCGGTATTTGAGTTCCTGGAAAGATTTCTCACACTCACCTGACCATTTAAACTGCTTCCCCTTTTCGGTGAGCTGATGCAAACTCTTTGCAACTCCAGCGAAGTTCTTAACAAAACGTCGGTAATATGTGGCAAGTCCCAGAAAGCTTCGGAGTTGATGTTTGTCCTGTGGTGTTGGCCAATTTTTGACGGAGTCAACTTTTTCAGGATCAGTCTTTACTCCTTGGCATGAGATGATGTGTCCCAAATACTTGACTTCGGTTTTGAAAAGTGCACATTTGTCTGGATTCAGTTTAAGGTTAGCCTCTCGAAGTCTCTGAAACACGGCTTTAAGGTTCTTACAATGTTGGTCAAATGTTTTCCCGTAAACAATGACATCGTCCAAGTAGACTAGGCAAGCTTTCCACGTCAGTCCTTGAAGAACGCACTCCATCAAACGCTCGAATGTTGCCGGAGCGTTACATAACCCAAACGGCATAACTTTAAACTGCCAGAGCCCATTACCTGTAGAAAACGCCGTCTTTTCCCGATCATCAGGGTGGATGTCAACTTGCCAATATCCGCTCTTCAAGTCCAGCGTCGAGAACCACTGCGCTCCCTCCATGGCATCCAGGGTATCACTGATTCTCGGCAGGGGATAGCTGTCCTTCTTAGTTACATCATTCAGCCTTCGGTAGTCCACACAAAAACGAGTGCTTCCGTCTTTCTTTTTCACTAGCACCACTGGTGACGCCCAAGGACTTTTGGAATTTTCGATAAGACCGTCCTTTTTCATTGCTGTTATCATTTCCTCAACCTCACTTTGTTTGGCCAGTGGAAGACGTCTTGCAGGTTGACGAATCGGTCTTGCATCTCCTGTGTTGATGCGATGCTGCACCAACTGTGTCCTACCATATTGCCCCTTTTGCGATGCGAAGATATCAGTGTACTCTTGTAGGAGACTTTCAGCCATCCTTGTTTGTTGGTAATCAAGGTTGGATGAATTCAGTATTTTAGCTCTGATGGTTTCGAGCTCCTCCGGAGTTATAGTTTTTCTCGGAGCTTCGTCTGTGATCTTCGTAATTGCTGCAACCGATTCGCAACGTCCAACGACTTCTCCTTTCTTCAACTTTACATCGTACGGTCTGGTGTTTAGTAATCGTACGGGGACCATTTTGTTTTTCGGTGCTACCAGTGTTTTCCCAATGTTGACGCTTTGGGAGGAACACTCTGGGTCTGGTTCCACCATGAGGTATCGAAGGCTTCCAAACTCACCTTCCAGTTTTGTCCAAACGAACACTTCAGAAGAAGGAGGCAGAATCAGATCTTCCGTGATGACAGTCCTCAGTGTCGACGTACTTTCGTTCGAATAGGTCATTGGAAGTTCCTTATTTTGGTACTTCAAAACCTGATTACCGATGTCCAAAATAACTCCGTGTTGTTTCATAAAGTCGATTCCAATGATGCACTCGTCACATATATCTGCCACCAGGAATTGATGAGCAAACACTAGATCGGCCAGTCGGATCTTAAGACACACTTCTCCATATACTCTTGCTGCTTCTCCCGTTGCGGTTCTTAGACGGTAGCTATTGGTGTTATGAAGCCACGTCATCTTTACCAGGTCTCGACGTACTATGGATGCTGTGGCACCGGTGTCAATGGTAGCCACATGTTTGTTCCCGTTAATAGTAGTCTCCACAGTCAGACTTTTGTTGTCTCGTTTGGTCTGGGAGACCTGGATGGTGGTTTTGGGGCCATCGATACAAGAAACCAGCCTCTGCCCCTCGAAGTTGGTTCTTACTCGTTTCCCTGATGGGAAACGGGCTGATAGGCAACGCTGGTGTTGTTGTTACCTTGCTCTGAGTTGGATCTCTTGCTTCCACCATGTTGACAACCGGCTTTATCTGGTGGTAGTCGGCATTGACGCTGTAAGTGCCCGGTCTTGTTGCAGTTCCAACATCTTGCTAGTCCACTCCGGTTCTTTTGTATTTCAGCTCTTTGGCACGAGCATTCTTCGACTATGGCCTCTCTAAGTCGATGTACTCCCTGAGAAGCCTGTTCTGCTGCTTCAATTGTCAATGCGAATGCTAAAGTTTCGGAAAGAGTACGTGTTCTAGCAGTTCGCACAGACCTCTGAAGATGTATATCGGAAATGGCACGAACGAAGGACTCAACAGCAAGCTGGTTGATGATTTCTTCTCCAGCATCCGGGTATGCCAGGTGAACCAGTCTTTCGACGTCTGCTTGGAGCTGCTGTAGACTTTCACCCCTTTTCTGGACTCTGTTATTGAGTTGGACTCGGAAGACTTCAAGTGGCTATCTCCAAAGCGTTTATCTATAGGTACCACGAGAGAACTGAAATCGCCGCTCTTACCAGCTGGAACTGTTTGAAGTAATTCAGCTGCTGGTCCTCTAAGAGCAAGAGTCAGTGCAATGTACTTGTCTTCGTCATCCCAGCCATTTGTTGTCGCGGTTGCCTCAAATTGTCTCTTGTAGACTGGCCAAGAAGACTGTCCATCAAATGTTGGGGGTTTCATCTCCTTTTTCTTTGCATACTCCCCAGCAGACTCTCGAATTTTTATTTTCCGGATCTGGTCCAATTCCTTGGTCAGAACAGAGAACTGTTTATCACATCGGGTTTCTACGATTTCGAAACGATTCTCTACAACAGAAAGCTGTTTCTCCACACCTTCAACGCGTTCGTCTAGGGCACATACATTTTTCTCAATGTTACCCAATTTACCTTCTAGAATGTTTTTCTGACCTTCCAAAACATTCTGTTGCGCCTCAAGTCTTTCGAGAATATTCTGTTGTTCCTTCTTTTGCTCGTTTCGTTGCTCTTCAATCAGCTTCTTTTGTTCGTTTCGTTGTGCTTCCAGTTGTTCGAGAACATTCTGCTGTTCTTTCTTTTGCTCGCTTCGTTGCTCTTCAATCAGCTTCTTTTGCTCGTTTCGTTGTGCTTCAAGTTGTTCAAGAACATTCTGCTGTTCCTTCTTCTGCTCATTTCGTTGCTCTTCCAGCTTCTTATGTTGTACTTCGAGGCGTTCGAGAACATTCTGCTGTTCTTTCTTTTGCTCGCTTCGTTGCTCTTCAATCAGCTTCTTTTGTTCGTTTCGTTGTGCTTCCAGTTGTTCGAGAACATTCTGCTGTTCCTTCTTTTGCTCATTTCGTTGTGCTTCAAGTTGTTCTAGAACATTCTGCTGTTCCTTCTTTTGCTCATTTCGTTGCTCTTCCAGCTTCTTTTGTTGTACTTCTAGTCGTTCGAGAACATTCTGCTGTTCTTTCTTTTACTCGTTTCGTTGTTCTAACAAAAGTTTCATCATACTAGAAAAATCTACACTTTCATTTACTTCCTCTTCTTCCACTTCTGTTTCAGAAACAAAAGTGTTTACGTCTTCCCCTTGCTGTTCCAAATAGTTACGCAAGCGCAGGACGAGCTCATTTTTCGATCCCGCTCTAGAAAGATTTCGCTTACCTTACTCACTTTTAAGCTCAATGCAGTTGAGCTCTTCTAACAACTTACCCATTTTCACTGTATATAATTATTATTTTTCTTTTTTTTTTTACTTTTTTTTTACACTTTACTAGTCAAATAAGTTTTATCCCACTTCTGACACCAATGTAACGTGCGCTTAGTTCGCAAAAATAAAAACTCTACCTTTCAATTTAATTCTACCACTTTATTCAGTATCTACTTTCGATATACACTTTATTTGAACTCAACTCGACTTTTGGACTATCACTTGTATTTACTCTTAACTTTATCACTCTATAAACAAGACTGCCCTCTGGTTGCCTCGGGCGGGCTATTTATATCGAATGACATGCCATCTAGAACTCTCCAGTAACTTCTACATTGTCTCCACATTTGCTGTCAAGCTCTCTACACTCACACACACTGGCTTACAAGCAACGCCTGTCATTCATACCATTCCATTATAGTGTTGCCAGTTGTGTTTTCGGTTGAACGTTTTTCGATTAGGAAATTGGTATAAAATGTTGGGTTCACGTTACATAGTGATACAATAACAACAATTTTAGATATACAAGAAGATTATTTAGCAACAAATTCATTATCAAAAGAATTTGTCCTCCTCACTAGACAAGATTACAACCTATTAAAAAAAGTACCGATGGAAATGAACAAAACATGGTACGTCGGTCCATTGATGTCAACAATAACTACTGGACCCAGCACCCAGAGTTGTCCGATTTCATTAATTTTTAATCCATACAATGAGGAAAATAACTGTAAATACTTAATTCAACCAAATCAAATGAATTATTTGATAAAATTGACTCATCAAAATTCATGGTTTTATTCCGTGAGAAATTCAACTAAGATTAAAATTCACTGCCCTGGAATGGTAGATGGTACAATTCTGAGAGGAACTGGTATTATATCATTACTCCAACCCTGCTTGTTCCATATTGGAGAACAAACAATACTTTATGAAAAAACCGACCACATCAACTTAACATTTAAACAACCAGAAATAGAAATACCTAAAATTTTCTTTAACCACACAAGTGAATACACAGTAAATAAGATTATGGATAAGAAAATAATAATATTAAAAGGAGTAAATGCAAACAAATCCATTAAAGAAAATACATTGGACATTGAAACACTAGAGAAAAACATTGTAGACTTCGAGACAAGACGTAATGAAAGAAACAAACACAAAAATTGTGGCAATAAAATCAGTTTCATTAAGTACAGTCATTTTTCTTCTTACAACAGTAGTTTTAATAATATTATTCCTGTCAAGACGCAAAAGAAACAACAAACCAGACTACGAAATACCTAGACTAACGACACCTATTAGTATAATACACCACCCAAATGAATTGCCAATAAAAACATTAAAACCCCCCGTTACACCACCACCACCAAAACCAATTACCAATCCAAAACACAACCAAAACCTCGACAAATTTAAATCAATGAAAAGATCTAAAAAATTACAACTATATTGATGAAATTTTCCTTACAGTTACAATGGCAAGTTTACAAAAACAATCCCGTCCATCATCATACAAAATGAACAATCAATTAACTCAGAGGGAAAACAACTTCGTCGACCAACAACAAATGTACAACTTCATGAACAAGTTACAATACCAACCAGGAGACACTGTTTTTAATTTACAATTTGTAACTAACCGTATTTTAAAAAGAGAGTATAATGTACATCTAACGAGGTGGATCGGAGACAGAAACATTTTTCAATACAGACTTCTCTTTTTACCAATAGAAGTACGGGGACTGCACTGGACCTTGATCGTAGTCAATAATGAAAATAGAACTATAAAAAGTTATAACGGTCTAGGAGTCTCGTGCTCTAGTGCAATGGTTGCAGTATATCAGTTTTTAAACAAAGAATGGGAAAGAAAAAACAAAGATCAAGAGTTCCCGGATTATGTATTGAAAAATGTTAGAATCCCGGAAGAATTAAAAACGATAAAGGGACCCTTATATGTACAGTAGCCAAACATTTAAAAAACAGAATAAACCTGCCATCAAAAGACGAACTCCTAGAGATAGAGACGATTCAAAATTTATAAGCAATTAGATTACAAAAAAAAAAAAAAAAAAAAAAAAAGAGGATAAATCCCCAACACAATAAAATAAATAAAACAAAACAAAATAAAAAAAACAAAGAGAGAAAAAAAAAAATATAAAAGTTAATTTTCTGAAAAGAGGGAAATACCCCCACTTAACTGAAAAAAAGAGGGATAAATCCCCACATCCTAATTATATTACTTTTTCAGGACAAACAAAAATTTAATTCGACTAGGACCCATGTTCCATAACACTCACCAAGGACGCACACCTATGACGAAATCCTGTAAACGATAAATACAAATCATTTTGGAAAACATTGAATTGCACAACTAAGGAGACACAAAAGATTACTACTGGAAACTCCAATCAACATTTCACAACAGTATAAAAAAAAAGAGATCTTAATTCTAAATTTATAAAAAAAAAAAAATCTATAAAATTGTACCTTATGATTTAATGTTCAGTAAACTGGCATTTTTATTTTACACAACATTATATAATTATTCTCTAGTTAATATTTTTCTTGTAAGTCATTAGAAAAACTTTTTTCAATAAAATTCTTATTCCCCAATCAATTTTATAACAACCGATTTTTAATCTAAATGAAAGTTGATATCAATTCCTAAAAAAGTATATAAACATAACATATAGATATATGTAAAATTAATTTTAGAAATCAATAAACAAATAATTAGAGTATATAAGGAATACAAATATAGAATATATAAGAAATACTAAAAATGTATGTAAACATAGCAACGTACTAAAATTAATGAAATAAAAAAAAAAAAATATATATATATATATATATATTAGACCGGTTCAAAAAAAGTGACTTTTTTCTTTTTCTCGATGCACATCGATTTTTACCTTCGAGTAGGTGTAAAAACAAGCCTGTTAAAATTTGAGCTCGAAAAATTAATATTTAGAGGTCGCTCATCGCAGATTTCCATTTCTCATACAAATTGTATGGGAAAAAAAACATATAATTTTTGGAATTTTATATTTCGGTCTAGAAGCAAAGTGCCGAGATGAACGATACATATTCTTATAAAAAATTTGTTGTTCTACAAAAAAGGTTACTTATCATTTTTCAACAAATTCACTCCTTCAAAAGTTATACAGGGTTAAAGTTTGAACAAATATTTTTTTTCCTTGATATCTGACAAAATGTTAAAATGTATCACTTAAAATCATAAAATCATTCGCTTATGACACATATTTTTATAGAAAATTAATTGTTCTACAAAAAAGGTGTTTTATTATTTTTCGATAAATTCACTCCTTCAAAAGTTATTCAAGGTTAAATTTTAATTTAGAGTAAATTTTAGTTTTTTTTCTTGATTTCTGAAATATTAATTTATTAATTAATTATTTAATTAACCTTGAATAACTTTTGAAGGAGTGAATTTATCGAAAAATGATAAAACACCTTTTTTGTAGAACAATTAATTTTCTATAAAAATATGTGTCATAAGCGAATGATTTTATGATTTTAAGTGATACATTTTAACATTTTGTCAGATATCAAGGAAAAAAAATATTTGTTCAAACTTTAACCCTGTATAACTTTTGAAGGAGTGAATTTGTTGAAAAATGATAAGTAACCTTTTTTGTAGAACAACAAATTTTTTATAAGAATATGTATCGTTCATCTCGGCACTTTGCTTCTAGACCGAAATATAAAATTCCAAAAATTATATGTTTTTTTTCCCATACAATTTGTATGAGAAATGGAAATCTGCGATGAGCGACCTCTAAATATTAATTTTTCGAGCTCAAATTTTAACAGGCTTGTTTTTACACCTACTCGAAGGTAAAAATCGATGTGCATCGAGAAAAAGAAAAAAGTCACTTTTTTTGAACCGGTCTAATATATATATGTAAAATTAATTAGAATACAAATTGATAAAACAATAACAATTGTATAAAATAATTACAAAAAAAAAATGTTCCTATAACCTATGACTGAGTCACCGACAGTTCCCAAGTTCCCAAACTTTAAACGCACAAAATAATAATTGATCACCGCACATATTTTCAATCCCACTTGAAAGACGAACTTAGCATTTTTTGTCTCTTCCAAACAAAAAAAAAAAATTATCTCTTTTAAAGGGGGGAGGTGTTGTGTATTATTGTATAATACACGAAAATCCTAACCAACCCTAACTTCATTCCAGTTTCATGGCCAAGGTCAACACTAAAGCATTCGAATTGTAAACAAACATTCGATCGCTAAGTGTATGACGCAAAACAAAAAGCGCAATCTCTGGGTGACGATTCAGTTAATTCATATACTGAAGCGTCATCCGAAAAATGCAAACAAATTATTGCGGTCAAATAATGAACTGGAATGAACTCTCAGAAAACAGATAATGCTGACGAGTGGTAAAGGAAATGTGTGACGAATATTTTATAGGACAAATTGTTTTGATGACTGAGGAATAAGTATAGAAACATTTAAGAAATACCGATGTCGAAATGTCATGATTTCGACATCATGAATTTACCAACATTTCATGACATAGTTTAAGTTTATCTATGTAAGCTATTTTAAGGTATAAATAGTAAATGAAAAATGAATGAGATACAGAGTAATAAAGTGACCACTAAGTGAGATATACCCAGAAGACTTTTATTGGCTGATAAACTTTTGAACAAGAAGAGGACTTTGCTTTGCGGATAAATTAAGGTGAGTATAATTAAATCTGGCTCTTTAGCCTAGAATTCCGGGATGGTGCGCCGTTAAAACCCACCAAACAAACCCCCTATCCCAATCCCCAATTAAGAAAAACGACAAGACGCTACATTTGTAGTGTCCGTCTAAGTTAAGAACGAGAGTTCTTAACAATTTTCTAAAACTTTCTGTGTAACAAAAAAGATTACATAACAGCTCTACAACTATTAACGGGTTGTCAACCTTCGACTGTGCCTCGATATCCGATCCTCTCACGTTCAGTTGCATTGCATAGAAATGCATAACACTTGACTTGCTTGTGTATCCATAGAGTGCATTGTACTCAAAACAATATGATTCCCAACGGCAGGCCACTGCCAGCCGACAGAAGTAATAAGGGATGATATTGCTTTGACTGCATGCGCGCTGTTTATGTCACAGCAATAGTCTTTGGGTATGAGCATTTGTTTATGATATAGGTCATTGGCGCTCACCCAAAAAAATGTGATGATAAAGCATTTTAATCGGATATCGAAGTGTGGTCGATTGTTCGATAACCAGAAACGGAGCTTAATAAATTTGTATAAATAGGGAATGAATTTACGAATAAAAAGTCAATTGTGATCGTGGAGTCGATCCGAAGAACACTCTGGTCTTATTATTTGATATATGGCTGTTAGCCTAAAAGTATAAGCTTGGACGTTTTCTTCTTTAGTCGTCTTCGGTACCACCCTCAACTTTGCAGTTAGTGCGAAAGAGGTTCGAGCGAGAGCAATGAATGCTAAGCGATTGGTGCTGAAGTACAAGTGACTTCACAAGGTTATGTAAAGTGTGCCAAAGCGTGAAGCCGATTAATGAGAAACCGGCTGGTTTGATGACGGAGAGGAAAGGGGCTACCGACCCATGGGAGATGGTATGTGTGGACTTAGTTGGTCCATTGCCTAAGTCTAGTAGGGGTTTTATTTATATTTTAACTGTTGTTGACTATTTTACCAAGTTCCCACTTTTGTTTCCTTTAAGGTCAGTTACTGCAAAATCTGTTTGCAAGGAGCTGGAAGACAATGTCTTCTTGTTGTTCGGCGAACCCAAGTTTGTTGTCTGCGACAACGGTCCCCAGTTCAAGAGTAAGGAACTGAAAACGTTGTGTGATGCCTACGGTTCGTCGATTCGGTTTACCGCTCACTATCACCCGCAAGCGAATCCCGCGGAACGTATTAATCAAATTTTAAAGACTACACTTAGGGCTTATGTGTCAGAGAATCATAGGGTCTGGGACTCGCAACTTGCGAAAGTAGCGTGCAGTATTCGCACGGCCCAGCACGAAGTTTTAGGAGTTTCACCGTATTACGCGAATTTCGCTAGGGGAATGGTGACGTTTGCTGGTTTCTCCACCGCAACGGCCATTCAAAATAGTAGGGATAGTGATAGGGACCAGAGTAGGAATAGCGATAGGGATTTCAATAGGGAACAGTTTAGGAAACTTAGGGAACAAATAGCGATGAGGTTAGAGTCGGCGTCTAAGATGGTGGCAAAAAGCTATAACCTTCGACGCAGGGACGTTCAGTTCCGTCCAAACGAGTTGGTTTGGCGACGGAACTTCGCGCTTTCTGATGCAGCGAATTATTACGCTGCAAAGTTAGCTCCGAAGTTTGTGGGCCCGTTTCGGGTGAAGAAAAGAGTGTCGGCTTGGACATACGTTCTCGAAGATGCCAATGGTGTCTCTCGAGGAACGTGGAATGTCAAGGACCTCAAACCTTATTCCAACGACCCTGAAGAGAGGGCGTAAGGTAGTCGCGTAGCAAGGACGTGCTCGCAAAGAGATACTGAGAGCAGTAAAAGCTCTGTGATGTGCTCACACTCTCGCCAGGAGCATTTGAGTTCTGGTTGTGTTGTCTGCTAGTGTGTGCTCCATTTGGTTGTGTTGTCTTACCTTTTCTTTTCCTGTTACTTCGGCTTTTCTTTTGAAAAGCCCAGTTCATCAATCATCAATTTGAATTTATTTGCAGGGATACTGCCTCTTTAATTTGTATATAACCACTGTCGGTATATCAATATCTATTTCTGTCCCAGTTTCTCTCTTTGGTAGGTAAGGGTGGAATTTGTTACGGTAGATTTTCCCGTAACAAAAACCATTCTTACATTTAGTTATTTACATTTCGATACCCCTCTCTTTTCCTCAAACCCTTCCCTATCGTTTCTTCGTCCCATCATTTCTCCGTTGTTTGCTCTTAGCAATGTGATCGAAGCATAGCTTTGAGCAAATGACAAAATAGGTGCATGTCGTAATCAGCGGATGAGCTGAACTGATGTCGGCGTTTGGTGTGTCGAGCCAGAAGCCTCTGGAGACTCGCACACCATTTACTTAAATTGAAGGTCATTCATACTTCGTCACTTACAAGCATCATCATTCTCATTCATCGACATTCAAATCATTATCATCATTAACCCATTATCATCATGCACATATATCATCTTTGTAGTATTGATGTAACTGTTGCCCAAATGAATGTGCTTGACTTGGTAACACTAAACATAACAGTTGTAAGCACTAGGCAATAACTCATGACGTTTAGTGTCATGCAGACAGAGGATTCAATAAACGACAAGCAAGCATTATCATCATTAACCCATTATCATCATGCACATATATCATCTTTGTAGTATTGATGTAACTGTTGCCCAAATGAATGTGCTTGACTTGGTAACACTAAACATAAGAGTTGTAAGCACTAGGCAATAACTCATGACGTTTAGTGTCATGCAGACAGAGGATTCAATAAACGACAAGCAAGCTAAACACATGTCTTTAATTGGTTATACTAAATATCACATGGCGCAGCCGGTTAAGTACAAAAGTAACAAAAGTACCTAAAAATTTAATAAAAAGTAATTTAAAATCAAAACGGAAAATACTTATTATCGTGCATATAATGGATTTTCACAAACCACAACAATTATGTTTGGATGGAAATCTGCGAGATAATTGGAAGAAATTTAAGTAGCACTTCTGGATTTATGCAACCGCTACAAAAACGGACGAAGAGAAAGAGCCAATCAGAACAGCGAGGTTTCTTAGTTGTGCAGGGAGTGAGGCTATTGAACTTTACAATACGTTCGAACTTACCGAAACTGAAGCTAAGACATTTGACACAGTGCTTGATAAATTTGAACAGTACTGCAATCCTAAAACATCGATACGAACGATTTCTATTTTACACGAGAAGCCAAAAAGAAGGAGAACCATTTGAGCATTTCCTAAAAGATATATCGGCGCTAGTAGATAACTGCAATTTTGGAACCGAAAAGGATTCGATGCTCAGAGATCGCATTGTTCTCGGAATTGGAGATGGGTCAGTCCAGACGCAATTACTCAAACAAAGTGAGTTAACATTGGTTAAGGCAATTGAAATATGTCGCGTGGCAGAGATAACTGGAATGCAAATAAAAATGATGCAGGGAGACGGGCTCAATCAACACAAGCAACAGGAGGTGGTACATGCTTTGAACAAAATTGAGGGCAGAAACAAAAATATTGAAAAAAACTTTGTAAAACAAAGTAGAAACTCAAATTTTAATTCCAGATTTGTAAAAGGCAACGCATTTTCGTTTGGGAACAATGGCAAATTAAATGAGCAAGGTTATAGTGACAGAAGACCATGTGCGTACTGTAATTACGTTCATCAGAAGGGAAGATGCCCCGCGTATGGTAAGAAGTGTGCTACTTGCGGTAAATTTAATCATTTTGCAACGGTATGTCAACAAAAAAAGAAACAGGTTAGTGATCTTGCGGTAAAATATGATTCTGACTGTGAAAGTGATGATGTGTTTTATGTTGACTCATTAAACGGTGTAGAGAAAAGGGCTTCATTTTGGACGAAAAAAATGATAGTTCAAAACAATAATTTAATAGAATCTAAACTTGATACAGGTTCACATGTAAACATTTTACCTAAAAATATATTAACAGGATTAGTACCCCAGCCAAGAATAAATGCATGTGAGGTTAGGTTGGAAGCATACGGTGGTTTCGATTTGCATGTTTTAGGCAGAACTGAATTGAATGTGAGCTTTGAGCAAAATTCTTATTTATTAGATTTTATTGTAGTCAACGTAACATCGCAACCGTTACTGGGACTTATAGCATGCGTTGATATGGGTTTAGTTAAAAGAGTCGATTCAGTTGAACAAGTGCATGCGTCCAAATTCATATCAAACAATAAGAGAGTGTTCTCAGGCTATGGGCGTTTGCTTGACAAATGCAGCATTGAGCTTAAATATAAGGCAAAAGCAGTCAGTAAACCACCAAGGAGGTTACCTTTTAGTATCAGAAATAAAGTACAGAGTACATTGGAACAAATGGAAAGCAGAGGCATTATATCAAAGGTAGATGTTCCTTCAGAATGGGCTCACAATATGGTAGTGATTGAGAAAAAGGACAAGTCATTGAGAATCTGTTTAAACCCTAAGGAATTAAACGAGTGTATTAAAGAAGTACATTTCATAATACCGAAGTTTGAGGATTTTAGAACTGAAATGAGAGGTATGAAATTTTTTTCAGTGCTAGACTTAGTTGAAGGTTTCTGGCATGTGGAACTTACGGAAGAATCTAAGAATTTAACTGTTTTTCAACGCCATTCGGGTGTTACCGAAATATTTTGGATACTTAACAGGCACATTTATTTATATAGATGATATCAAAGTAGGAGGGGAGACATTACAAGAGCATGATAGAAATTTAGAAAGAGTCGTAGAGAGGGCAAAAAAGTTTAACATTAAATTTAATCCAAGAAAATTGCAGTATAGACCTCAAGAAGTAAGATACTCAGGTCATATTTTTTCTGCCTTATGAGTAAGGCCGGATCCAGAGCGGGTGAAAGCAATCAAAACAATAACTATACCGAAGAACATAAAAGACCTTCAACAAATTTTGGGAACAATTAATTATCAGAGAAACTTCATTCCTCACTAAGCTGAATTGACTCAGCTGTTAAGAGAGCTGCTTCGTAAAAATGTATGTTGTGCAGATTATAAAAAATATGCTTAGAAAGTCAGAAATAGGGAAACGAGATTTTTATCACTCCCTCTTAGAATACCGAAATACGGTAGTACCGAGTACCGGGTACACACCATCACAGCTCATATCAAGTAGATTATTCAGAACAAAGCATCCAGTGGACAAACAATTTTTGATTTCAAAAGTTGTGAAGGATGAGGTTGTTGTTAAAATGAAAGACGCAAAATTAAGGCAAAAACTATACTATGATAGAAATGCTAATAGAAAAGAGCTGGATCTTAACGTGTGTTCACACGACTCCAGTGTAAACAGTGCCACTCTCAAAAATCTAGGGTTTGGTACCAAATAAGGTTCGCCCTCTTAAATTACTTAGTCTATGTACAAGTCTAGTACTTTTTGCTTGAAAAGTAGTTCGTCGCATAGCGACGACTTGCCATTATCATTTCAACCACCATCCATCAAACATCTAGAATTTTTTCTCTTGGGCCATCTGCCATTTTTTAATTGACTTACATATATATTTTTTCTTCCAAATTGTAAATTTCACCCTTTCGATCTAAATTAAATAAATTATCAACTAAAATTAACTAAAAGAAACATTAAACATACAACCCTACGTGCATATCAATAAAAAAAATAAAATTACAAGAAGAAAACCGGAGTTTGCTCTAATTGCGGAAGATTTTCCTGGTGGTAAAGAAGTTGGTCGTTTGTTGGAACATCGCATTGAGTGTGGCCTATAAGAACAATTGCCTTTGGAGAAGTATCAGCATTTGTGGTAAGCGAACATCTGGGATTTATCTTATCAGCGTAAGTGTGGTCGATTTGTTCATTTGGTCCATTCAACCGGATAAGAAGCACGCCTTTGCGCGCCACACCACGCTGCTTTGCGCTCCACATTGCGCTGACCAGCGCTCGAAATCTCGCTGCTTTGCGCTCCTACCCAGGCTGCTTTACGCTCCACACCACGCTGCTTTCAGAGCGGGTGAAAGCAATCAAAACAATAACTATACCGAAGAACATAAAAGACCTTCAAAAAATTTTGGGAACAATTAATTATCAGAGAAACTTCATTCCTCACTTAGCTGAATTGACTCAGCCGTTAAGAGAGCTGCTTCGTAAAAATGTATGTTGTGCAGATTATAAAAAATATGCTTAGAAGGTCAGAAATAGGGAAACGAGATTTTTATCACTCCCTCTTAGAATACCGAAATACGGTAGTACCGAGCATTGGGTACACACCATCACGGCTCATATCAAGTAGATTATTCAGAACAAAGCATCCAGTGGACAAACAATTTTTGATTTCTAAGGTTGTGAAGGATGAGGTTGTTGTTAAAATGAAAGACGCAAAATTAAGGCAAAAACTATACTATGATAGAAATGCTAATAGAAAAGAGCTGGATCTTAACGTGTGTTCACACGACTCCAGTGTAAACAGTGCCACTCTCAAAAATCTAGGGTTTGGTACCAAATAAGGTTCGCCCTCTTAAATTACTTAGTCTATGTACAAGTCTAGTACTTTTTGCTTGAAAAGTAGTTCGTCGCTTAGCGACGACTTGCCATTATCATTTCAACCACCATCAATCAAACATCTAGAATTTTTTCTCTTGGGCCATCTGCCATTTTTTAATTGGCTTACATATATATTTTTTCTTCCAAATTGTAAATTTCACCCTTTTGATCTAAATTAAATAAATTATCAACTAAAATTAACTAAAAGAAACATTAAACATACAACCCTACGTGCATATCAATAAAAAAAATAAAATTACAAGAAGAAAACCGGAGTTTGCTCTAATTGCGGAAGATTTTCCTGGTGGTAAAGAAGTTGGTCGTTTGTTGGAACATCGCATTGAGTGTGGCCTATAAGAACAATTGCCTTTGGAGAAGTATCAGCATTTGGGGTAAGCGAACATCTGTGATTTATCTTATCAGCGTAAGTGTGGTCGATTTGTTCATTTGGTCCATTCAACCGAATAAGAAGCACGCCTTTGCGCTCCACACCACGCTGCTTTGCGCTCCACATTGCGCTGACCAGCGCTCGAAACCACGCTGCTTTGCGCTCGACACCACGCTGCTTTGCGCTCGACACCACGCTGCTTTGCGCTCCTAGCCACGCTGCTTTGCGCGCCACACCACACTGCTTTGCGCTCCACATTGCGCTGACCAGCGCTCGAAATCACGCTGCTTTGCGCTCCTAGCCACGCTGCTTTGCGCGTCACACCACGCTGCTTTGCGCTCCACATTGCGCTGACCAGCGCTCGAAATCACGCTGCTTTGCGCTCCTAGCCACGCTGCTTTGCGCTCCACACCACGCTGCTTTGTGCGCGACATCACGCTGCTTTGCGCTCCTAGCCACGCGGAAGTGTGCCCATCGTCATCGTGGGACCAGAGCGGAGTTTTCCTGTTTTTTGGATTTTTTTTTAACACCGTGTAAAGGGCAAGTGAAAGTTTTTAATTGGAAATTTTTTAGTTACATTTAAAAAACAAAAAATTATTATTTTCTCTCCTTTGTGTTGCACTTTGACCGTCAAACGCGTCATTATTCCGTTTTTTTTTATATATCGGTATATATATATTTCGTTTTGATTGAAGCGGTTCTTGAGTATTCGCTTTCAATCACGGTAGTTTAACTTTTCATTTTTCGATAAGCAACTTCGATAAACGCGATTTGCTTGTGTTCCCCAGCCTGTTTTTTTGGTTTTATTTGAAATTTAATAGACTACCTTCCTCTTTGAAGGAGTCTGCGTTTTAACCATTTTCTAGTTCGTGCCGCACACACATCGTTAGATACGGTGTATTCAAGCCGGGGTGGTTGGCCCCCAGTAGAATCTTTCAAGGCTTTTGAAGATTCTTGCGCTTTAAAATTTTAACCTTTTTTGAAATTTTTAGAATCTTTCAAGCCTTTTGAACATTCTGCTGTTCCTTCTTTTGCTCGTTTCGCTGTTCTAACAAAAGTTTCATCATGCTAGAAAAATCTACACTTTCACTTACTTCCTCTTCTTCAACTTCTATTTCAAAAACAAAAGTGTTTACGTCTTCCCCTTGCTGTTCCAAATAGTCACGCAAGCGCAGGACGAGCTCATTTTTCGATCCCGCTCTAGAATGATTTCGCTTACCTAACTCACTTTTAAGCTCAATGCAGTTGAGCTCTTCTAACAACTTACCCATTTTCACTGTATATAATTATTATTTTTCTTTTTACTTTTTTTTTTTTTTACACTTTACTAATCAACACGTTTTTTTTTTCAAATAAGTTTTATTTACACTTCTGACACCAATGTAACGTGCGCTTAGTTCGCAAAATAAAACTTCACTTATTACTTTATTTCTACCACTTTTATTCAGTATTTCAACTCAACTCAACTTTTGGACTATCACTTGTATTTACTCTTAACTTTATCACTCTATAAACAAAACTGCTCTCTGGTTGCCTCGGGCGGGCTATTTATATCGAATGACATGCCATCTAGAACTCTCCAGTAACTTCTACATGTTCTCCACATTTGCTGTCAAGCATCTCTACACTCACACACACTGGCTTACAAGCAACGCCTGTCATTTATACCATTCCATTATAGTGTTGCCAGTTGTGTTTTCGGTTGAACGTTTTTCGATTAGGAAATTGGTATAAAATGTTGGGTTCACGTTACAATATATATAATGTCCCTAACAAGCAAGTATCTATTGCAACTTCAGTTGGAAGTTAACTCAATCTTATGTACCTACGTAGATATTGTACTTATGCATTCCAAAAACAAAATGGTAAATTTTTGATATCAATCAAAAAAATCAATTATCGATCAGGTCTTACTTTATTTCACAAAAAAAAAAATTTTAATATTCGTTAATTTACTGATTAATCTGTCCAACCAGTATAGTTCGCTCAATAAAAACAAATAAACTACTTGATCGCACACACCTTGCTTGAAGCAAAACTAAAGCAAGATTAGTTATTGAAAAGCGATTGCGAAATTTTTGTTCTCTTATCTATCATATTCTAAAATTCAAAACTATCTTCGAGAATATTAGATTCCAAAAATTTTAAAATTTTGAGTATCTTTATGCTTATAAAAATGTATATATATATTCTTAAAAATCGTTCAAAATGTTTATATATATTTAATCACAAGACTTACCCACATTTGACATTAAACAATATCGTTTTCAATTTTCTTGATCTTTATGTTACGTATATGTGGCGAATCATCCGGAATGTTGTGCACAGCATCCAAGGTATCTTGTTGACAAAAACCGACGTAATCTACTTTTGTACCTAGATGTTGTGATTAAAAAAAAGAAACAATTTGAACGAGCGAACACTATCTCTTGCTAATACTTTTAATTTATCGAGTATTAAACTCAAAGAAAAAATTACTTAACTTTCTTTAATACGATCTGGTGGTGGAACGGAATGGAAATGAAACCTATGTCAACGTTTGTATTCGAAATAGGGTTTGGTTTGCTTAAGTGAGAGGATCTTGGTTGTGTGACTGTGTCTGGTTGAACATTTTTCCACAGGTGTTGCGGCGAATTCGGGTTGATTGTGTTTTGTGTGGGCTTGATTGAATGGGTTGCAGCTGCCGTATGATGTTAATGCTGGTGAATGTGCTATTGAATATTGATGGCTGCATGGGTAAAGAGATGTAATTGGTGCTCTGACTATTCTGAGGTGTGTATGTACTATTGTGGATTTTGACGATCGGATGGATGTTGAAGATGGTATTTTGATTGTTATGAGATGTGTATGCACTCTGGCTGTTATGAGATGTACATGTAATGTACGATTGTGAATTTTGACGATCGGATGGATGTTGAAGATGGTGCTTTGATTAAGTTTTTTTTTCTCTGTGTGCTTGAGGTTCTGGATTCTCCGGTTCGTGGGTGTACTCTAAGTGTATGTACATAATAGGGTTCCGTCGTGGATGTAGGTTTCGAAACCCTTTTAATTTATAAGGTTCCCTGATTGAGCCTATTGATTAAAACTTGCGTTAGCTTTTTAGCACAAGCTATCCACGATATCCGCCGTACTTACCCCTTGAATCTTGAATGTGGTGTTAAGGAAGCACTTTCAGTTTTCAGTTTTGTTTCTGACGCTATTACGATGAAAGTCTATTTTCTTTTTCTTTTTCTTTGAGTCACTTTTACTTTTAGTTTTTAAGGCTGACGACTTTTTTCACTTTTAATAAAAAAAATGGAATTTAATTGAAAACCTCGTAGGCATTTTTGCCCAGTTTCACCTTTTCAAGAGGCTCAGAACCCATACGCCGAAACTAGTACGTTGCGTACCCACGATCAAACCAAAAAGAACGATTTTCCATCGTTCAGTTCTATAAATACGTTCTGGGAGCTATCGAAAGCTCTAATCCATACTATTGCAAAAGTCATTATGGCGGACGATTTGCCTTCCGCTTTATCCATTAGTTTTGTTAATTTTAGTCGAAAAAATCAGCAAAGCATCTTAAATGTAGTTCTGGATTTTTTTAAAAATAGGTGTGTTGAAAACTCGGATTTTAAAATAAAATATTCGTGGATTTTTCTTGTCGGAAGCCAGCCATGATCGTACATGAGCTTGTGTTAGTAAGCGAGCTTTCACCAAACACATGATCGATTCTCGACTCTCGAAAGCGCAAATCGATCTTCTTTTCAGATAGTGTAATAAATTTTGATCTGCACGTTTGTTTTGATCACCGATCTTCATCACCATCATGTTAGCCAAATGGATACCCCCTTGGCCTGTGATGCTTATCTACGTGGGTTCAACTCCCACCGATTCCCGTACTTTTTTTTCTTTTTTTTTTTGCTTATTTTTTTTTTCACACTCTGCCGTACTTTATGACGTTATATTTTACATCCTTCCGCTTGCCAGAATACGATCCACACACTGTGGTTCAACACCGTGCTATAGCAAGTGCATATATTTATGAGACCGCTCATTTGCCGGAAATTATCTGTGGTTCTCTTACCCAAAAACACGATGGATTTGAATTTTAAATAAATGTTCTCCCACACAGCTTTTTCGTTTTGATGCGTTTTACGAACAAAACGGAAATGAAAAGGAACCTGACCTTACGTTATCGGACCCATGCCTGAGATACTACGTCTCATGTTCAGACTGACTAGCCGGGCTACATTTTCATTATCTCTTAATATCCTTAGAGTGAAACACACCAATAACTTTTCCTAACTCATCTTCTAATTCAAAGAGACTGTTCCCTATGATCCTTCGAACTCTAGCTTTGATGAACTTTGGGCATAATTTTGCGTTCCTTCTTTTGATTTATCACTGAGAGTAAAATTTCGTTTGTAAACAGTATCTCCTACTTTGTAACAAGCAGCCTTACTACGGGTGTTATATTTGTGCTCGTATTGGTTATGTGCTTTATCAAGCGCTTCCTTTATAGCGGAATGTATATTACCCATCTTAGAACTCTTAGGGATAAAGTTAATTTCCGCGCTATCCACATTTTTAAGTTGACGTAAAAGTTTGAAATCGGAGCCATGCTCAATCATTTTCTGACCAAAAAGTGCCTCGAATGGAGAAACATTTATAGCAGAATGAGCAGCAGTCCGTAAGGCACAACCAATTTCAGGTAAGTTGGAATCCCATTCTCTTTGGTCAGTACCTAAGTACGATCTAACGGCTGCGAGAATAGAGCGGTTGACTCGCTCGCTGGCATTAGCTTGAGGAGCGTATGCAGCTGTTTGTATATGCTGAACCCCGAAAGTTGAAAGAAACTTTGAAAATTTGTTGCTAACAAACTGCTTGCCGTTATCTGTCATTATCGATTCCGGTACCCCAAAGACGCAAAATATATCCTCGTGCAAAAACTGAATCGCCGTTTCTGTAGTTGCTTTACGCAAAGCTTTAATCAAAACGAATTTAGTCAGCTGGTCGAGAGCAATGATAATATAAGTGTTCCCTTTCTTTGAACGAGGGTATGGCCCTAAATAGTCTACAAACAAATGCTGGAACGGATATTGAACAACAAAAGCCTTTCCCATTGGCTGACGAAGGATTTGGTTAGAAGCCTTTTAAGTCTTACAGGAATCACAAGCATTAATGAAATTGTTCACCTGAGAGGCCATGTTTGGCCAAAAGAATTTTTGTTGTAGTCTGCTAAGCGTCTTTGCAATTCCGCCATGAGCAGCTTTTGGTGGTCTATGAGCTAAGGATATCAATTGGTCGGTTAACGTCGATGGAACCCACAACTTCCAAACCAAGTCGTCTTCCAGTGGATCCCCTGTGCAATGATTGACCTTCTTATACACAAAATTGTTTGAGACTTGAAGGTCAGGTAGCTGTTCTTTTTGTTTTTCGATGCTGTCGATAATCTTCAGGTATTCCTTGGATTGAAAACCAGGATCCGAAAGATCAATGTGCAGCAAATCGTAAGGGTCTTCACTTGAACGTCCATCTAGACTCAAAGCATCTGTCGCAAATACTCTCAAAAGGGCATCTGGGACAACATGCAAAGAGCCTTTTCGATGTTCGATCTCAAAGTCATAACCCTGAAGTTTCAGACTCCACCGAGCCAACCGTCCACTGAGATTCTTTTGCCCAATTAGCCATTTTAAACTAGCATGGTCTGTGATTATCTTGAACTTATAACCTTCTACGTACGGTCGAAATTTTTCTACTCCCATCACCGCTGCTAGGCACTCGCGTTCCGTGACACTATAATTCCTCTGGGCACCATTAAGTTTATGGGAGTAATAATATATAGGGCGCTCTACCCCATCCCTATCTTTTTGGCATAGTGCACAACCGATACCAGTATCGGAAGCATCACAAAGTATGATGAATGGCTTCTAAAAATCTGGGTTAACTAAAACGGGAGCTGTTGTTAACATCTCTTTGATCTTGTTAAAGGACTGCATTGCTTCTTCCTGAAACTCAAATTTGCTTCCCTTTTTAAGCGTATCTGTTATCGGCGTGGCTAGAGTAGCATAGTCTCGAACGAACCTCCTATACCACCCTGACATTCCTAGAAATCTTCGAACCTGTCGTTGTGAAGTAGGAACTGGAAAATCTCTAACGGCTGCTACCTTGTCTGAGTTTGTTTTCAAACACCCACCGCTAACAACATACCCAAGAAACTTCAATTCTTTATAGCAAAACTTGGACTTCTCTACATTGATAGTCAAACCCGCCGAGCTCAATCTCCCTGCGAGCATCATCAATATCTTTACATGCTCTTCAAAAGTGCGTGAAATAACCAAAAGATCGTCAACATACGGAAACACATTTTTTTTCAAATCAGTAGTCACTACCTTGTCCATCAGCCGACACATGCGCTGTACACCGCCGCTTAGACCAGGAGGCATTACTACAAATTGAAGTAATGGCTTGCCAGGCACCGTGAAAGCTGTCTTTTCCCTGGATGATCTCTCCAGTGGAATCTGCAAAAACGCGTCCTTGAGATCCACACTAGAAATGTAGACTGCGTCTCCTACACGAGATAGCAAGCCCTCAATAGGATGAAGAGGATATGCATCATTTTTGGATACAGCGTTCACCTTTCTGTAGTCCAAGCACAACCTGTTTTTACCGGGCTTGCGCACCAGCACTACAGGAGAGCTCCAGGCACTGCTACTTTCCTCAATGATACCCATCTCTATCATCCTGTCGAGCTCCTTGTACATCAACTCTTGCACCGCTGGAGAGACCGGGTAATGCCGTTGCTTTATGGGTTTGGCATCACCTGTGTCGATCACATGTTCTTCCAGGGTGGTTCTTCCCAAGCCATGCACGGTAAAAGACGGAAACATGCTGACGGCTGCGTTCAATTTCGTAATTTGATCCTCTGATAATTCATGAGCTTCCACACATACACTGGATGCTTTTTTTTTCGATAGATAGTTCCGAGATTACGTGAGGGACAATGTTGAAAGTTTTCCAAAAGTTAATGCCTAAGTATAGTTTTTGCTTCAGTGATGGGACTAGGAACATTTCCACATTGGCGCTTCTATTTTTATAGGTAATTGAAATTTCAAATTTCCCTTCTACCGGCTGATCATTTCCGTCCGCTGTCTTTACGTAAGAATTGAAACGTTTGAGCGGAATCTTCCATTTACTTAAAAGCTCCTGCCCACCCTGTCCGAGACAACTTATACTGGCACCACTGTCGAGTAACCCCAGTAACTTTTCACCTAAAATAGTTACCTCTGCATACGGACGCGGGTCCTCTGCAGAACAAAGAGTGGTAGCTTCTATTGATCCTCTTAATTTTTTTCTTACTCTGGCTCTATGACGGACTCTAAGGATATTTTTGGGTACTGCACGAGTCTGGGTACCGAAAATTCTTTCTTTTGCTGCATGGTATGCAACTAGTCTTTCATGAAGAGTTTTTCTGGGTTGTTTTGGAGGGGTTATAGTCACTATGGATTCCTCCGGGTTGCAATAATTTTTCTTTTTAAAATAGTGACTGGTTGGCTTACATTCGGGGTATTCAGAAATTTTGACGAAGGGTCTATTGGGTATCCCGGTCGTTGATCGGTGAGCAAAACGTTCCGGGTGTCAGATTGCTCTTCCGGAAGTTTCCCGGACACTTTGGATTTGTGCACCGAGGCGAGGTTGTATCTTCCTTCCCGCATTTGAAGCAAAACAACGATCTTTGCGGAACAGGACATTCAACGTAGCCATGTCCAACCTTCTTACAGTTCCAACACTTATACGAACTTGTATCTCTTTTATTGTTAGCTTGTAAAGCTTCATTATAATTACCAGCTGACGTTAAAACCTCTTCCTCGAAGTCTAATTCGTTTACCCTCTTGAATTGGGGTGCAACCAGGCCTTTGCTTCTTTGTGCGTCCTGCTCGTAAATATACTTTTCTATTTTCCTGCACACATAAGCCATTTCTTGGAGGCTTGAAGTTTGAAAGGTTAAAAGGAGTTCGCCCATGCGCCTGCGAACGTTTTGCTTTACTAAGCCTATAGTTTCAAAGTTTTTTTGGTTTTATTTGAAATTTAATAGACTGCCTTCCTCTTTGAAGGAGTCTGCGTTTTAACCATTTTCTAGTTCGTGCCGCACACACATCGTTAGATACGGTGTATTCAAGCCGGGGTGGTTGGCCCCCAGTAGAATCTTTCAAGGCTTTTGAAGATTCTTGCGCTTTAAAATTTTAACCTTTTTTGAAATTTTTAGAATCTTTCAAGCCTTTTGAAGATTCTTGCGCTTTAAATTTTGACTTTTTTTAAATTCTTTCTCTCTCGTTCGTGCCGCACACACCGTTCGTAACGGTGTATCCAAGCCGGGGTGGTTGGCCCCTAGTAGAATCTTTCAAGCCTTTTCAAGATTCTAGTGCTTTAAAATTTTGATTTTTTTGAAATTTTTGAATCCTTCAAGCCTTTTGAAGATTCTAGAGCTTCTAAACTTTAATTTTTTTTTGAAACTGTTTGAATCTTTCAAGCTTTTTGAAGATTCAAGTGCCTTAGAATTTTCTTTCGTTTGAAATTTAATAGACAACCTTCTGCTGCGAAGGAGTCTGCGTTTATCGTGTTATTGGATTTTTTCCTCATTCGTGCCGCACACGTCGTTAGTAACGGTGTATTCAAGCCGGGGTGGTTGGCCCCCAGTAGAGTCTTTCAAGCCTTTTTGAGATTCTTGTGCTTTAAATTTTATTTTTTTTGAAATTTAATCGACTTCCTTCTTCTTCGAAGGAGTCTGCGTTTTTCTTTATCGCGTTTTCTTTATCGCGTTTTGTCCTCGTTTAGGTCGCATGGGTGGTAGGCCCCCCAGTAGAATCGTTCAAGCCTTTTGAAGATTCTGACGCGTTTTTTATCGCGTTCTTGTACCCGTTCGTGCCAAACACACCGTTGGTAACGGTGTATCAAGCCGGGGTGGTTGGCCCCCAGTAGAGTCTTTCAAGCCTTTTTGAGATTCTTGTGCTTTAAATTTTTTTTTTTTGAAATTTAATCGACTTCCTTCTTCTTCGGAGGAGTCTGCGTTTTTTCTCTATCGCTTTTCTGTATCGCGTTTTCTTTATCGCGTTTTCCTTATCGCGTTTTCTTCATCGCGTTTTCCTTATCGCGTTTTGTCCTCGTTTAGGTCGCATGGGTGGTTGGCCCCCCAGTAGAATCTTTCAAGCCTTTTGAAGATTTGGACGCGTTTTTTATCGCGTTTTTGTACCCATTCGTGCCAAACACACCGTTGGTAACGGTGTATCAAGCCGGGGTGGTTGGCCCCCAGTAGAGTCTTTCAAGCCTTTTGGAGATTCTTGTGCTTTACATTTTCATTCTTTTGAAATTTAATCGACTTCCTTCTGCTTCGAAGGAATCTGCGTTTTTTTATTTATCGCGTTTTCTTTATCGCGTTTTTTGTCCTCGTTTAGGTCGCATGGGTGGTTGGTCCCATGTAGAATCTTTCAAGTCTTTTGAAGATTCTAGTTCTTTCAATTTCCCTTTTGCAATTTAAACGACTACCTTCTTCTTCGAAGGAGTCTGCGTTTCTTTTTTTTTTTAACACATACCTTGGCCAATTTTCGGCAATGTTGATCCAACGAGACTCTAAACGGTACGGCAGCACAAACTGTGCAACAACTGTTTAATCGCGAGACATGCAAATGTCGCTTAGCCGAGTAAATATTCTTATAACCACTGTAAAATCGACATCGCTCACTGTTGCATCTAAACGTTAACGAAGACGAAAATAGTAAAATACAGTCCACTGATCTCCTTAGTGCAACTAAAGCTCCTCTTACGTACGCTCGTGGTGTTGTTCGAGAAAAGGAGTCATGAAATTTTCGAAGGATCCAAACCCAATGTCATCTGAGAAATCCAACCTCTGAAAATCTCATTTCCTTTGAAGCCACCTACTTCTTATGCCACCATTGCCCATCGGTGCTTACAGGGACACTGCAAGGATACTAGTAGCAAAGCAGGTGGTTGTCCAGGGTTCCAACCGCTTGGCATGCTTGCATATGCCAATAGACTAGCTCGTCGGCGGGGGGGTTCTTGCTGTCGGTTACCTGAACGGCCGTTACGTTTATCATGCCAAAAAAAGTACTAAAATTTGCGGAGCCTAAATCGTCCCTGTTTATGATGAATTCCTACAGTTCAATGAGAAAGGAGAGCACTGGTGGAAAAGCTCTCTGAGGATAGTCCCTCCCACTGTACCACTCTACACGCATAGAGAGACATCGTCCTGGTTATCTGTATCTCAATGATTTTTGATAACCCCTAAAAAAGCTCAAGAAGCGAATCCCTTAAGATTCCTTTTTCATTGTGTCTTCTTAGTCGCCTACTCTCCCAGGTAACTCAGTAAAGCCACATCCACTTAAAATTCTTAAGACCTGTTCATCTTTCAAACGAAACGAAAATATTTCCCAAAGATGGAACTTCAAAATTCAACCAACATAAACCGAACCTTTATGAAACCAAAACAAGCTAGAAATCTAGAACTCCGGATTTTCATTTCATGTAAACACTTTAATTTCAATAATAATAATATAAAATCTTAAACTAAACAACTCTGCTGAAGATCGTATATATATATATATGTCGCGTTATCATTTTCATTTGGCATGTTACTTTCCATATTTGTCCAAATCGTTATAAATTCAAATCTTTCTTATTTTTATTTATTTTAAAATAATTTCAAAATTAATTGTTTTTACAATTTAAACGAGGCAGTCTCGATCTGCTCTGATTCCTTTTCCTTCTGATTATTTTCTCGCAGTCGATTCTCCCCAGGCTTTGACATAATAATCGCCGCCTGCCGTTTATATTGTATACCAAGTATTCAGATCTCCGACACGGCCATCCTGCCGTTTCGCACGTCCTCGTGCGACTGGTCTATAAAAGAACAAAACAAAATCCTATACAGTATCCAGTTCAATCACTCGGCCAATTCTGACCGCAATACAATTTCATTAATAGAACTTAATTTCTATTACAATTTCTTATTTCCTTAAGGAATCAACAACTTATGAGATTATTTAAATATCAAATGTCATGTCCCGTTAAATAATCATAGTCAAATAAAACATCAAATTAACAAGAAACATAATACACATTGATCAACTCAGTAATTTTCTCAATAACTCAAAAATCTATTATCACTTCTATCCAGTGACACTTTTTTTTAACACACAGTAACTTCTATCCAGTTACTTTACTCAACAATCACTTCTATCCAGTGATATCACAGCGCCTCTATCCGGCACAATCTACAAATACCACCTCTAACCGGTGATATTTATATCAATTTTACACTATTGCTTCTAACCAGCAATATAATCATTTTTGACAACAATGCGTATTACATATTTACATTACAAAAATTAATTATTTTACTTTTCATTAATTATCAACTTCAAATTCAACAGGGACATGACCGTCCGTCAGGCATTCGTCTCATGCGATCATGAGCATACTTATATGTTCGATTACTTTTTAACGATTTACCTTCACCTTCTCCTTCACCTTCACATATCACCTTCTAAAACTTCCGTTACTTTAAATTGACCTTTGTACTTTGGGTCAAGCTTTGTTTGGTTACGTTCTTCATTTTTTTAATAAGACCAAATCGTCTACCACAATTTTCAATTCTCGCTTTAGTACTATCAAACTTTTTTTTTATCATAGCAAGCGTACTTTTCAATATTACAAACTGCATTATTTCGAGCTTCATCAAGGTTTACTGCTACATCATCTGCATTAGACAACAATATTTCGATAGGTCTAGCTACTTTACCAATAAGCAATTCTAAGGGCTATATTTAGTTACTCTACTTTGTGTGCAATTTATTGCTAATTGATCATCAGAAAGAGCATCCTGCCAAGCGCGATTACTAGTTTCTACTGCAGTGAGCATGTTTTTCAATGTACTCGCTAAACGCTCAACTTGGCCGTTAGCACGAGCACTTCCGGTTGCTACCAAGTGTAGTTTAATACTATGCGAACTACAAAATTCACAAAATTGCACGACTAGTGAAACAACGACCCTGATCGGCAATAATTCGTGTTGAAGCACCAAATAAAGCGATTGCTTGTCTCAAAGCTGCAATGCTATTAACACTATCAATGCTTGCGGCATGATGCAACAAAACGCATTTTGTGAACGCATCTATCAACACACAAATATACTCTTTTCTATCACTTTTTCCGCTTAGTTTTCCTGTAGCGTCCATATGTAAAGTGTGCCAAGGAATTGAAATTTTGGGAATAGAATGCAATTCAACCTGAAGTTTTCCTGATTGAGTCTTGGAAATCTTGCACGTTACGCAACTGTCGACGAATTTTCTCACAAATTTAGACAAATTCTCGAACAATACTGCGTTCTTCAGTGCTTAATCGATACGGACGTCTATAAACTGTTTTGTTAGGATCTTTTAGACGTATTTGCATTGGTCTTGTATCAGCATGAGTATTGGGTATTCCTGTTATAAAATTCGCCTTGAACAAGTTCAAAATGTCAACTAACTTTGGTCTTAGGTTTTGGGAAATGTCAGTGTTTATTAGATCTCAAAATTTACTTCTTTAAATGCAACTGCATTGCAATTATAAACAAAATTTAACTTACTAAAACATAGTTTATCCGACGTCATATGCACAGCAATACCTTGATCAAGAATTTCTCGTCCAATCATTATTTGATGACGCAATTAGGAATCTGGCAAAACATGAAATAAAATTTCTAGAACAATGCCATCGACTTCAACACGCGTTAAAATTTGAATAGTACTATGTACGCTTGTTTGTCCAATCCCTGTCATTGTCACTACATTTAAAGTACGCTTACAACTAAACTTACAACTCACAGATTCTTGCATAATCGAACATTCTGAACCAGAATCATAAAAAAAAATAAAAAGTTCTCACCAGAGTGATTCAATGTTCCAGTGGGTGTACCGATAATACATAAATATACTCGTCGTTCGGTTGAAGAAATGTCTTCTTTCATCTTTTTGTGCACACTCTTTTGACAGCTTGATGCATAATGGCCAGTCTCCTGACAGTTGAAACACGTCATATTCGGCTTCACCAAATTTTTTAAAGTGTTGCTTGAAATATTTGCTTTATTGTTCTTGAACTAGCATTGTAATGCCTTATGTCCCTGCTTTCCACAATCAAAGCATTGCACGTTCAACGATGATGTTGAATCTTTTTATATCCGGAGCACTTGAGTCATTCTGTGAAACAGCTCTCTTCTTTAAAAACGACATAACCTTCAATTCTTGTTGTAACTGATTCCTAGTATCAATGTTCGCAGTAAATGTCAGACGTTGCACTCTTGGCTCAAACTGAGAAATGTGTGCTAGCACTGTTGAAACAGCTATCTGCTCTATTGATAGTTCCTTCCATCGAGCCATCAAAGATGTTATTAAAGTTGCAGCATATGCGGATAAACACTAACCGGCCTTAGGTCGACCGTTGTTTAAGTTAGTCAAAAATTCTGCTGCGGTTTCAGGGCAATCATATCGAGCAGAAAAATATTCTTGAATTCTGCCCATGTCATTTCTGGATATGAAACTTGGGCTAACCAGACGGATGCCTGTCCTTTGAGAGGTCGACTTAAAATATTCATCAAAGCTGCTTTTTGAGGTGGCTTTTCCGAGATACACATATCCGCACTTGCGACCCAAGCACGAGCGCCGGCATTATCAGCATCTGGATTAAATTCGGGTAGATACGTATCAACGCCAGATGGTTTCTTGATTGCTTCCCGAAGAGCTAAAAAGCTGCGATTTTGTTGTTCGAATATGAGACGCCATTTTCCTTCGCTTGAATCTTGTAGGGAACTTTGGGCCAATCCCACTTCTGATGTCGCGTTATCATTTTCATTTGGCATGTTACTTTCCATATTTGTCCAAATCGTTATATATTCAAATCTTTCTTATTTTTATTTATTTTAAAATAATTTCAAAATTAATTGTTCTTGCTGTCGGTTACCTGAACGGCCGTTACGTTTATCATGCCAAAAAAAGTACTAAAATTTGCGGAGCCTAAATCGTCCCTGTTTATGATGAATTCCTACAGTTCAATGAGAAAGGAGAGCACTGGTGGAAAAGCTCTCTGAGGATAGTCCCTCCCACTGTACCACTCTACACGCATAGAGAGACATCGTCCTGGTTATCTGTATATCAATGATTTTTGATAACCCCTAAAAAAGCTCAAGAAGCGAATCCCTTAAGATTCCTTTTTCATTGTGTCTTCTTAGTCGCCTACTCTCCCAGGTAACTCAGTAAAGCCACATCCACTTAAAATTCTTAAGACCTGTTCATCTTTCAAACGAAACGAAAATATTTCCCAAAGATGGAACTTCAAAATTCAACCAACATAAACCGAACCTTTATGAAACCAAAACAAGCTAGAAATCTAGAACTCCGGATTTTCATTTCATGTAAACACTTTAATTTCAATAATAATAATATAAAATCTTAAACTAAACAACTCTGCTGAAGATCGTTTATATATATATATGTCGCGTTATCATTTTCATTTGGCATGTTACTTTCCATATTTGTCCAAATCGTTATAAATTCAAATCTTTCTTATTTTTATTTATTTTAAAATAATTTCAAAATTAATTGTTTTTACAATTTAAACGAGGCAGTCTCGATCTGCTCTGATTCCTTTTCCTTCTGATTATTTTCTCGCAGTCGATTCTCCCCAGGCTTTGACATAATAATCGCCGCCTGCCGTTTATATTGTATACCAAGTATTCAGATCTCCGACACGGCCATCCTGCCGTTTCGCACGTCCTCGTGCGACTGGTCTATAAAAGAACAAAACAAAATCCTATACAGTATCCAGTTCAATCACTCGGCCAATTCTGACCGCAATACAATTTCATTAACAGAACTTAATTTCTATTACAATTTCTTATTTCCTTAAGGAATCAACAACTTATGAGATTATTTAAATATCAAATGTCATGTCCCGTTAAATAATCATAGTCAAATAAAACATCAAATTAACAAGAAACATAATACACATTGATCAACTCAGTAATTTTCTCAATAACTCAAAAATCTATTATCACTTCTATCCAGTGACACTTTTTTTTAACACACAGTAACTTCTATCCAGTTACTTTACTCAACAATCACTTCTATCCAGTGATATCACAGCGCCTCTATCCGGCACAATCTACAAATACCACCTCTAACCGGTGATATTTATATCAATTTTACACTATTGCTTCTAACCAGCAATATAATCATTTTTGACAACAATGCGTATTACATATTTACATTACAAAAATTAATTATTTTACTTTTCATTAATTATCAACTTCAAATTCAACAGGGACATGACCGTCAGGCATTCGTCTCATGCGATCATGAGCATACTTATATGTTCGATTACTTTTTAACGATTTACCTTCACCTTCTCCTTCACCTTCACATATCACCTTCTAAAGCTTCCGTTACTTTAAATTGACCTTTGTACTTTGGGTCAAGCTTTGTTTGGTTACGTTCTTCATTTTTTTAATAAGACCAAATCGTCTACCACAATTTTCAATTCTCGCTTTAGTACTATCAAACTTTTTTTTTATCATAGCAAGCGTACTTTTCAATATTACAAACTGCATTATTTCGAGCTTCATCAAGGTTTACTGCTACATCATCTGCATTAGACAACAATATTTCGATAGGTCTAGCTACTTTACCAATAAGCAATTCTAAGGGCTATATTTAGTTACTCTACTTTGTGTGCAATTTATTGCTAATTGATCATCAGAAAGAGCATCCTGCCAAGCGCGATTACTAGTTTCTACTGCAGTGAGCATGTTTTTCAATGTACTCGTTAAACGCTCAACTTGGCCGTTAGCACGAGCACTTCCGGTTACTACCAAGTGTAGTTTAATACTATGCGAACTACAAAATTCACAAAATTGCACGACTAGTGAAACAACGACCCTGATCGGCAATAATTCGTGTTGAAGCACCAAATAAAGCGATTGCTTGTCTCAAAGCTGCAATGCTATTAACACTATCAATGCTTGCGGCATGATGCAACAAAACGCATTTTGTGAACGCATCTATCAACACACAAATATACTCTTTTCTATCACTTTTTCCGCTTAGTTTTCCTGTAGCGTCCATATGTAAAGTGTGCCAAGGAATTGAAATTTTGGGAATAGAATGCAATTCAACCTGAAGTTTTCCTGATTGAGTCTTGGAAATCTTGCACGTTACGCAACTGTCGACGAATTTTCTCACAAATTTAGACAAATTCTCGAACAATACTGCGTTCTTCAGTGCTTAATCGATACGGACGTCTATAAACTGTTTTGTTAGGATCTTTTAGACGTATTTGCATTGGTCTTGTATCAGCATGAGTATTGGGTATTCCTGTTATAAAATTCGCCTTGAACAAGTTCAAAATGTCAACTAACTTTGGTCTTAGGTTTTGGGAAATGTCAGTGTTTATTAAATCTCAAAATTTACTTCTTTAAATGCAACTGCATTGCAATTATAAACAAAATTTAACTTACTAAAACATAGTTTATCCGACGTCATATGCACAGCAATACCTTGATCAAGAATTTCTCGTCCAATCATTATTTGATGACGCAATTAGGAATCTGGCAAAACATGAAATAAAATTTCTAGAACAATGCCATCGACTTCAACACGCGTTAAAATTTGAATAGTACTATGTACGCTTGTTTGTCCAATCCCTGTCATTGTCACTACATTTAAAGTACGCTTACAACTAAACTTACAACTCACAGATTCTTGCATAATCGAACATTCTGAACCAGAATCATAAAAAAAAATAAAAAGTTCTCACCAGAGTGATTCAATGTTCCAGTGGGTGTACCGATAATACATAAATATACTCGTCGTTCGGTTGAAGAAATGTCTTCTTTCATCTTTTTGTGCACACTCTTTTGACAGCTTGATGCATAATGGCCAGTCTCCTGACAGTTGAAACACGTCATATTCGGCTTCACCAAATTTTTTAAAGTGTTGCTTGAAATATTTGCTTTATTGTTCTTGAACTAGCATTGTAATGCCTTATGTCCCTGCTTTCCACAATCAAAGCATTGCACGTTCAACGATGATGTTGAATCTTTTTATATCCGGAGCACTTGAGTCATTCTGTGAAACAGCTCTCTTCTTTAAAAACGACATAACCTTCAATTCTTGTTGTAACTGATTCCTAGTATCAATGTTCGCAGTAAATGTCAGACGTTGCACTCTTGGCTCAAACTGAGAAATGTGTGCTAGCACTGTTGAAACAGCTATCTGCTCTATTGATAGTTCCTTCCATCGAGCCATCAAAGATGTTATTAAAGTTGCAGCATATGCGGATAAACACTAACCGGCCTTAGGTCGACCGTTGTTTAAGTTAGTCAAAAATTCTGCTGCGGTTTCAGGGCAATCATATCGAGCAGAAAAATATTCTTGAATTCTGCCCAGGTCATTTCTGGATATGAAACTTGGGCTAACCAGACGGATGCCTGTCCTTTGAGAGGTCGACTTAAAATATTCATCAAAGCTGCTTTTTGAGGTGGCTTTTCCGAGATACACATATCCGCACTTGCGACCCAAGTACGAGCGCCGGCATTATCAGCATCTGGATTAAATTCGGGTAGATACGTATCAACGCCAGATGGTTTCTTGATTGCTTCCCGAAGAGCTAAAAAGCTGCGATTTTGTTGTTCGAATATGAGACGCCATTTTCCTTCGCTTGAATCTTGTAGGGAATTTTGGGCCAATCCCACTTCTGATGTCGCGTTATCATTTTCATTTGGCATGTTACTTTCCATATTTGTCCAAATCGTTATAAATTCAAATCTTTCTTATTTTTATTTATTTTAAAATAATTTCAAAATTAATTGTTTTTACAATTTAAACGAGGCAGTCTCGATCTACTCTGATTCCTTTTCCTTCTGATTATTTTCTCGCAGTCGATTCTCCCCAGGCTTTGACATAATAATCGCCGCCTGCCGTTTATATTGTATACCAAGTATTCAGATCTCCGACATATATATATATACCTATACATATAATTATATATGTATATGTATGTATATGTGTATATCCTTAACGTAAGTACTGTAAATAACTAACAAAAAAAATATATATAATGTCCCTAACAAGCAAGTATCTATTGCAACATCAGTTGGAAGTTAACTCAATCTTATGTACCAACGTACATATTGTACTTATGCATTCCAAAAACAAAATGGTAAATTTTTGATATCAATCAAAAAAATCAATTATCGATCAGGTCTTACTTTATTTAAAAAAAAAAAAGAATTTTAATATTCGTTAATTTACTGATTAATCTGTCCAACCAGTATCGTTCGCTCAATAAAAACAAATAAACTACTTGATCGCACACACCTTGCTTGAAGCAAAACTAAAGCAAGATTAGTTATTGAAGAGCGATTGCGAAATTTTTGTTCTCTTATCTATCATATTCTAAAATTCAAAACTATCTTCGAGAATATTAGATTCCAAAAATTTTAAAATTTTGAGTATCTTTATGCTTATAAAAATGTATATATATATTCTTAAAAATCGTTCAAAATGTTTATATATATTTAATCACAAGACACCCACATTTGACATTAAACAATATCGTTTTCAATTTTCTTGATCTTTATGTTACGTATATGTGGCGAATCATCCGGAATGTTGTGCACAGCATCCAAGGTATCTTGTTGACAAAAACCGACGTAATCTACTTTTGTACCTAGATGTTGTGATTAAAAAAAAGAAACAATTTGAACGAGCGAACACTATCTCTTGCTAATACTTTTAATTTATCGAGTATTAAACTCAAAGAAAAAATTACTTAACTTTCTTTAATACGATCTGGTGGTGGAACGGAATGGAAATGAAACCTATGTCAACGTTTGTATTCGAAATAGGGTTTGGTTTGCTTAAGTGAGAGGATCTTGGTTGTGTGACTGCGTCTGGTTGAACATTTTTCCACAGGTGTTGCGGCGAATTCAGGTTGATTGTGTTTTGTGTGGGCTTGATTGAATGGGTTGCAGCTGCCGTATGATGTTAATGCCGGTGTATGTGCTATTGAATATTGATGGCTGCATGGATAAACTGTCTGAAGCCCCGAATGTCTTCTTCTGCGGTGATACGTGTTATGAGTATGTGTTTGATGGATTATGAGAGATGTAATTGGTGCTCTGACTATTCTGAGGTGTGTATGTACTATTGTGGATTTTGACGATCGGATGGATGTTGAAGATGGTATTTTGATTGTTATGAGATGTGTATGCACTCTGGCTGTTATGAGATGTACATGTAATGTACGATTGTGGTTTTTTACGATCGGATGGATGTTGAAGATGGTGCTTTGATTAAGTTTTTTTTTCTCTGTGTGCTTGAGGTTCTGGATTCTCCGGTTCGTGGGTGTACTCTAAGTGTATGTACATAATAGGGTTCCGTCGTGGATGTAGGTTTCGAAACCCTTTTAATTTATAAGGTTCCCTGATTGAGCCTATTGATTAAAACTTGCGTTAGCTTTTTAGCACAAGCTATCCACGATATCCGCCGTACTTACCCCTTGAATCTTGAATGTGGTTTTAAGGAAGCACTTTCAGTTTTCAGTTTTGTTTCTGACGCTATTACGATGAAAGTCTATTTTCTTTTTCTTTTTCTTTGAGTCACTTTTACTTTTAGTTTTTAAGGCTGACGACTTTTTTCACTTTTAATAAAAAAAAATGGAATTTAATTGAAAACCTCGTAGGCATTTTTGCCCAGTTTCACCTTTTCAAGGGGCTCAGAACCCATACGCCGAGACTAGTACTTTGAGTACCCACGATCAAACCAAAAAGAACGATTTTCCATCGTTCAGTTCTATAAATACGTTCTGGGAGCTATCGAAAGCTCTAATCCATACTATTGCAAAAGTCATTATGGCGGACGATTTGCCTTCCGCTTTATCCATTAGTTTTGTTAATTTTAGTCGAAAAAATCAGCAAAGCATCTTAAATCTAGTTCTGGATTTTTTTAAAAATAGGTGTGTTGAAAACTCGGATTTTAAAATAAAATAATCGTGGATTTTTCTTGTCGGAAGCCAGCCATGATCGTACATGAGCTTGTGTTAGTAAGCGAGCTTTCACCAAACACATGATCGATTCTCGACTCTCGAAAGCGCAAATCGATCTTCTTTTCAGATAGTGTAATAAATTTTGATCTGCACGTTTGTTTTGATCACCGATCTTCATCACCATCATGTTAGCCAAATGGATACCCCCTTGGCCTGTGATGCTTATCTACGTGGGTTCAACTCCCACCGATTCCCGTACTTTTTTTTCTTTTTTTTTTTTGCTTATTTTTTTTTCACACTCTGCCGTACTTTATGACGTTATATTTTACATCCTTCCGCTTGCCAGAATACGATCCACACACTGTGGTTCAACACCGTGCTATAGCAAGTGCATATATTTATGAGACCGATCATTTGCCGGAAATTATCTGTGGTTCTCTTACCCAAAAACACGATGGATTTGAATTTTAATTAAAGGTTCCCCCACACTCCTCAAATGTCGTCGTCGTCACAGCCATTCGTGCCTCAAGCGTCGTTTCAAAACTTTCATGTCGGTGCCTCTAAGAAAATATTGCTTGCAACGGCACTAGTTTGCATCGTTGCACATAGTTCGCGCTCTTATCGACCCTGGTTCTGAAATATCCTTTATCTCAGTGGTAAGACAAAAGCGTTTTGAACTTGCCCATAACCAATAACAATACATCCCTTTTCGGAATCAGTGGTAATCTCCGCTGGAGATTTATAAATTTGTCTTGTACTGCCAAATCTTGGTCGACCCTAGAGACACTCCATTTCAACGAATCCTCTTTCGCAATTTTTCAGAGTCCTCTAGTGGGACTAACAGGCATTTCTCTCGACAACTCCGAACAAAACACCAACTCATTGGTAGTTCAACAAGAACCGGAAGATTTTCTTGATTTTTTTCGACTCTATCCCGCGCAATGCGCGTATTGTGCTTTGTTTTTCGCTTTCGGGTCTATCTCAAAGCAACAACCCAGCAAATACAAGTCTCATGACATCTCAGGGTTTGAAATGGAGTTTTATTCCGCCAGGGGCACCTCACATGGGAGGTTTATGGGAAGCCGGCGTTAAAAGTTTCAAAGGCCATTTAAGAAGGCTGGGGACCAGGGCCAGGTTTACGTTCGAAGAACTTGCAACGGTTCTAGCACGTATCGAAGCGTGTTTGAACTCGCGTCCAATATCGTCCATGTCCACAGACCCTTCTGATCTGTTAGCATTTTTTACGCGGCGGTCCGCTTTTATCTTTCCGGAACCGAATCTGGCTGATGCAAATTTATCGCTAATTAATCGGTGGGAAAAAGTAAAATGCCGCCAACAACAGTTCTGCCACAGATGGAGAGATGAGTATCTCAAGGAGCTGCATCAACGACACAAACGGAAAACACTTCAAACCGACATTAAAGTTGATGATTTGGTCGTCATTAAAACGAAAATCTGCCATCTACCGAATGGCGACTAGGGCGTGTTATAAATATACACCCGGGTTCCGATGGTCGAGTCAGAGTCGCAACACTTAAGACCCAAAACGGAGAAATAGTCCGACCTATAGTAAAACTGTGCCTATTGCCTATTAACTAAATTGCCAATTAATCAATTTTCACTTACTTTATTTTCAGTAACAATTTTTTTTTTTGGCGTATCTCGCCAAGGGGGGCGGTAATGTTCACACCTACGGTTCACACGACTCCAGTGTAAACAGTGCCACTCTCAAAAATCTAGGGTTTGGTACCAAATATGGTTCGCCCTCTTAAATTAATTAGTCTATGTACAAATCTAGTACTTTTTGCTTGAAAAGTAGTTCGTCGCATAGCGACGACTTGCCATTATCATTTCAACCACCATCCATCAAACATCTAGAATTTTTTCTCTTGGGCCATCTGCCATTTTTTAATTGACTTACATATATATTTTTTCTTCCAAATTGTAAATTTCACCCTTTTGATCTAAATTAAATAAATTATCAACTAAAATTAACTAAAAGAAACATTAAACATACAACCCTACGTGCATATAAATAAAAAGAATAAAATTACAAAAAGAAAACCGGAATTTGCTCTAATTGCGGAAGATTTTCCTGGTGGTAAAGAAGTTGGTCGTTTGTTGGAACATCGCATTGAGTGTGGCCTATAAGAACAATTGCCTTTGGAGAAGTATCAGCATTTGTGGTAAGCGAACATTTGGGATATATCTTATCAGCGTAAGTGTGGTCGATTTGTTCATCGTGGGACATCATGTTATGTATCGGAAAGGACAGAAATGGGAACGAGGGACGGTTCAAGCAAAATCAGATTCACCTAGATCATATTTTCTTAGAAATGAAAACAACAAAATAGTAAGAAGGAATACAGAACAAATAAGAAAGTCCTCAAATGCACCTAAGCCTAAGTGTACTAATGACGACGACCATACATTATCATTAGGCCATGAACCAAATAATAGTTCCATACAAGGTAACAAGAACCCAGACAGAACTGATAAGGATGAAGGTTTAAGTCAAACGTTGAATGCATCAGCACATCAGAATTCCTCCCTTCTTAAATTTTCAAAAAGTTGTATAATAGTGAATTTTATCCTTCCCCTGACTCAGTAGAATGTATAGTAGAGTAACTGGGAAAATGCCCAGAAGTATTATTTTCAACTTTCAGGAACTTTCATTTTTCTCGACATGTTTTATGGGAGGGGTCTGATCTCGACTAATGAGCTGGATAAGTTTTGGGAACAAACCCCCAACAACTTTTTCAGTTCAATGTGTTTGGAAAATTGTGCGAGCGAAAGGTCTCGCTGGAATTCGACAACGGAGGTGCTTGTCAGCCATAAGGCTGCATGTGCTAGAAAGCCGTGACAGAAAACCTCGAGACACGATTGGCTGATTGTATGAATGTGTGGGTGAATTTGGAAGTCGAGAAAGGACAAACTGACAAGATCAACCACTTCTTGGTTGACCTAGTTCATGACAAGTGGTTTTTCTTGCGATTGGTGAATTTTTTTTAGAGAAGAAGAAAGTTAGAAAAGTGAATGCTGAAGATATTGTTTTTGAAGAAGTTGAAGACTGTTAAACAAAAAGTTTTGAGAAAAGTGTAGAGTCAGTGGGAGGCGAAAATTAAAAAGGAGAAGAAAACGTCAGACGGACGAGTCATAGGGAATAGAAGGAGGAAGGAATAGCTTAGAAAAGATAAGTAGAGTGTTTTTTTATTTTTTTTGTGAGTCTTGTGATAAAGAGTTTCGGTTGATCTTTGCCTTCGTAAATTCTCAATAAAATTGTGAGACACGCGACCCTTTTTAGTTTAGTTTAGAAAGAACAATTAACGTTTCATTTTTGCGGTTGTTTCTATTGTTTACATTTTTCAACGGTTCGCCTAACCGTCCACCATTGTAATTTTATAGTTGAAAAGATTTGGGTTTTTAATCCAAATTTTTGTACGGTTTTCCCAACAGTTAAACACAATGAATAGCTTTAAATCCCTTTGGGAATTTAATTGCATTGTTTCCATTTGATTTTAATATTTCCGCTTTGATTTTTGGTTTGGAAACTTCACCTCAAAATTTCCTGGCGCCCACTTTTCTTAGTACACCCTGTACTGAGAAATAATACATTTTAATTCGTCTTTTAATAATTATTATTTAATCGGTCATTTTATTCGCGATCGTCTTTAATCGCGCTACGCTTACCTTTTTTTGTTTACGAACCCAGCCCATCTGAGTTTAGCCGTGGTGTCAGCAGCCTACCTGCTGAGTGTTACACTTTTTTTTTATAAGCACGTTTGACATTTCAATTGCTTACCTCGCGGCACACCGGTTGTGCATTTCTTTCGATCGTGTAAAAATTCGTTTGTTTAATTTAATTAATTGGATTCGGGAAATCCAATCGCGTTAAGTAGAATAATATCGTTTCATCCTAAAGTTAAATTTACGCGAAATAAAAGTGTAACAATTTTATTCAACACGTTATCAGCACGAAGTCAATAAAACTGCTAGAAGGCTTTACATTACCACCATGGACAAAAATATAATTTTGCAAAAATTCAATGGGAAAGGTTTTTCGCTATGGAAGTTCCAAGTACTAGTATACCTACGAGCGCATGATTAAGAAGGTGTACTTGATGAATCTATTAAACCAACAGAGGAATTGGCCCTTGTTAGTTGGTCTCAAAAAGACAAGAAGGCACAACTTATCATCACTTCGTCCATGGACTTCAACCAACTAAAATTCTTGGTGACATGTGATACGGCAGCTAAAATGTGGACTAAACTTTCTTCTATCTACGAACAAAGGTCTGGAGTCTCACTCAGTACACTTCAACAGAAGTTTTATGAATATCGAAAGGCAGAAGATGACAACATGGCCAGTCATATATCAGCCATAGAACAAATGGCAAAACAGCTTGAAGAACTGGGTGCTCCAATGGTAGAATCAGCGACAATCACAAAAATCATCTGTAGTCTTCCCTCACAGTTTAAGCATTTGAGATCTGCATGGGATTCCGTTGCAAAATCGGAAAAAACACTACAAAATTTAACCCAGCGTTTGATGAAAGAGGATATGCTGAATATAGAGAAACCAAATGATTCTCCTTCAGATCAGGCATTGTTTCATCACAGCAAGACATCACATTTGTAGCAGATAAGAAAAAGAACTCAATTTGCAGTTTCTGTAAGAAGCGCGGGCATTGGTGGAAAGAATGCCGCACCCGACTAGGGCAACGAAAAGACAGTCTATAAGGAACATCGTCAGCGTTAAAGGCTCATTTCACTGACAAAAAAGCGCATGCTGGTACACTGACTCTGGAGCGTTGAGTCACATGTGTTTTCAAAGAAATGCATTCAGTAGTTTCCAAACTGTTGATGAAAGTGAGTATCCAGTTTGTCTGGGAAACATGGAAACGGTGTATGCACAAGGAATCGGAAATGTGAAAATCAAATCTGATGTTTATGGTAAGTCGCAGTTTCACACACTTACTGACGTACTTTTTGTTCCTAGTATTGGATTCAACTTGTTCAGTGTCAGCTCAGCGGACATGCGTGGTGCTTCAACAAGTTTTGAGAATGGAAGTGCATAAGTTGCAAGAGGCGGACAGACTCTTCTGGTTGGAAAACGTTGCAACGTTTCTCGCCTGTATAAGCTTAGTCTAAGCATTGTTCAACCAGATATAGCAAATGTTTCTGTCAATCCCAACATTGAGAGATGGCATAAGCGTATTGGTCAGGGATGTGTTCTGTGCAAATTGCATCGACAAAGCTTCGTGAAGGATGAAAAATCGAGAAAGAACAAACCTGGAGAGTTGGTTCATGCCGATCTCTGCGGACCGATGCAAACTCCTTCTCTAGGAGGTTCTAAGTATTTTCTGATTATCAAAAAGATTTTTCTAACTACACCCAAGTTTACTTTTTGGAAGCAAAATCTGAAACAGCATCAAAGTTTGACGTATATTTAATCAAAGCACGTGCCAGCTCAATCACTGTCAAAGCAGTTAGAACATATGAAGTGCGTGAACGTCAAACCTGGATGAAAGCAAATGTGACCAGATATCGCGTATGCACTAAATGTTCTAAGCCAATATCTAGACAAGTCATCCCCTACACATGTCACAGGAGTCAAAAGAATATTAAAGTACCTTAAAGGAACTAAAAATCATGGAATAGAATACTCCAAAAATGCGAAATTTGTAGAATTACTGTGACTCTGATTTCGCCGGAGATGTAGATTCTCGCCGATCGCGGACTGGACATCTCTTCATGCTGAATGGATCATGTGTCACCTGGAGCAGTGAAAAGCAGAAAAACGTCTCTCTATCATCAACTCAACTGAGATAGTTCAAGTTTGTTATCGCTCGTTAAAATTTTCAATATTTATTTCATTTCTCATTAAAATAAATATAAAAAGTAAACTATCTGTAAGATCACATTCAATTACACCGATACAAATCAAAATTGCAAGGTAACAATAGTCATTAAGCTGTAAAAATAAATAAATTGTAAAACAAATAAGTGTCACATGAATGACAATAAAAGAAAAATTCACGAAACTTCACCAGAAGAACTACGAATTCCTGAATCAAATAAAAGCAGATTAAACAAAGTTTTCAAATATAACCGAAAAATGGCTATGACACAATCAGATTTTAATCAAATCAAGGGTATCATTGATCATTCTCTGCAAATAGCCATACCCGATCTGGCAACGAAGGATGATATAAGTAAGATGAATTTGGAACTCGATCATTTGCGTCAAGAAAACCGAGAGTTATCCAATCAAATTCAAATGTTCGAAAAGCGCTGCTATGCTTTAGAAGAAGAGCTTGAAATACAAAGTCGAGAAATTCGTGGAAAAAATCTTATTTTGTCGTTGCCCACTGACACCAATAATCCACAAGAAAGAATTGAAGGTATAACCCAACTTTTGCTGGATAACGAGGCACCCCAAATGTCAAAAGCAGTTAAACTCAGTAAAAATAACATAATCAAACTTAAACTTAACACGGGATCGAATGAAAAATGTTGACAGCTTTTGCGGATGATGTTGGCTTTGCCTTTGGATCGGAGAGTGTTTTGGATCTAACCACGGATATAAATTTTGACATTTATTTATTGCAATTGTGGTTTGCTGAACACAAATTGTTGATTAGCTCAAAAACTAAGATAATGTTTTTTAATTTGGCGGGTCAAAATAGTTTTGGAGCGGATGTATTCTTTCATGCTTCTGACTGCCAAAGATTTGAAATATCACACTGCAGCTGCAGTAACAGTTTGTACAATTGTTCCTTTTGGAGCTGTCTCAATTGCACCGAAAAATGTTTCGAAATTTAAAAAGTTGAAGAATTTAAATACTTAGGCCTCACGATCGACTCTAGAATGAGCTTTGTATATCATACTGATAATTTGAGAAAATACTTTTGTAGTACACTGCGAAGCTTCTATTACTTGCGGAATACTTGCTCTCCAAAGCTGTTGATGAAAATCTATTATGGTGTTTTTCATTCAAAATTGCAATACGGGATAACTTGTTGGGGAGGAGCATATTTCAATAGAATTCAGCCTCTATTGATATTACAAAAGCGTATTTTAAAATTGATTTGTAGGAAGCATCGTCTGTTCCCTAGTTGTCTACTGTTCAAGGATTTGAAACTTCTTCCAGTCCGTCACTTATATTGCTTTAAAGTGCTCAAGACTTTCTTTAGAAGGTCGGGGAATTTTGGATTATTTAACAAGAATGAAGCTATAAAAGAAAAAGTTTAAAAAATTGTATCTGTTTTCCACTTTGATGGTATAAATTTAAGGGTCACCCCACCCATTTGATATTATTTACATTCATATATAATATTTTTTTTAATTTGATGTGACATTACTTCTATTTCTTTTAAAGAAATACTTATGTCACTATTATTTCTGAGTTATTATACTTATTGTAAAATTGTTATAAAATTGAATTGTTACCTAGAAATAATAAAAATAAAATAATACTAAAAAAAAACTGCAATGAAAATGTTAAAAAATACGCGAAAACTAAAAGGCACGGGTGTTTATATACAACTTGATCGGAGTAAGCAGTCACAACCTAAAAACCGCATTCTACTTGGTTATAGAAAAGCAATCAAAACATGTCATCCAACAGAAAAAATATTGATTAAAAATATTGCACTTATAATTAGTGGTAAAACATTTTATTTAAACACAAATAACTTCCTAAAATACCAAAACAAAAACGGAGAAGCAGAATTGCAAAATATGTTCGACTCTATAAGTTTCACAGCTGTCACATCTATCAGAGAAAATATGCTGTCAAACAGAAGTCATCAAGAAGTAAATGCAGTAGAACAACAAATTTCACCAGGGATGGCACATGAAAATCAGAACCTAAATTGTAATAGATTTAATACTAACTGAAATTTAAAAGCCGTCAGCCAAAATAATAATAAGATTAATTATAAAATTATTTCATATAATATATCAGGGTTAAACAATAAACTTTTATTTGTAAATTTCATTAATTACATTAAAAATTTTGAAATACTTTTATTATCTGAAACGCATGTTATAAAAGAAAACTTTATTAAATTTGAAAAATATTTTAGTGGGTATAAGCTTATGTGGGTAGAAGCAACTAAATCTTCATCTAAGGGTCGTGCAAGTGGGGGCTCTCTGCATTGGATAATGCTAGGTTTCCACTTGCCATTTTTTAAATGATGAATGACCTAGTTTTCTGTCATCGAGAAAAATGACAAGTGGAAATTGCAAAAATTGACAGTCATTGAACTGACGAACAGCGTCGGTCATTTTTTGGCTGCAAATTTGAATGACAAGTGGAAATTGGCTGATTGACAAACGAAATGTCACTCCATCATTCACTGACATCGACATTTTTTTGGCATCGTGTTGAATCTTTTGTCAATGAAGTGACGAGTAATAACACGAGAAAACATAAATAAACAATGCTATGGTATGGAAAAAATTCAAAAAGAAACAAATCGAAGGCAGAGGAACTTTTACTTTTTAATTCATTTAAAAGAGGAAATCAACGACGGAGTGGAGTGTTGAATCCTCCATAAGAAATTGTAAGCAGTGTGGAAGTGTTGTGTTTGAAAGCCTTTAAGAACTCCAACAGCAAGTTCTATAAGAACCGGGACATGAATAATATTAATAATTCACAGGAAAGCATTTCTCTGACTGTTGGAGTTCTAAAGGCTGAAGCCATCTTCAGATGGAACTCTCTAATCGAGCTTTCGTTTGATGCGATATGGGGCCATAAATCAGCACACTCTTTTGCCACAGGACCAGTGATACCTGAACTTTTAATTTCACCTTTTGTTGACTGTTCACCCTGGCGCAATTATTCTCAAAGCATATAAGCACCCCGTCCCTCCTCCTGAAAGGTTTTCTTTGCCACAGCAGGCATAACATAAATTAATTTTCATTTAATTTTCTTTTCACACATTGTTTAATTTATTAATTAAAAAAAATGAAAACCTTTCAACACAAAAGAAAAATTCGATGAAGCAAGGAAACAAATAATTTTCAGTGACAGTCCACTAGCAGTTCAGAAATGACAACACAAGTGGAAATAGCGCTCATTGAGTTGACAAAACATTTTGTCAAAATTTCTTTATCAATGAAATGACAACCAATTTTTTGACAGTAAATGACACAAATGGAAATGAACTGGCAATTGTATCAATTACTGACAAGATTTTGATCTGTCAAACTATGTCATTTCAGTGACATGTGGAAACCCAGCATAAGATCTTCGCTACTTAATACATTCATGTTTGACGAATGTGAAGGAACAACAATTGTTAAATTTGTAAAGGAGAGGAATATGTGTATCGTACCTTGTTACATTAAAAATGATTTCGAAAAACTGTACAACATAATTCAAATTCTAGATAAAAGCAACATACTTCTCATTGGCGACTGTAATGCAAGAATTGGCAATAATCAAATAAAAATAGCAAATAGCATATCAAATCCTTCGATATCTACCGAAAAAAGAAACTCAGCTGACATGGCATGCAATAAAAACGGAATCGAATTGCTTGAGTTACTTCAATTGCATGGTCTTACAATTCTTAATGGTTGTATAGTAGGAGATAAAGAAGGTCACTTTACCTTTATAAGCGCACAGGGTAAATCTGTGATCGACCTTTGCGCTGTAAATGTTGAATGGATTGATCGAGTCAGCAGTTTTGAAGTTGAGTGTAAGACCTTTTCGGATCACATGCCCATATTAGTCGAATTCTCAAACCAAATGCCGACCACCAAAAAAAATCTTAGTCTTCTTCCTCGTCTTTGTTGGAAAAATGAAAAAAAAAAAAATTCGTTTCAGCGAAATTTAGAAAATATTTTAATCAACGACTTGTCAACGGAATCCACGGAAGTTCTCTCAAATCAACTTGTTGAATGTATTCGAAGTTCTACTTCAAACAAAACGGTAAGCCTGAAGTCATCATTTCAACAGGAATGGTTTGACAAGGAATGCTGGAAAGCAAGAATAAAGTCGTTCTGCATCTTACGCGCAAACCGTTCATCAAACCACCAACACCTTAGGATTTGGTGTATTGAAGCGAACACAAATTACAAAAACTTATGTCGTCGAAAGAAAACTGATTTTGAAAACCAATAAGCAGTTCTATTAGGACAAACTCGAAACTCGAAGGATTTCTGGAAGATCGCGATGGAAGTCAATGGAATGAATAATAAAATCGGAGCAGGTGTATCAGCCGAATCACTAGCAAACCACTTTAAACTTCTCCTCTCAAATAATTCTAATCACAGTTTTTCATACGCAGAACCTTTATACATTGATAAATCGTTAGACACCGATATTTCTACTGACGAAATACAATCTGTGTTGTTGAAAGCGAAGAATGGAAAAGCACCAGGTGAGGACGGCATCTTATTTTTTCTTTTTTAAATTCAACGTCCAATTACTGTAATAATTTACAAATACTATTCAACAAAATTCTGTCAACGGCAAGTATTCCCTCATCGTTCAGGAAATCTGTGATCTTTCTGATCTACAAAAAAGGACCTTTAGACGTTGTAGAAAATTATAGAGGAATTTCTTTCATGAATGTGATAGCAAAAATTTTCTGTGGTGTCTTGGTTGGAAGACTGGAGAAATGGGTTGAAAGGAAAAACATTCTGTCTAATCTTCAAGCTGGCTTTAGAAAGAATTATTCTAAGATTGATCAAATATTTATACTTACATCTATTGTTAAAGCGTTCCAGGCCAGAAATAAAAAAGTATACTTTTTCTTTGTCGATTTCAAAGCTGCCTTCGACCTTATTAACAGAGAAGCTCTATTCTACAAAATGTCGCAACTTGGTATATCGTCAAAATTTATCAAAGTGATCAAAGAAATGTATACGAATACTAATGCAGCAGTTTGGGATGGTACAACGTTCTCGGAGTGGTTCGGTACTAGTTCTGGTGTGAAACAAGGCTGTCCTCTCAGTGCATTATTGTTTTCGCTCTTTTTAAATGACGTGCAAGATGATCTACCTGGTGGAGTCAGAATTGCAGGTTCTACAGTCAATGTTTTATTCTACGCAGACGACCTTGTCATACTCTCAGAATCGCCTGAACAGATGCAGTCAATGATAAATCGTTTGCAAGAGATGGGATCTATCAATTAATACAGAAAAATCAAAAGTAATGGTCTTCGCGAGGCATGCAAGAGCGCATAATGAGAGACGGTGGTATTATGACGGACAAATCCTTGAAACCGTGAGAGAGGTTAAATATCTAGGTGTGAGGATTAATTCAACTTTAAGTTTCAAAAACCACCTTACCGAGAAAAGTAATAGCGCACAAAGCTTAATTAACCTTACTTGGAAAAATGTATTTTCAAACAAAAGAATCGCTTTATCCATAAAGCATAAAATATTTGATTCATTTGTAAAATCAACCCTTTGCTACGCTTCTCAAGTATAGGGTGCAGACGAGTACGAGGAAATAGAATTATTCCAAAGGAAATTTCTGAAAAAACTATTCAACCTACCGCAAAACACACCAAATTATTGTATATACTTGGAAACTGGTCTTCCAAAGCTCCTAACGAACACTCTTAAGTCTCAGGCTGAATTCATAATTAAGCTATGTAGTCATTATGAAGATTCTTGGCTTTCGAAAAAACTGTTTCTGTATGAGCTAAGGAATAAAGATTGGTGGTATAAAAAATGGCAAACTATCAGCAACGCTTGTGATGAAAACTATATAATTGACACTAACAACCTAGGCAATTTGAAAAAAAACCTCTACAACATTATTCAAAAGAATGATGATGCAACTCGTGATATGTTCATCCTAAAGGCTAGAGAGTCGAATAGCAGAGTGTTATACAGCCAACTGAATTTCAATCTACAACAAAGGAACTACTTCCACGATTCATTAAGCTATGATGAAATTTTTATAATCTTCAAAGCAAGGTGCGAGGTCCTAAACCTCAATGGCAACCCATATAATGGAAGTTTTCATCAATTCTGCTCGCTGTGCAACCTTAATTCGAAAGAAGATTGCTATCATATAATTGGTATATGCCCTATATTCTGACCGCAAAGAGTTATGTATTTCGGGAAACCCACATTAACATAACAGGAATCTGTACAACTTCTAAACGAGTGTGAATGGAAAACCCTAAGCGATTTCTTGAAATCAGTTTGCAATTACAGAAAGTTGTTAATATCTGAATACGTTTGAATATTTTGTCTTTTAAATTTATTGAGAATTTATTTTTAATTGCATTTATACAATTCAAATAATATATTTGTCAATCAGGCTGACGGCTAAGCCATAGCTTTAAGATTCAAATTTTGTAATAATATTTTGAATTTAATTGTGGTACCCGTGGCGTAATGGTTAGCATGTCCACCTGCTAACCCAGAGGTTCGAGGTTCGAATCCCAGCAGAGGCAAAATGCAAAAATGTTTTTCCACGGGTATCGCCTTTCGCGAGGAACTGGCAAGTCCTCCGTTAGTAAATTCATTGCCATGAAAAGCGCATTCTCAATTAGCCGCTCGGAACCGGCGAAAAATTGTAGGTCCCCTCTATTCCCTTACAAGGCATGGTTGTGAGAAATGCGCTAGGCCCAGGGGCACAGAGTATAACCAGAGAGTCAACTCCGGCAAGGTAGTGCCATTTTGCCTACAAGCTAAATCTAGACCGGGAACCCGCGTTTACCACGACCGGGAACCCACGTTTACCACAGCCGCCATTGGCCGCCATTGATTTTTCAGAGAATAAAAATCAGTTGAGTTTGAAAAGTAAAAAAAACTTTTTTGGTTGCAAAAAATTCGATAATTTTTAACTTTTATGCAGCCTAGAACTTAGAAAAATGAATTTAAGTTGCAGGAATTAAAATTTTTTTCCATTTTGGCCAATATTTCACTGAAAAAGACAAAAATTAGTAAAAAATTTCAAACCGATGCAGGCGTTTTGATAAGTTTCACAGAAAATAACAATGTGCACATAGCCTTAAGCTCCCCACACGATAGCACCAGGGGGTCGATTCTGTAACTGTGAAGCTGTGAAGTGATAAAAAATATCACAGCTTCACAGCAAATCCGATTCTCGTTCTGTGAAAAAATGAAAAGAAACGTCAAAATTTCTTCACATGATAAATTATTTATCACAAAAGAATTTGTCAGTGAAGTTTAAATTTGAAAATGGAAAAAAAGAGGGCAAAGGGCTTCAATAGCCCAAAAACAGTTTTTAATTGATTTTTTGGAGCAAAGGCAAGAACTGGCAAATATCAAGTAAAAGTACATAATTTAAGTTAATTTAAAACAATCCTTATTTACGATGCAAAGCAATTCCATTTGCAGACCTATAACTGTTGACGGTTAAAATTTTCGTTCAAACGAGTGGACGGAACTATGTAAGTGTTCAGTTGAACAGCTTAGGAGGAACTTTAAAAGAGGGACCGAAATGGAGGAAGTGTTCAAAGTCACGACGCGACACCGCGAAGGTAAAAATCAAAGGCCTCACAGAAACAGACGGGCGAGAACAGAAACGATAGAGTTGAATGAAGTGCTCCTCTATTGCATTTTCAAATGGGTTTTGTCCATTTTGGAGTGACCGCCGCGATATCCTCATTTTCTTGCTGGGCAAATAATAACATATGTATATAAAAATACATTCTTCATAAGAAAAGACATTTTCGTGATGAAATAACCTTTGTTCACTACGGCCTCTATTGTTAAATACCAACTGAATAATTATGCCTGACATGTTTTGAAATATTTTTTACAAATAAACATTAAAATTGACGCAAAAATGACAACATTTATCATTTAGTACTTTTTAGTACAAACTGTCAGAGTAATTTATCATTATGAGTTCGGGAATCGCATCAGATTTTTTTGTGAAGTGATAAAATGAAAAAGCTCTGTGAAGACCACAGAGCAGATAATACAGAGTATCCACTTCCACCCCTTCAACCCGAAACACCCGCAAAAAATTTTTCAACACGAATTCAATATGGCGTCCTATTTCCTGATAAGAAAATGGAGTAGTGGTAAGATTCTAAACGTCAATAGAAAAATAAAAAAAAAACATGACATCTTTGACATTTGAGAATAAAACTCGAAAGCCGAAACTCGCATGAAGAAATCTTAGGATATTTTATTTATTGTAAGTATTACTAAATTATTATGTATCCAACTATCTTTCGATTATCTTTCAGAAACAAGAATTCTTCTGATTCAAACACTAAAATCATCACAACAAACCGAGCCCTCGATGAAACAACATTCTTTACAGAGTTCTATGTGTCTGACAAACACCATCCTGCCAAACAAATTCCTGCCTTCAATGATTTGCATTTGGACGATCAAGTTGCTTTGTTAAGTGTTCATGCTGGCGAGCATCTTCTTTTGGGTTTGTCTTGGCGATCTATGCACTTAAAAGAAATCTGGTTGCTAAGAAACAATTGCGTTAACTTTAACAAAACATTGTCCAGGTGTGTTTTCCGACAAAATTTCTTCCCCGATTACGTTAAAATAAAAACAAATATTTTACATTTCAGATGCAAGACTTTCACCCAATTACAACATTATCAAGTATCCACTGACAACTCCATGAACACTCCAAAGAAGAACAAGAATCGAGTACTTTGTTCAGACGTGCACGAAAACATGCAATTTCGATTATCGCAAGCATGCTGGGAAACTGCAAGGGTCTTCAGAGACTGCGAATATTTTACATTTAAAGCATTTGTAGAAGGTTGAGGTGATAGACAGGGAAATCAATCAACAGACTAAGGTGAGTGCCAATAAATTGTTTTGTAATAATATTTGTTGACTGATTAACATGTCATCTTCACTTAGGATGCTGATTTCGATGAATAAGAAGCGGCCGAACCATAACCAGCCGGACATGCAAAACAATTTAACACTAAATAACCAAAATGGTCAAATCAGTGTTTCTTCTACACCTGAGAAAGCGGAACGTGAACGAAAGATGGTAGAGATGCTGTGTTCCCTGGAGAACAAAGATGCCTGCATGAGTTGCGGGTTAAAGAGTTAAATTTTTATCCTTCTTTGTATGTGTATTTATGTTTTATATCTAATTGGTTTCGTACTAAAGTATTTTATTTTCAAAATTTGTTTACAATTTTTTTTGCTACGAGCTTACATTAAAATATGTCGACAATTTTTAAAAATCTTGGCACAATCAAAATCTTTACATTCCAGTCTCTTGTTCATATTATGCTGAGTTCAGAAAGCTTTCATTGATATCTGTAGCACAATTATTAACGAATTACCAACAGTTTAAGTTTATACTTTGGTTTGTGTTAAGAAAAAGTGGAAACTTAAATTGTTGACAATTGGTTAATAATTGTGCTACAGAGACAAATGAAGGCTTTTTGAGCTCAGCATAACGTAGACAGTATTTTGGCATTTTAAGATTTTCATTGTGATAAGTTTTTCAAAAATTGTCGTCATGGTTTAATGTCGACTTCCAATCAGCTAACTTTTTCTGAAAAATCAAAAATATTTGGTGTTGAATGGCTACACTTACGGTAACGAACTATACATTTTCGGAGTCTCTATTGTATTAGCTACAAAGCTCCATCATGAGATTTTCAATGCGAGCTATATTTCAAAAAAGTTTAGTTCAAAAGCTATCATTTTCTACTTTTTTTGACTAAAACCAATCGAAACGGCTTTAGATAAGAAATTTCTTAAAAAAATTTTTTTTATTAACAAAAAAATAAACAGCTTTGTGATAAATATAATTTCTAATCAGAAAATATATACTTTATAGCTCTATGTCTATTAATACAGATGTAACTCCAAAAAATGTACCAAGAATTTCTATCAAAATCAGAAATTGAAACACTTCGTGTATTTGGTGGCGTCACTTGTATATGAATAGACATACAGCTACAAATTATATATTTCCTAATCAGGTATTGCATTGACTACAAACCTGCATCATCACATTTCCAATTAAAACAAAATTTGAAAAAATTCCCGATCAAAAGTGATTTCACTTGCCATTTAAATATGGTAGCATAGTAAAAATCACTTTTGATTTGGAATTACAATAACAAACCGCAGTAGTATTTAGCTTCCAAAAGCCAAAGCTGTCTCTCGTCGTTGAAGAGAAACCAACCCCTCTTGCCACTGTTATTCCGCCATACAAATAACGCATAGGTCTTATCAGTTATCACATTTTTATTGTTTTATCATCCGAACAATATTGATGAAATGCATAAACTATATTAATAAGCAATTCTATCGCTAAGACGCGTTCGATATACATATTTAAAACAATCAAATCTGTTACAGCAAACTTCATCACTTCTCAATCTCTCCCTTTAATTAAATGGTAAATTGTGCATGTAAACATATGCAAGTAAAAGGTGTCTCTTCACTGTCTTTATTTCCTTCGATGGTAGGGTTGTTTACATGCATCTACTCGTCGCAACACCTCGGCATAAGATAGGTCGAGTTTCTCGAGATTGTGCAAGTCCTGTGATACGGTACTGGGTCGGAATTCAAATCCATTTCAACTTTTGGAAGCTCTAAATCGTGCTGGACCAATCTAAAGGTTACAAGAATTAAATTTCAACTTAATAAAAAGGAAACGGTAGCTTACCTCAAGTGTCTTTCCATCGGGTAATGTGTAAGCTCCTTTTTCAGCTTCAATGTTTTCTTCTTTTTGTGGATTACTAGCCAGATAGCAAATCCTTTCTTTGATCGATCGGACTATTTCGAATTCAGCCGTTGATCGAAAGTTGAATCCTTCTTTTCGTATGAGTGTTCTGTGTGTCTAGACCAGCGATATCTACCCGCATAATACTGTGGGGCATTGCGAATACTTCGTAGATAGGAACGGCATGTGTCACACCATCGCCCGAGTCCAAAACAACGCCAGTTACTCGTCCAGTTGCGTACAAACTGAGCACTGCTTGCATGGAAACAAAAAGGAGCATTAATACTCTCAAAAAAGAACTCGCCCGCTTTTTATCGATTTCTTCGAGGGTTCAATGGTGCTTCTGTCAGCAAAACAGGATGATCTTCTGTGATTGTGGCCAGTTGTTCTTAACTGTAAATGTAGCTCCAAATACGCTCCATATTATTCCAATCTGTCACAATTCCATGCTCCATTGGGTATCTTATGCTCAGCAGACCTCTATGTTCCTCCGCTTTTGGCCGACAAATAAATCACCTTCCAATGCACCGGCCATAACCCGGACGTGTTTTGGTCATCCAATATAGTTGGGAAATCGGCATTTTGGGATATGCTCACCGGCAAAGCCAGCCTTGATAACACCAGAACCATTATCAATTACAACAGGTTTATTTACTACGACATCATAGGGCTCCATTATTATTTAGTAATCAAAGAATTATTTGGTATTTTTCACTTTCAAGAGAAGCTTTTATGAAAACGACTTTATTCTTTGTTGCAGATACAAATTCTAAACTTTTATTTGCTATCTGTTATTTGACATTTGACTTACCACACCAGGTGCTATCGAGTGGGGAGTTTGAGGTTCTGTGCTCACTAGTATATTCTGTGAAACTTAACAAAGCGCCTGCATCGGTATGAAATTTTTTACTAATTTTTGTCTTTTTGAGTGAAATACTGGTCAGAATGAAAAAAAAAGTTAATTTCTGCAACTTAAATTCATTTTTCTAAATTCTAGGCTGTATGAAAATTAAAAATTATGGATTTTTTTGCAACCAAAAAAAAATTTTTTACTTTTCAAACTCAACTGACTTTTTTCTGCGTCCGCACACAATGGCGGCTGTGGTAAGTGAGGGCCGGTGAGGTCATCCGGGTGGGGTCATCCGGTCTAGATTAGCTTGTAGGCAAAATGGCACTACCTTGCCGAAGTTGACTCTCTGGTTATACTCTGTGGTGAAGACTGAAATGAAATAATTTTTATCACTTCACAGCTTCACAGTTACAGAATCGACCCCCTTGTGTGGTGAAACTAGTGACAGCAAATATTACATATATTTGTGTGCTAAACTGAATACTGAAAATTGTTAATTGAAAATTGTAAAAACAGAAAAGCAAAGTTATAACCAAAAGAAAATGAACCAAGAAAGCGGTAACATATCGGTAAGTATATTCTTGTATTCAAGTATTTTTTTGTATTATAATGCCCATCCCATATGTGCCATTGCTTGCTTTGATAAAAATGTAAGATTGTGTTTTTATTTCATACACTATAATATTTAGTCAACTTTAGTTGCTAATGCTCAAGCACAAAATTTTATATACATATATCGTCGTATTTTTTCATTTGTATACTCTGGCGAAAACGAATCATCGTCAGAAAAAGTGTTTTTTACAAAAGAATAAATAACAACGGTGCCCTCGTTATAAGAACAACGTAAGTCGAGATGTCTTTAACTTTTGTTTAACTTTTCAGTGATAAATACTTGGTTGTGACTTTCACTTGTTATGCTCCCTTTTGTTGCTGTGTAGTGGGCGTTTGAGAAACAAGTGTACCTATAATTGGCTTCTTTAGGTAATTAATTCATCATGTTTTGTTTTTAACAACATTAGAAAGCTTAGATTTGTACTCTAAAATCGTTCACAGATGGATGGGCGTAGTGTTAACAGTGACGTTGTTGGCGATAATGAAACATCGCCAATAGCTTCAGCGAGAGCAAGTATGTTCCAAACATTTGGATCACTTTTTGGCTATGGCGGAAATAGTGGAGCAACTCGTCGTCCAGCTACTCCCCAGTCTGGAGATGGATATGTAGAATTCGGTATGACTGATCCAGAACGAAATGGACAGACGTTGGGAACTTTTGCAGGAGTTTTTTCATCCGTTGCTTTATCTATGTTCAGTGCATTAGTGTTTATGCGAGTTGGTATGTAAAATGAATCATTCAGAACTTGGTCAGATGTGACTGTACTAATTAGAAAATTTGGCAATTTTTTTCTTTTAGGCTTTATTGTTGGCAATGCAGGCCCTTATGTTACGCTGTTACAGTTTGTGATTGCCTATCTGATTTTACTCTTTACTGTAGCATCTGTTTGCGCGATTTCAACAAATGGAGCCGTCGAAGGAGGCGGTGTGTACTGTAAGCTCAAAATAAAACAATCTCGTATTTGATGTGGTGCATTAATGAAAATTTGCAGTTATGATAAGCCGAACACTAGGCCTAGAATTTGGGAACTTGATTGGAACTCTTTTCTTTATGGCGCATGTTGTTGGCTGCGCAATGGCAATAACAGGTTGCGCTGAAGGAATGATGGAGAATTTCGGTCCTGGGGGCTACTTTGCCAAAGTCGCCAATTTTTTAACTGAAGGTCCATGGTGGAGATTTTCTACTGCACATCGTGTTGACGAAAAACTAATCAAAGAAATTGGCGTATCCAAACCCTGAATTAGCTGCGAATGGTGAATCCTGATGTACAAGACAAGTTACGTCAAGAAGTTGTAGAAGTTAAGGAAAAACTCGATGGAAAACCACTTAGTTATGAAGCTCTTCAGGGACTGAAGTATTTGGATACGGTCATTTCTGAGACCCTTCGTAGATGGCCTCCAGCTGCTGTGACTGATCGCCAATGCAATAAAGACTTCCACTACAAGGATGATGATGTAGATATAATAATTAAGAAAGGTGATGTCTGTTGGATTCCAATTGTCGGATATCACATGGATGAAAAATACTTCCCAGATCCACTCAAATTTGATCCAGAGAGATTTAGTGATGAGAACTAGGGCAATACTGAACCGTTCACATACTTGCCATTTGGTGTGGGGCCAAGGATCTGTTTAGGTAAGAAATTGAACTTCCTAGTCTCCTGTTTTCGAAATTAAAACTTAAATTTCTTTATATAGCCAATAGATTTACTTTACTGGAGGCCAAAGCTATGATTTTCTATCTCGTAAGTGAATTCCAAATTCTGAAATCACCAAAGTCCATACCGATGAAATTAAAGCCTGGAGTTTTCAATCAATCAATTGCCTTCATATTCAACTTTAGAAAGTAGGCTGGTACACCGAGGCAGTGCGGAGGACTAACCAATTTTTTGCAAAAGGCGAAACCCGTGAAAACATATTAGAAGTTTCTGGGATTTGAACCGCGAACTCCCACGTTATAGGCAGACACTACGATTAGAAAAATTTTTATCAACCTAATATAATAAAAATTGTATTTTTTGCTCTAGTTAAAGTGTAAAAATAAATTTTGTTATTTAAAATAAAATATTCTTTGCCAAAAAGCAAATCTCTTTTTTATTGTTTGTTTATGCCATAATTTTTATTTTATTTTCTTGTTTTTTCATTTCTTTTTAATATGTTGTCGCATGAATGTAACAATAAGATGTTTAGGACTGGTCCACTCTACAATCCGAAGAAGGTAAGGATTGTTATCGAATCTTCGCAGAGGGTTTCAAGACCTATGATGGATCCGGCGCTGGTGCCTTTGTGGAGAGCGATAACATACGACTCTCTTCCAGTGTGATAAGTGTCCAAACTTTCCGAGTGGTCAACTTTGACTCAGTTAGTTAGTTATTTAGTGTCGTTGGTGAGCTATCGTTTTGGGTTACAGCTCCTGCCATACGCGTCTTGTCTACTGCATGTGCGGCTTGTTATGTGCGAAGGTAGTACATGCCCGTTTTGAGGCCAGACTTCCAGCCAAAGAAGTTAATCGAAGTAAGTTTTTCATAGTTGGGCTCAGCAACGTGGATGTTGAATGACTATCTCTGATCTATGAAGGCAGAAGGCAACCCTATTGGCAGCCATTTCAATCGAAGAACGTACTGAAATTTCCCAGACAGTCTTGTAGAGTTCACGCAGCTAAATTGGAATCCTCTCGATGTGCTGAAATGATCCACGACTAGCTATGTGTTTCTTTGTACAAGAATTTTATTATTACAAAAAAAAAAATTAAGAAAAAAAAGATATGTAAAAAAAGGAAGTAACTCAATCAAATGTCGTTTTAAGAGTGAATTTTATTTTTTCATTTGTACAGTCGATTGGTATTTTGAATCCATCAATCATAACCTTCTTTTGACCTTAAAGTCATTAATAGTTTCGATAAGTTTTGTTTCATGTAATTATAATTTTAACAGTTGGTACTACGTTACTTTAAGCTTTTAACATAATGACATTATAAGTTCAATTAGTTGTATTAAACATTAATCAAATTCAAATTAACAAGTAGTTATTCTTTTTTCATGTATAATCGCACATTCTTCGCCCTCAGATTACTTTCTGTTTTTTCACCACCTCTGAACAGGCCCATTTTGTTTCCTATGAAATGCCATTATCGTCACCGTTGAACACGTCTATTTTGTCTCCCATGAAACGCCGCTTCTTATTTGACATGTAAATAGAATTTAAAGAGATTAGCAAAGGAAACAAGGCACGAAAATAACAACAATATAATTGCACACAAACAAGTTTTTTTTTTGCATTTCCCCATGTCACCATACTCCATGTACTATATGAATGGAAAGTTCCGTTTGCTATTTCAGCTTGTTTACTACGATGTGTGTTAGAGTTATTGCATTGATAATAATTGATTGATCATTTCGTTTCGTCTTCCGTGTGTACTCCGTGTCGATCGTCGGGCGCGTGGTTTTACTCGTGTGTTTTATAATTAATAATATAATAATTAATTGTTCGGTGTGTTATTGTGCGTGTGTTTATTTAATTAGTTTGATTATTGTATAATTTTAAAGATTAAAGTGAATATTTGAACTATGAGTTTAAATGAATCAATTGAAGCCATCAACGTGGGAAATTAATTCAGGTGAGTGTTTGTTGAATGTGTGTGAATTTCCAATTTTGTGATTGTTGCGTAGATGTATGAATTCACTTATTTTTATTATTTCATTTCGATTTTCTCTTTGAAATATTGAATTTTAAAGCTTTTAATTCGCGTATACGTTTATAAGTATGTATGTATTTCGCATTATGTATTTTGCGTAAACGGTGTCCGGTGTTCGGTGTTATCTTTTATATATGTACCTACAAGTTCGTTTGCATGTACATACGCGCGTTGGTGCATTTTATTTACATTGTCTATGGCTTGCTTCGGCAAACATAGGTATACAAAATAAAACGATTTGTATTATGACATTTTGGTGACGTCATTAATATTTGATGTGAGTGATTAAAATGCCTTTTTTTTTGTAAACATAATTGTTTTCGGATTTGACATCGCGAGTTACGTTGTGTTTTTTATTTTGAAGGTTGGACAGATTTGTGTTTATTTAGTTCCTTGTGGTTCATGTGTCCATTTTGAAATAGTTTTTCCCTTTTTTTTTTTTTTTATCAAGTCTAATTTCTTTGACTGCGCGAGTGTGAAGTGATTAAATTTGGATCTTAATCGTTTTTATTTTAGGTTTATTTCGGACAAGTGTTTTATAAGTAATTAAATTTGTTTATTTCGGACAAGTGCATCGACGCAGCTTGTGATGTTTAATGTTACCATGCCTTGATGCAGTGTTTTAGTTTAAGTAATCAAATTTGTGACTTTAAATTTTAGATTTAAGTTGAATTGTGTTTGTTTATTGCGCTGATTGTGAAAAAATAAATTTTATTGATGTTTATGCAAGAGTTTTATTTGATTTACGTATTTGTAATTGTAATATAGTAAGTTAGATTTTACTGATTAATTTTAAGAAAATTGTATTGCATCCCTTTTGCTTGATTTGAATAAATTCATTTTAAACTTTTATGGTTTGTTTCATTTGTTTATTTTAGTGTGTATTAAAGTATCGGGTTTTTGATTTTCTACAAATTGTATTTTGGCTTTTAGGTTTTTATTTTTTTTTTTTTTTATTTTTGTTCGATTTTGGTTTTGTTTGTTCGATTCGCTACGCGGCTGGTATCCGAATTTTAAATGATGCTGGATTGTTGTGGTGTTTCATTCGAAGGTAAGCGACATATTTTTGAGATTGGTCGTTTTATACATCCTCTTTTAGTTTTTACCGACACAACGCGAATCAGTCCATCGGATCCGGGATGAGTTTCTTCAATACGACCTAAATTCCAGTTGGTCGGTGGAAGTCTCTCATCTTTTATCAGCACAATATCTCCTACTTTGATATTTTCATGAACTTTTGTCCACTTCGGGCGTTGTTGAAGTCTGGCCAAATACTCAGCGTTCCATTTGCGCCAGAATGTCTCCGTCATTGATTGAACTCGTTTCCATCTATCCATATATGTGATGTTGATGTCGATGTCACCTTGTGGCACAGCATGCAGACTTTCGCTGATTAAAAAATGTGCTGGAGTAAGCACATCTAAATCATCCAAACTATCCGAAAGAGAACACAAAGGTCTCGAATTCAGGCACGCTTCTATTTGATTAAGAAGTGTGGTGAGCTCCTCAAAAGTTAATTTCTCCATCCCGACAATTCGTTTTAAGTGGTACTTCACTGATTTCACTCCAGCTTCCCACAACCCACCGAAGTGAGGAGAAGCGGGAGGAATAAAGTGCCATTGTGTACCCTGATTTGCTAGAATTTCAGCTATTTCCTTCCAGCTATGCTGTGCACTCTTTAACATTCTATCTAGTTCTGAACTAGCACCAACAAAGTTTGTACCGCAATCGCTATGGATTTGCTTACAAGTCCCTCTTCTGGCAGTGAATCTTCTGAATGCTGCCAAAAATGCTTGCGTCGTTAAGTCTGAAACGACTTCAAGGTGGATGGCCTTTGTCGCTAAGCAAATAAAAATTGCAAAATATCCCTTGAGGATTTTACTTCCGCGTGCCTTCCAGGCTTTTATCTCGATAGGGCCCGCATAATCTACGCCGGTGTTACAAAATGGCCTACCCATACGTACTCTAGCAGCGGGTAAATTTCCCATTAACTGCTGCATCTCTGCTGCCTTTTGTCTGTAGCATATTGAACATTGATGAAGCTGATGCTTCACACTTCTTCGAATTTGGCCAATCCAAAATCGTTGGCGTATGTACGCAATCATTTGCTGAATTCCACCATGCAATGTATTCTTATGAGCGTCTTTTGCCACAAGTTTTGTGAAATGGTGGTTGTTTTGTAATAAGATTGGATGTTATGCTTCATAAGGTAGAAGTGAATTTTGCAAACGACCCCCCACTCTTAAAATACCATTGCCATCAATAAATGCATTGAGTGTTTTGAGCTGCTTTGAAATTTTCGTATTTTCTTTTAGCTCCTTTATTTCATTAGAAAACATCTCGGCTTGAGTTGTCTTGACTGCTAGCATAAGCGCTGCCTTCAATTCAGACGCAGTCAATGGTCCGCTCCTTTTACATGTTTTCATTATTTGATTGTTGCCTTTTGAATGTTTCCTGGACCAACTCGTTGCTTGGAGGTTGGTTTTATAACGAATCCACCATGCGATGATACGAATTACTTTGAGTAGATTCGAAAATTTATGAACGATGGTACTAATAAGTTCGGTTTTTACTAATGTTGTATGAGTTTTTATTTTACATTCTTCTTCAGTTTCAACTATTTCAGCTTGATCGGGTACATCAAATTCCCATTGTGATTTTAGAAATATTGGACCATTCCACCAAACATCCAAGGAACGCAAGGCTGATGGATAGACACCACGAGATGCTACGTCAGCTGAGTTATGATGCGTTGGAACATGAGACCAACATTTGCTGCCTACCAATCGCTGTATCTCCGAAACTCGGTTTGAGACGAATGTCGTCCATTTTGCTGGAGTTGCTCGTATCCAAGAAAGAGCTATTGTAGAATCTGTCCAAGCAAAGGTATGAACATCAGGAATCTCCAAAACGTCTTTAGTGTATTTTAATATTTGTGCTAAAACAACTGCACCACAAAGCTCCAGACGTGGTAGAGTAATCGTCCGCTTACTCGGAGCAATTTTCGTTTTCGCCAAAAGTAAATTTAAATGAATGTTTCCTTGATTATCCTGGACGCGTAGATAAACCGCAGCACCATATGCTTTCATTGAAGCGTCGCAAAAGCCATGCAATTCGATTGCTTGATTTGATGAACTCATTCGATTCCAACGTGGTATTTTAACATTTTCTATCATTGGGAGTTCTTGTTGAAAGGTTTCCCATTCTGCTTTAATGTTGTCTGGAACTGGCTCGTCCCAATCACACCCTAGATCCCAAAGTTTCTGCATAATGATCTTCGCAGTGATTATACAAGGTGAGATCCATCCAAGTGGATCGAAGAGCTTGGCAACTGTAGATAAAATCGAGCGTTTCGTTGTTATTGCATTTTGGTCTTGTAAAATTTTGTAAGAAAAGAAGTCGGAACTCGGAAACCATTTGATACCCAGAGTTTTTACATGATTGGAAAGATCAACGGGAAGCTCAAAATCATATTCACGGTCTTGAATTGGAATATCTTCAATCAAACCTTTATGATTGGCTGTCCACTTCCTTAAGTTGAAACCACCTGAGGCTAAGAGTACTCTTGTTTCGTCTCTTTTAATTTTAGCTTCTTCCATAGAATCTGCACCGCTGATTAAGTCATCTACATACATGTCCCGTTGCAAGACCTTGGCCCCCACAGGAAACTTTGTCTCTTCATCTTTGGCGAGTTTTTGTAATGTTCTGATGGCTAAATATGGTGCACTTGCTGTGCCAAACGTAACAGTATTTAGCTTGTATAGTTTCAACGGCTCTGTTCGTTCATTTCTCCACATAATGATCTGGTAAAAGGAGTCTAGATGGCTTACCCAAATTTGGCGATACATTTTTTCAATATCGGCCGTAAATGTATATTGATGAGCCCGCCATCGTAGAACCAGATCTATTATACTTGTTTGCAGTTTTGGACCTACCAACAAGCAATCATTTAACGACTTTCCTGTCGAATCTTTTGCTGCGGCATCAAAAACAACTCTTGTTTTAGTCGTTGTGCTTGACTCCTTGATCACCGCATGATGGGGTAAAATGAAATGATTTGGAGTACTAAGAATTTCATCATCGCTGCTGATTTGCTCCATGTGGTGAAGTGTCTCATACTCTGTGATGCATTTTGTGTATTCCTTTCGAAGAGTTGGATTTGCATCAAGTCTTTTCTCGAGGTGAAGAAACCGTTGATATGCCATGTTACGACTGGATCCCATTTTTGGCAGCTGCTCATCTTTAAACGGCATTTTAACTTGATACCTTCCATCAGGTAAACGAAGAGTATGTTTCTCAAAATGTTCTTCACAGATTACATTTTCTTCGGTTTCATAGGCTTGAAAAGGCAATTCTTCTACTTCCCAGAACTTTTGTAGTTGAGTGCTCAAATCGATCTGTGTGGGCTCTGTTATTTGCACAAAACTTTGGATTTTTTGAGTAGCTTGTGTGGAAACTCTTCCCAGTACGATCCAACCCAACTCCGTTTTTTGGGCCATTGGTCCGATGCCATCCTGTGGACGTTGGATTTCTGGAAGAAATATTTGAGCACAAACGTCGCTACCTAACAGCAAATCGATCGGTGCAGGTACATGGAGATGTGGATCTGCCAACGGAAGCCCCTTTAAATGATTCCATTTGTCGGGTATCATACGTTGGGTCGGTAGAAGGCCAGTAAGTGACTTGAAGATTAACGCCTGGATGGCAGTTTCAAACGATGAATGGCAAGATGTGATCTGTACAGCGTTCTGCGTGGTGCCACTACTGACCAACCCCAGCCCTGATACCTCAACACATGTACGCATCTTGCGCAGTTTTAATAATTGTGCAGCAGCTTCAGTGATGAATGAAGTTTCAGAACCTGTGTCAATCATGGCTCGTAAATGATGTAATCGACCATCGGAAGCACGGGCCTTGACAATGGCGGTTGCCAAAAGTACTTGATGAGAAAAATCTCGATCACCATATAACGTATGATAGTTCAACGTTGTGGAATTTTGAATTCCATTAGTTGGTTGAAAATCGGCTGCATTTGCAGTCAAATTTGTTTGAATCACCTTTGAAGTGGTTGCCCTAGGTTGATTTGAAAACCTCATGGTTGATTGGGATGCGTTTCTCGACAAATTATTGCTGTCAGTTGCTTGATGATTGACATGTAGCAAAGAATGATTCCTTTGTTGACAAAAGAAACAGCAAAGTGGACTTGGACACTCATACAAGGAATGCCTATATGAGAGACAATTGTCGCATACTCGCAACCTACGAACAACTTCCATGCGGCCCCTGGTGTCCATATTTAAAAATTGTTGACATCTCTTCAACGAATGTTTTTCTTGATTGCATAATTTGCATACTAAAGCCTCCGCTACAGTTGGTTTGTTAGGCTTAAACTTCTGCTTTGCATGTAAAACTTTCGACTTCAATGGAAAACGCGGTTTCATACTAGCTGATAAATCTACCTTAGCAAAATTGGATGTATTTTGCTCCTTTTGATCGAAAACTTCAAGAGTTCGGAAGCGCTTCTCCAAAAACGAGGTAAATTCTTTAAAATTTGGTAATTCCTTTTTATCACACAACGTTTCTTCCCACAGTTTTAGAGTGTTTGTGGGCAATTTTTGGCTGAGGAACCAAATCAAGACATCGTCCCACTTGTCAACTGGTACTTCCATGTTTTCCAAAGCATGGAAACACTCTTTTGTTGTATACAACAGATTTTTCAAACCGGACGCAGTTTCTCGCGGTAGTGAAGATTGACCGAAAAGTTGCTGCATCTGGATATGCACCAAAATGCGTTTATGGTCATACCGCTCTTTTAAAAGTTCCCACGCCTTGTCATAATTGGCAGCTTCAACAGGTAAATTCTGCAAAAATCGCTCTGCGTCATCAGTTAGACAGGATTGAAGAAAATGAAGCTTATCCAACTTTTTTAAGTTTGCATTATCATGCACTAGAGTCTGGAATCTGTCATGAAAGGCTCTCCAAGTCGTATATGAACCATCAAACTTTGGAAGATCAATGCGGGGTAACCTAACCTCCGAATAAGTCGATGAATGTTGTCCCCACTCAGAAGAATTGCCTGCATTTTTGTCGGTAGTTGCCGCCGGCGAAAGCTTTTTCAACGCTTGCACTAAAAGGGCCTTATAATCAATGTAAGTATCGATTATTTTATCGTAAATGACTACTAAGTCATCAACTTTCAATTTTTCTTCTAGGCAACCTCCACCGACTATTGCCTCATTATACGATTTGGCTACATTTTCCACTTCAATAATTAGTTTTTCCAATCGACTAGCTATATATGCCTCATTAGTTAAACGCTCTTTGGACGATTTCTTAAAATTTTCAAGGTCCTTTAACATTTTATTAAGAATTCCCTTTTGGAGTTCTCCATATTTAAAACCCTTGTTATCCATTATATTAATGTATATTTTATATCAAAATAGATACGCAAAAGACAATGTTTAAACTGACGAGTTTACAACACTTATGAGGGCAACACTTACTGCGTTGTATTCTGCTGCTGTTGCTGCTGTTTCTACTGCTTCTACTGGTGCTGGTGCTAAGCTGATTGATTCTGCTACTGCCACTTCTCTTCGTCAATCCAAGTTGCTGTATTTCACACTGCTTGATGGTGCCGATTTTAGCTTTTTTAAGTTTTGAAAACTATAACTTTAAGTTTAGTTTAAGAATTTGTAAAAAAATGTTTGATTTTGTTCGTAAATTGTATTGCACAGATTTACACTTTGATTCTTGAGGTTATGTATATATGTATGTGTGTCTTTGTATGCACAATTAGTTCTTATTTACACTGTTTACTTTATTTGCTATAAATAAGCATAAATAATGTTTTAGTCTTAATTGTCGCTTGATTATTCACTTAAGCTCTGAAGGACCAATGTTTCTTTGTACAAGAATTTTATTATTACAAAAAAAAAATTAAGAAAAAAAAAAAAAGGAAGTAACTCAATCAAATGTCGTTTTGAGAGTGAATTTTATTTTTTCATTTGTACAGTCGATTGGTATATTGAATCCATCAATCATAACCTTCTTTTGACCTTAAAGTCATTAATAGTTTCGATAAGTTTTGTTTCATGTAATTATAATTTTAACAGTTGGTACTACGTTACTTTAAGCTTTTAACATAATGACATTATAAGTTCAATTAGCTGTATTAAACATTAATCAAATTCAAATTAACAAGTAGTTATTCTTTTTTCATGTATAATCGCACACTATGATTTCGTTCTTCATGTCGTCGTCCCACAAGTCACCAGCTCAGTTAAAGTCTTTCAGAAGAGGCTGATTGACGATCTGGAATTCAACGGACAGGACTCGTTTGTTGTAGATGTTTGAGGTGTACGGCTCAAAGAACTCATTGTTGTGGTTGATGCAGTTGGCATTGAAGCAACAAGTAGAGAGTTCCGACGTTTCATATATGGGCCTTCCTTCTCAGCCAGCTCACAACTGGCTTCCAGAGCCCCGTAGTAGATTGTCTGGAAAATCTGCTGGTTGATCAATTTGAAAATTAGTTTAGTTAGAAATACTTACAAGAAATAAAACATTCCAAATTTTGCAATATTTTGGAATGTCAAAGATAAATGTCATCTTGTTTTTTTTTATTTATTGAAGTTTGGAACTTCACCACGACTCCATTTTTAATCAAGAAATAGGTCGCCATTTTGAATTCGTGTTGAAAAATTTTTTGAGGGTGTTTCAGGCAAGGGGGGTACGAGTTGGCACTCTGTATTATCTACTCTGTGCCCAGGGGCTCCTCGCTCTGTTGCGCCACTCTATTTATTTAATTTATTTTATTGAATTGTTAATAAATGAATATCTTACGTACCGTAACCGATGACTCCTGCAGTTTTCTCCATGAAGCTCTTCATGGTTTGAGCTAGAAAGATGAAGAAGGCAGCTCGGAGGTCTTACCTCCAAAGCTTAATTCTCATCAGGGCTTAGCTGTTGGCCTGAGCGGTGCTATCACCGGATTAAGTGAAGCTGAACAAGTGGATCCCACTCCAAAGATGGCATCCACTGTAGAACAGCTTTCCAAGTGCCAACAGGAGTCTCCCGTAACCGAAGTCACCCCAACTTCTGCAAACGCGAACAGGGTCAAAAGGAAGAAGGTATCCGGAAGCTCTGCGAATCTTCCTGTTGGTCTAACTGGAAAGTCGGTGAATGAAACTGGAGGAACAGGTCGCAAGGCTTGCAATTTCGGTCCACGGACACTGGCTGGAAGGGACGAAGCCGGCACGGTTAAAACTCCTGGAGGTCCAACCGAAACGTTGGTGAATGAAACCGTGACTGCTAGTCAGTCTGGTCCACGGTCACTGACCGGACGGGATAAAGCCTCGAAAGGAGCAATGATAATAAATCAAATTAACGTTCAACATTCTTAGGCCGAGTTCTTGGTCTTGGAGGGCTACGAGGGTTAAATATTCTTTTTGACGAACGGTCTGACTTACCCCGGATCTGTCTCATTATACAGAGGTCTTTTGCAGCAACAAAACTTGATCACTTCTGTTGTCAGGACCTGGTTGCGGCTATGGTAAACTACGAAACGAACGGTGAGTGGAAAACTTTTGTCGTTGCGTCAGTTTACTTTCCCTGGAACTCCATTCTACCCCCTCCCTCAAGACAGGTCGTGGATCTGGTGGAGTTTTGTGAAAACCGGAAATTGGGGCTTATCATGTGCTGTGATGCTAACGCTCAAATACAGTTTGGCGTAGCGTCAAATGCAACATGAGAGGCAACCATCTTCTTAATTACATTCTCTCTTCTGACTTAGACATTAACAATGTTGGTAATAGGCCAACTTTTGTTACGGCTATACGACAGGACGTAATTGACTTGACACTATCTAACAGATATGCCAAGGAGATTACCAACTGGAAAGTGTTGCTGGACGTGTCACTCTCAGACCACAGATACATTCAATTCTATGTAGCAAATGTGGTTCCCACCCCTTTAGTTACAAGAAATCCTAGAAAAACTTACAGGACACTTTTCAATGATGAGCTCGGTAATTTCGTCAAAACTCTACCTAAGATCTCAACATCACAAAAAGTGGAAGATGCAATTCTAGAAGTGAATTGTGCCCTTACAAGTAGCTTCGAGCTGGCATGTCCAGCTAGACAATTACCTAGTAGATCTATGGTTCCGTGGTGGAACAGTGAACTACAGAGACTTCGCAGGGAAACCAGAAGTATTCTGAATAGGTCCCTCAAGACCAAATCAGAGATCGACTGGAACCTCCTGTATCGATCTAAACAGAAGGACTTTAAAAGGTAAATTCGAAGATCAAAGAATGCCTCTTACAAAGAATTCTGTGAAAGTATAGAAACACTCATTGAGACTAGTCGACTTACCAAAGCCCTTAAAAGGAGCAAGGTAAACAAACTAGAAACGCTCAGGAAACCAGACGGTTCCTATACCGAGTCCAAAGCAGATACACTCAGTCTTATGCTGGAAACTCATTTTGCAGGAAACCAGATATCAATCGGACCACAGCAATCTATTTCCCTTAGATCAGGTGAATCCGATAAATCCACTCGACTTAGCTGGTACACGTCATCGTAAGTTGTCACCGACGAAGCCATCAAATATGCCGTGGCATCTTTTGACAGTTTCAAGTCACCTGGCACTGACGGTGTTTACCCAGCTATGTTGCAGGAAAGTATAAGCCTTTTGCTACCTACCTTGAAAAATATTTTCACTGGTAGCTTAGCCCTAGTGTATATACCAACTTCATGGCAGAGTGTTAGAGTTGCCTTCATACCAAAAATTGGTAAGCAAGACTACTCACTCACCAAGAGCTTTAGACCCATCAGCCTTACCTCCTTCCTGCTTAAGACGCTGGAAAGAATGGTTGAGATTTTCATTCGTAAAACCTCACTCCAATTACACCCTCTGTCTCAGATGCAACATGCTTACCAAAGAGGAAAATCTTGCGAGACCGCACTTCAAAATCTTGTTAGCAGGATTGAATGCGCGCTTGACAGGAAAGAATTTGCGGTAGTTATTTTCATCGACATTCAAGGTGCTTTTGACAATGCTAGCTTCGATTGTATGTTTAATGCTGCCAGAGAACACGGTGTGGACGAGTCATTAGTGTTGTGGATTAAAGCAATGCTAGTGAATAGAACCGTAATCGCTGAGGCTGAGTGTGGGCAATATGTTGCAACGGGAGTGAATAAGGGCTGCCCACAAGGTGTCGTTTTATCTCCTCTTCTGTGGTGCATGTTGATCGACTCTCTACTCGTAATGCTCAATGGTTCTAACGTTCATGCCCAAGCATATGCAGACGACGTCGCTGTGCTCTCGGTTGGTTCTAGCCTCCAAGCTGTATGCTCCCGAGCACAGGCTGCACTCTATATGATTGACATCTGGTGTGTTAGAAACAGTCTCTCCGTCAATCCTCTTAAAACCGAGGTTGTCCTCTTCACGAGACGTAGAGAATTGACTGGTCTGACCCAACTTACGCTTAAAGGCGTCAACATCCCCTTTTCAAATGAAGTCAAACATCTTGGAGCAATCCTGGATAACAAACTTCTTTGGTGTAAACATGTCGAGTCTAAAACTACTAAAGCACTGTCAGTTTTCTGGCAATGTAAAGGAGCCTTTGGCAAGACATGGGGTCTTTCACCGAAAAGGGTCCTTTGGATCTATACGGCTATGATAAGACCAATCATCTCCTATGCGTCAGTTGTTTGGTGGAATAAGCTCTCGCGTAAATACGTTATTGCCTCGTTTGCCAAACTTCAAAGAACAGTTTGTCTTGGTGTTACTGGAGCCTTCCCCAGCACACCGGGAGCTGCTCTCGACGCACTGTTGAGTCTTCCTCCCCTTGATACCTACATCATGGGGTGTACTCTCAAGACCATTTCTCGTTTAAAGCGATGTGGTCTCTGGCACAATTCGCACTGGAGCTTTGAGGAACTCGCTAGCAGCATATCTTTTGACTCGCGTCTAATGGATATGCCGTCTGACACGATGATCCCAAGGCTCAAACTGCGTCAAAATTATTTGTATTTTGTATTGTATTGTATATAGATGGCTCCAAAGCCAACGAGGGTTCTGGTGCTGGTGCCTTTGTTGAGAACGACGACATACGACTGCACTCATCTTTGGGATCATAAGCATCCGTTTTCCAAGCGGAGGCTTATGCTAACCTAATGGCCTTGAGCCACGTAACGAACAATGGATGGACGGGGAGAAGTATCTTTGTTTGCAGCGACAGCCAAGCTGTGCTTAAGGCCCTTCTCAACCCTCTGACCACTTCGAAAGTGATCCAGGAATGCAAGAGCTCTCCTCTCTGAATGCGGTCGGAAGATTAAATTTCTTGAGTCTCATTTGGGTTCCGGGCCATCACGGCATAACTGGAAATGAAATCGCTGATGAACTTGCCAGGCAGGGATCTCAGACAGCTTTTTCAGGACCTGAACCGTCGCTAGGTCTGCCAGCGTCCTCAGTGAAAGCTTCAATCAACGACTGGATCTGTGAAGAGCACAACCGTAGATGGCATGCCTCCATTGGATGCAGACAAACCAAGCGTTTGCTCCCCAACGTTAGTAAGAAGACTGCAACATTTCTGCTAGCTCGTAGCAGAAAAGACTGTAGAAAGCTTATTGGCGTTGCCAGCGGGCACTTCTCTTTTGCCAAGCATTTAAATGTGTTAGGCTTAAGTGATACCACACTCTGTGAATCTTTTGGAGAAGATAAGGACACCGCAGAGCACTTCCTCTTTGAATGTCCTGCTTTTTCTCGCATAAGGTTACAGATACTCGGCGCAGACATAGTGAGAGCTGGAAACTTAGGCTCCTTATCATGGCAGCGTCTTTTGGCTTTTCTCCGAACATCTGGAAAGCTATAACAAATAGAAAGTTGCTAACTGGTAGTAAAATGGACCGGTATTTAGGTCTGAGTGCTCCAGCTGGTAATTTAAAAACCTCTAACAAAAAAAAAAAAAAAAGGCGGGTACTCTAAATTATTTAATATCTTACTACTAATGCCTTTCGGCCTTAAGATATCTTATGAATTAAAAACTAGAACTAGTTAAAACTAAGAAAATTTAAAACAACTTAGTTACAAAGATCGTTTTGTTTGTGTTGTCTTAAAACTAATTAAAACTAACTAAAACTGATAAAAACTACTTAAAACTACAGTAGCTTTTGGGGTTTTTATTTTTTGGTTTTGAAATTTTGTAATTTTTTTTGGGTTTTTTGTATTTCGTATTTTTTTTTTTAGTTTTTGTATTTTGTAATTTTTTTTTTTGGATTTTATCTTTTTTTTTTTGTTTTTTTTTTTGGATTTTTTTGATTTTTCTGTTTGCCGCTGTGCCCACACCCTACCCTAACACTTACACGCTAAACCTGTGTAAGCCAGCCATTGGCGACTGACTATCATCATCAATATCAATTTGTTGCTCGGACAAGCACCAGAACATATCTGCCGTTTTGACAACGTCACGACGATCGCGATCTGACACCGCCCTACTGAACCGAAGGAACTCTTCAACGTCTCCGCCTACTGAGGTGACGTCTCGGTTATAAAGGAGCCGTCGTTCCACGCACTTACGGAAGATTTCGTTTACCTAACTCACTTTTAAGCTCAATGCAGTTGAAGTCCTCCAACAACTTACCCATTTTCACTGTATTTAACTTTATTTTATTTTATTTAACTTAAATGCCAATAATGGCGTTTAAAGGTCTCTTAAATCCAAATTAAAAATTCATTCTGACGTTTCGGGAAAATCGGTGTCAATTTAGATCTGTTGTTTTTCTTAAAATAAAAATGGGAATGATTTTATTCTCGATTTAAATGTTTTCAATGTGATAAGTTTTCTTCAGATGTCATGATTAATAAATAGAAACCTAAAAAACTTGCACAATAGCTCCACATAGCTGCAAGGCCAAACGCGTTTTTCTTGGAACAACAATTCTCGTGAGTGCGGTTCTGAAAGGTTAAATTGGAATAGCATTTTTCAAGGCACATTTTCCTGCTGAGGTGATACCAGAGAAAAATAATTTGGATGTTTATGGTGGTCGAACGCCCAAGCAGTAGTTATGCTTTATCCATTTCGCAATGGATGTCGTTTGCTTGCAACCAGAGCTAAGAGATTGTAAGGGAATTGCAATTTTGCATGGCAAAGAAAGATTGTTCCATGGTCGAGTGCTCAGAATAAGGAATATACAGAAGGTCATCTCCACACGCAAATTTTGAAAAAAAGAACTTGAGTGAACAGGAAATAGTTCATTTGAAAAGTTCATTGCTGAGGTGAAATTCACAGAAAAATAAAATAAGAGTCTTACACCTCACAGGCAGCAAAGAGTAAATAAATTTACTGAGGAAATCGCAAGCACCAAAAAGCAAGACTTTTTTATTCGTTCTTAGTATGCTTATAATATCTTACATAATTGTGATTTATAATTAAATAAACAGCTTTTTAAGGTGCTGCTTTTGTTAGTTTCATTCGTCAAGAAGGATTTCGTGGACTGTACAGAAGGGTTACACTCTATGTTTGAGGATCAGGAATTGCTAGAGGACTATATTTCATGTTGTAAGTAGTTGAATCTCAAAACTAAGTTGGATCCCAATTAATAAATGTTTATATGCTTTTTCAGTTATAATACATTAAGCCCTTTATCCCAGGACGCAATACAACCGCACGGCTAGTAGTTGGAGTGCTTTGTACATTGTTTTTTTTGCTATTCTCATAGAGATAACTCCACTCTGCGTTTTTGTTTCTAATAGCATTTTATCCTCATCGGAGGCGAAGGAAAGGAAACCTTAAAATATATAACTGGTGGCGCTGCGATTAGCTATGCTGCTTAATTTATTGCCTTGTGTCTCTCTTTGGAGCATCGATTCTATGGAGCAAGCCAACCGACTGCGTTAGTTCAATTTCGTTAATACCAAACTGGTTGGGTTAAAAAATTAGTATTTTCCTCCAGGGACATGTCTACGGATAATTTGCAATACCTAACATTGGAACAAGCACTCGCTGATTTGGCTAGTTTCATTCGTGAAGTGAAAGTCAGATACGAACTCCTCCTGGAAACACAAAAATGGATTGCTTTTGGTGGATCGTATCCCAAATCGCTAGCTGCATGGGTACACGAAAAGTATCCTGATTTGATCGATGGTTCAATTTGCTCAAGCAGACCTTTGTTGGAAGAGGTAGATTTAAAGAGTATTTTGAAGTTGTGGAGAAATCATTTTGATCATACTCCGAAGATTGTGTTGCAGCTGTTGGGAGATTATTCAAACAACTTGAAATCTTGTTGCTGCACAGAATTGGTCAAAGAGAAATTTATGAGAAGTCTTAGTACGTTGTAAAGATTTCAAATTCAATGTGACATGATGGACCAATCAAAAGGCATTCCTCTTCAAAGACTGGGTGAAGTAACGCGTCTATTCTTGGCAGATAAAGAATAATGCTTGGACTACCAGTATTACAAAATGATTGTAGAACTGCAAAATACGACCTGGGATGAAGGTAATGCGATGCGTCAATGGACTTATCAGACCTGCAATGAATTCCGCTTCTATCAGACATCAAGCCAAAAAGATGCTCTCTTTGGCTCATGATTCCCTGTGGACTTTTTCATCAAACAGTGCATTTACATATTTCCAGAAAAGTAACAGCAAACTATTTATTTATACCGATTGCTATTTTTAAGAAAATGTTTTCTGCTCTAGATCGGACTCTCGATATCTGCAGGAAAGTAGTTGATTATCAAAAAGATGTTGAATCAAAATCAGCAAATGTATTGTAACGCGATCCCAACATTTAATACCAATTTCCTAATCGAAAACGTTCAACAGAAAACACAAGCGGCAACACTAGTGTAAGTGTAGAAATATACCTTTGGGAAAAATGTTTGACAAGTAGAGTGGAAAGTGGAGACCATGTGGAAATTACTGGAGAGTTCTAGATGAAATGTCATTCGATATAAATAGTCCGCCCGAGGCAACCAGATGTCAGTTTTTGATTATAGAGTGATAAAGTTCAGAGTGAATTGTTGTATACAAGTGATAGTCCAAAAGTCGAGTTGAGATCGAATAAAATATAGATACTGAATAAAAGTGGTAGAAATAAATTGAAAGGTGGAGTTTTATTTTGCGAACGAAGCGCACGTTACATTGGTGTCAGAAGTGCAAATAAAACTTATTTGACTAGTAAGGTGTAAGAAAAAGTAAAAAGAAAAATTATATTATATACAGTGAAAATGGGTAAGTTGTTGGAAGAGCTCAACTGCATTGAGCTTAAAAGTGAGTTAGGTAAGCGAAATCTTTCTAGAGCGGGATCGAAAAATCAGCTCGTCCTGCACTTGCGTAACTATTTGGAACAGCAAGGGGAAGACGTAAAAGACGTAAACACTTTTGTTTTTGAAACAGAAGTGGAAGAAGAGGAAGTAAGTGAAAATGTAGATTTTTCTAGTATGATGAAACTTTTGTAAGAACAACGAAACGAGCAAAAGAAGGAACAGCAGAATGTTCTGGAACAACTTGAAGAACAACGAAACGAGCAAAAGAAGGAACAGCAGAATATTCTCGAAATACTTGAGGCGCAACAGAATGTTTTGGAATGTCAGAAAAACATTCTAGAAGGTAAATTGGGTAACATTGAGAAAAATGTATGTGTCCTAGACGAACGCGTTGAAGGTGTGAAGAAACAGCTTTCTGTTGTAGAGAATCGTTTCGAAATCGTAGAAACTCTGTTCTGACCAAGGAATTGGACCAGATCCGGAAAATCAAAATTCGAGAGTCAGCTGGGAAGTTTGCAAAGAAAAAGGAGATGAAACCCCCAACATTTAATGGACAGTCGTCTTGGCCAGTCTACAAGAGACAATTTGAGGCAGCCACGACAACAAATGGCTGGAACTCTTGCTCTTAGAGGACCTGCAGCTGAATTACTTCAAACAGTTCCAGCTGGTAAGAGCGGCGATTTCAGCTCTCTCGTTTCAGCTATAGATAAACGCTTTGGAGATAGCCACTTGAAAGAAGTCTTCCGAGTCCAACTCAATAACAGAGTCCAGAAAAGGGGTGAAAGTCTACAGCAGCTCCAAGCAGACGTCGAAAGACTGGTTCACCTGGCATACCCGGATGCTGGAGAAGAAATCATCAACCAGCTTGCTGTTGAGTCCTTCGTTCGTGCCATTTCCGACATACATCTTCAGAGGTCTGTGCGAACTGCTAGAACACGCACTCTTACTGAAACTTTAGCATTCGCATTGACAATTGAAGCAGCAGAACAGGCTTCTCATGGAGTACATCGACTAAGAGAAGCCATAGTCGAAGAATACTCGTGCCAAAGAGCTGAAATACAAAAGAACCAGCGGAGCAGACTTGCAAGATGTTGAAACTGCAACAAGACTGGGCACTTACAGCGTCAATGCCGACTGCCACCAAATAAAGCTGCCTGTCAACATTGTGGAAGCAAGAGATCCAACCCAGAGCAAGGTAACAACAACACCAGCGTTGTTTATCAATCCGTTTCCCGTTAGGGAAACGAGTAAGAACCAACTTCGAGGGGCAGAGGCTGGTTTCTTGTAATGATGGCCCCAAAACCACCATCCAGGTCTCCCAGACCAAACGAGACAACAAAAGTCTGACTGTGGAGACTACTATTAACGGGATCTAACATGTGGCTACCACCGACACCGGCGCCACAGCATCTATAGAACGTCGAGACCTGGTAAAGATGACGTGGCTTCATAACACCAATAGCTACCGTCTAAGAACCGCAACGGGAGAAGCAGCAAGAGTATATGGAGAAGTTTGTCTTAAGATCCGACTAGCCGATCTAGTGTTTACTCATCAATTCCTAGTGGCAGATATATGTGACGAGTGCATCATTGGAATCGACTTTATGAAACAGCAATGAGGAAATGATAACAACAATGAAGGAGGACGGTCTTATCGAAAATTCCAAAAGTCCTTGGGCGTCACCAGTGGTTCTCTAGTGAAAAAGAAAGACGGAAGCACTCGTTTTTGTGTAGACTACAGAAGGCTGAATGATGTGACTAAAAAGGAAAGCTATCCCCTGCCCAGAATCAGTGATACCCTGGATGCCATGGAGGGAGCCCAGTGGTTCTCGACGCTGGACTTAAAGAGTGGATATTGGCAAGTTGACATCAACCCTGATGATGGGGAAAAGTAAGCGTTTTCTACAGTTAATGGGCTCTGGCAGTTCAAATTTATGCCATTTGGGCTTTGCAACGCTCCGGCAACATTCGAGCGTTTGATGGAGGGCATTCTCCAAGGACTGACGTGGAAAGCTTGCCTAGTGTACTTGGACTATATCATTGTTTACGGGAAAACATTTGGCCAACATTGCAAGAACCTTAAAGCCGTGTTTCAGAGACTTCGAGATGCTAACCTTAAACTGAATCCGGAAAAATGTGCACTCTTCAAAACTGAAGTTAAGTATTTGGGACGTATCATCTATTCCCAAGGAGTGAAGACTGATCCTGAAAAAGTTGACTCCGTCAAAAATTGGCCAACACCACAGGACAAACATCAACTCCGAAGCTTTCTTGGTCTTGCCACAAATAACCGACGTTTTGTTAAGAACTTTGCTGGAGTTGCAAGGAGTTTGCATCAGCTCACCGAAAAAGGGAAGCAGTTTGGTCAGGTGAGTGTGAGAAATCTTTTGAGGAACTCAAATACCGCCTCTGTAACTCTCCAGTGCTGGCACATCCAACACCTGGCATAACATTCATCATCGACGCAGATGCAAGCAACGTTCCCAAGTGCATGATGGCGAAGAGAAAGTGGTGGCATATTACAGCAAGGTCCTTTCGAAGCTCTGCGTGACCAGAAGGGAACTGCTAGCTCTTATCTTGGCAATAAAGCACTTCCATAAGTACATCTATGGACAGAAATTCCTCCTGCGGACAGACCTTGGTGCTCTGAACTGGCTGTTAAACTTCAAAAATCCAGAAGGTCAAGTCGCAAGGTGGATAAAAAGACTGCAAACTTATGATTACCAGATTCAACACCGCAGAGGAAAGTTGCACTCAAACGCCGACGCATTATTCCGAAGACCTTGCAAAGTGGATTGCAAGCATTGTAGGCGGCAAGAAGACAAAGAAAATATTACCGCTCAGCAACTAAGAGCTGGCCCAATATGCGGATGGAGCAATGAGGAAGTGAGGACTGCTCAACAGGAGGATCGAGATATTGAACCCATTCTTGCATGGAAAGAAAATGAAGAGAAACCTGAATGGGGAGACATTTCTGACAGGAGTCCAGTTCTCAAAGCCTATTGGGCACAGTGGGACTCACTATATGTGGAAGAAAGTGTCCTCAGGCGAAGATGGGAATCCGCTGACGGTAAGTCATATGTGATGCAGCTGATCGTACCGCAATGGAAAGTCAGTGAAGTTCTTCGGGAGATGCACGACGGACCTTCTGGAGGACACCCTGGAGTAAACAAAACACTGGAGAAGGTGCGACATCGGTTCTACTGGTTACATGCTAGAGATGACGTGGAGAAGTGGTGCCTTACATGTGACAAGTATGCTGCAACCAAAGGACCTGGTAGGAAGATTCAAGGTGAGATGCATCAGTACAACGTTGGATCGCCTTTTGAGAGGATTGCATCGGATGTGGCTGTGCCTTTTTCAGAGACCAACGCTGGAAACAAGTACATTCTGGTTGTAATGGACTATTTTAGCAAGTGGCCTGAGGCGTATGCCATCCCAAATCAAGAGGCCAAAACGGTGGTCGACCAGATTGTGTTTAACTGGGTGAGTAGGTTTGGCGTGCCTATGGAACTCCATTCCGACCAAGGGAGGAACTTTGAGTCAAACATCTTCACAGGAGTGTGCAGACTACTTGGCATTAAGAAGACTAGAACCACACCGCCTCATCCACAGTCTGATGGGATGGTTGAAAGAACACCTCACCAAGGTCGTAGGCGACTACCAAAAAGACTGGGATAGGCACGTACCGCTATTCCTGATGGCCTATAGAAGTGCAGTACATAGCTCGACAGGAAAAACACCATCTGACATCCTGTTCGGGAAAACCATGCGGCTGCCCAGCGAACTTAGATTTGGATGCCCCACAGAGGAGCCACAGGACACGAGCGAGTATGTGGATGACCTCAAGGAGAGATTCGCTGTCATTAATAAAAGAACAAAGGAACGGATGAAAACCTACAGCAACCATATGAAGACACGGTACGACACAAAAGCGACAACGGCAGGACTCCAAGCAGAAGATCATGTGTGGCTTTATATTCCGCATCGTCAAAAGGGATTGGCACCGAAACTTCAGCAGAACTGGGAAGGTCCTTATACTGTTGTCACGAGGATTAACGACGTGGCTTACCGCATCCAAAGAGGACTAAGAGACAAGTTAAAAGTAGTTCATTGTGACCGGCTGCATCGATATAGTGGCGAGGCTGCAGATGGAGTTATTCGGGACGAACAATCTTAAGGAGGGGGCAGTGTAACGCGAACCCAACATTTAATACCAATTTCCTTATCGAAAACGTTCAACCGAAAACACAAGCGGCAACACTAGTGTTAGTGTAGAAATATACCCTTGGGAAAAATGTTTGACAAGTAGAGTGGAGAGTGGAGACCATGTGCAAATTATTGGAGAGTTCTAGATGAAATGTCATTCGATATAAATAGTCCGCCCGACCAGATGTCAGTTTTTGATTATAGAGTGAAATGTTGTATACAAGTGATAGTCGAAAAGTCGAGTTGAGATCGAATAAAGTATAGACACTGAATAAAAGTGGTAGAAATAAATTGAAAGCTGAAGTTTTATTTTGCGAACTAAGCGCACGTTACAGTATATGCGCTTTTTTAGCCGCATTAAGCCCTTTATCCAAGGAGGCAATACAACCACATCGCTTGGGCGTGGTCTGCACATGCTAGCCACATCAGAAGCTGGTGTCTTGACTTTGCTCTTGACAAGCCCCATCTGGATTGTAAATCATTCGTCTCTGTTTGCAGTATGAAAGTGCTGCTAACACATCGAAAACAGATGCATATCGTGGCATGGTTCATGCTCTGGTACAGATCTACAAACAAGAAGGTGTTTGTGGATTGTATGAGGAGAGCTTCTGGTAGCTTATAACTTGAATTGAATGTCAAACTTTTCTGCATTGTTTGGTCTAGGGCTTCTTTCCCAGCATGTTTGGCGTTTCGCATGGTGCTTTGTGTTGCATCAGCAACTCGATTGCACATTGAGTACATTGGCAACACTCACCTTATCTTAAGTTTTGACATTTCATTTTGCTTTTTCCTTTTTGCATAATTGTTAATTCTTTTCCCACCTTGTGGATAACCTCACTCTGAATTCTGCCTTCTGCCTAAGAGGTTATCCACTTCTTTTCATTTTATTATATTTGTTCTATTGATAATTAAAGTAAGAGTCTTAATTATCTTGGCGTATTATTTAACTTGGGAACCCAACATTTTGGCGACGAGGATTGTTGGATTACTGCAATTAACGCAATGGCTACAAAAACGGAGATTGGAGAACTGCTTACCCAGCAAAAGATTTGGATGGAGAAGCTATTAGTGTCGAACAGCGAATTCTTGGAGAAAGTTCTCGAGAAAAGTAGAAGTACCGCTGCTCCAGTCCCAGCTTTTCGCCAATTTAATTCAGAGAAAGAGAAGTGGGAAAGTTACCTTTTCCAATTACAGCAACATTACACTGCTAATGCCCTTGGTGACGATGACCTCCGAAAATCGCGTTTTCTCGCAGAGTGTGGTCCTGATGTCATCGAGTTACTGAAGAAACTTTTTGAATCGGAAGATGTAAGTACACACACTTTTGAAGAACTTACGGCAAAACTAACTTTTTATTACTCAAATAAATTACATGTACTGGCCTCACGATGTAAGTTCCTCCGAACAAAGATGGCCCCAAACCAATCCTACGCAGAGTGGTGTGCAAATCTAAAAGGTATAGCAAGAAGCTGCAATTTTGTCTGCTCTAAGAAATCTTGTGGCCATTCATATACCGATTTTATGATACGCGACATGATAGTTTTTTATACCCCTCATGACACCGTTCGCAACGCGGCCACCCAAAAGAAAAATCCTACATTGGAGGAGATTGAGGAGATTGTTACGGCTTTCGAGTCCACTCAACTCGCCTCCGAGATACTTAAAAACAACGACAAGGGTACATTTTCGGCAGATGTGAATATGGTCAATATTAACCAAAAAAGCAAGCGTAACAATGGTTATCAAGAAAGAAAGTCGTGTCAAGGTTGTTATTTACACCACGATCGTAATGACTGTCGGCATCTGGATTCGGTCTGTGATCTCTGTAACAAAAAGGGTCACATCAAAAGTGTTTGTATGGCAGCATCTCGTCACGAAGGCAGAAAACACGAAGGCGGAACATTCAAGAAAAGAAATCGTAAGTACACGCGATCAAGGTCACGACCCCGAGCCGGAAAGCAAACAGGCTCAGAAGCTCGTAAAAGCACCAACGAGTCGTCTCACCTAATTCATCAATTAGAGGAAGACACATCACCAACCCGGGTCGAGAAGACCACTCCTGAGGAATCCATCTTTGCTGACGAAGTTTCATCAGCCTGGGATATGGAACGAAAAGGACGCAAGATGTTCATCAGATTAGACATTAACCGAATCCCAATTTCTTTTCAACTAGACACAGGAGCAACTTCGTCACTCATCGGTTTAAAGACTTTCCGGGAGCTGGATAACCTTGAGTTACTCCCCACAACGAGAACGTTGAAAGCTTATGGCGACATGTCCGTGCCAATCAAAGGCGAAGTTTTAGTGACAGTGAGGTGGCGTGATATGAGCAAACATCTCTCCTTACTGGTAGTTGACAATGCAAAAGCTTCAAACATCATGGGCCTTGACTGATTTGAAGCGTTTCAATTCGAAGTGAAGTATCCACACGAGGAGAAAGTCCTTAGTCTATCAGACGAGTCGCGGGGTGAGCTCGTAGAAAAAGCACGCAAGGTTTGTGACGAATACAAATAGGTTTTTAGCTCCGAACTTGGATGCAGCAAACAATTCGCTGCTCACCTTACAATGAAACCCGACTGTCGTCCACGGTATTTCAAACATCGACCTGTACCTTTCGCCCAGCAAGCTGCTGTCAAACAAGAGATTGAGAGACTGGTTCAGTTGGGAATTTTGCGTGCTGTTGAGACTAGCCAATGGGCAGCACCCATAGTGGTAGTCAAAAAGCAGAATGGAGGCCTGCGACTCTGTGAAGATTTCAAGGTAACCATCAACCCGCACTTGGAAATTGACAGACACCCTGTTCCACGCATTCAGGAGCTTTTTTGTCGACTCCAAGGTGGACGTTTCTTTACAAAGGTAGACCTCTCTGATGCCTATCTGCAGATCCCATTAGATGAGGAGTCCAAACGTTTGTGTGTCATTAGCACTCATCTTGGACTTTTCGAATATCAACGATTAGATTAGATTAGATTTATTTTTTATTTGTTAACGTTGTTTCCAAATTCTTACAAATTACCAAAAATAACAAAAGCATGGCTTTACTGCCGTCTGCCTAGTTGACAAAACAAAAGAAAATTGCAAAATTTTACTAATGAAAAAAAGATTTTAGCTCCTACTTTTAATACTGATACTGATATATGCTTTAAAAACATTCGTTTATAATTTTGTTTCTATAAGTTAAAGCTAATCTGCAGTAACTGAATAATTTTTTCACATCCATGTTATTGAGCAAGTCTACAACTTGATTTTGCGTTAAGATATTACTTCCAAAGGCGTTTCTTCTTATTTCCTTGAAAATTGGACATTTTCCCATAAAGTGGAATATATCCTCTCTTTCCTCCATATTACATAATGAGCAAATTATGGGTAGGTCCTCCCTATGTGGCACGAAGTTAAGTTGAATAAGTTCTCCTCGCAGCTTTAACATCATTGATATTTCGGCAATGCTGTTGCCGTCTGTAAAATAATTCCTTTCTTCCAAATTGTGGTTTAACTTAGAGTAAAGTTGTCTGTATATGGATCCAGTGGCATCGTTCATATATTTCTCCCTCTGATTTATGTCTGCCATAGAAATAAGTTGATAGAGAGCGACTTTCATTGCATCTATATTAGAACAGTCTAGATTCAATTCCATTCCAACGTTTCTTGCTAACTCCATCCAATCACCATACCAGCTGGTTTTCGTTCGAATAACTTGAAGAGCTGCTATCTTTGGAAGCCGGTGATTATCCATCTTCATAACTTTCAAGATATAATCCACTTGCATCTTTAGGGTTTGGATGAAAAGAGGAGATAAACCTGTTTCCAACATAATCACGTAGTTGGGCGTGTTGTGCGGCAATTGAAAAATTCGCTTGATATAGTATCGAAGAAGTTTTTCCACGGATTCATACTGTTTCGCTCCCCAAGTTTGAACTGCGTAAAACAAAACTGACCTTGATATTGCATCAAATATCTTGTACTTACTACTATGGGTGATACTTTTGTTGTAGAAACATTTATTCCAAGTTGCGTTGATTGCGACTTTAGCCTTCTGCAGTTTCTCTTTTAAATGGTTCTCCATACTTAAGTTGCGCATGAAGTACACTCCTAAATACTTAAACTGCGTGACAACTTCAATGGACTCACCATTGTAATGCCATTTTTCGTTCGCACAGTTTCGGCCTCCTCCGCTTCGGAAAATCAAAATCTTAGACTTCTCTAAATTCAAAATCAAACTCCACAGCTTGCAGTATTGATATAGACGATTTATCATTAACTGTAACGATTCAGGCGAGGATGCCAAAAGAACAATGTCATCCGCAAAAAGCAGTGCTTTTATCGAATGTCCAGCGTATTCGATACCGCAGGGTAAGAAGTCTACAAGGTCCTCAATAAATAAGGCAAATAGACTTGGACTCAATGTACAACCCTGTCTGACCCCAGTTTTTGTCTTAAATTCTCTTGAAAGTTCTTCACCATTCCATACCTTTGCTGTTGTGTCATCGTATAGATTTTCGATTACTCTTCCAAACTTCCATGACATACCGATACCGTAAAGCTTGTAAACTAGCGCTTGCCTATTCACCATATCGAATGCTGATTTGAAATCGATAAAAAACGTATACAATTTCTTGCTTTTATGGAGATATGACTCCGCAATGCTTTTAAGGACGAAGATATGGTCAATTGTTGAGTAACCTGCTCTAAAACCCGCCTGAAACTCCTTCAAAAGTTTGTTTTCCTCGATCCATTTATTTAAGCGTTTTTGTAAAATTAGTGTGAAAATTTTGTAAGAAGCATTTAAAAACGATATACCTCTATAATTGGTTAATTCGGATAAACTTCCTTTCTTATGAACCGGGAAAATAATGGATTCCTTGAATTCTCGAGGTATAAAACCGGTTTCCATAACGTTTTTAAAAATATCAGTCAACTTGTTGACAAGTTCCAGTGTGCCATATTTATAGAACTCGGCAGATATGCCATTTGGACCAGACGCTTTTCCATCCTTCAGCTTTGAAACTACCGAAATTACTTCTTCCTGTCTTATTCCAGCATCCAGTACTTCGTTTACAACGCGTGGAGTACTGTAATGGAAATTAAGTTCCTCTTGATCGGGGTTTAACAAGGTTTCGAAGTGCGTTGCTAGGAGACTTGGACTGATACTACTGTGAATGGTCCATATTTTTCCGTTGAGGTTCCTTGCTAGGTTCCAGAATTCTTTTGAGGTCCGACAAAGAGCTAATCGCCTAGATTCAGCTTCGAAGTACTCTGCTTTTTTTCTTTTACATATTGCTTTGTAGAAACTGTTGGCTAGTAAGTACTGATTTTTAAAATGGTTATCACTTGAAGACCTGTAAGCTCTCAGCCAACCGAACGATTTTTCTCTGGCTTTTACACACTCACCATCAAACCAAGGTCGATTATAATTTTTCCAGGTGTTACCACTAGGAGTAACAGTTGGGTAAGAAGCTTTTATAATTTGATCCAGCAGACCAAGGTCACAATTTGCTTGTTCTTCTAGTCCCCTTTCCAGCCTTGTCTGGTAGTTCACTGCTTTTACTTGTTTCCATTTTAATTTAGGGAAAGTATTGATCGCTCTAATTTCTCCAGCTTCCATTTCAGTGTTCTCGAAAGTCAAGACCATCGGTAAGTGATCGGAATACAATACACTTTCAATTTTCATATCTGCAATAAGGTTTGTCCATTCGCTGCCTATGAGACAATAATCAATTACAGAGCTTCCCTGGCCTCCAATAAATGTGAACTCTCCCTCCATATCCGACAACGTTGTACCATTAAGAATCCTTAATCCATAGGAATTGCATAGATCAATTAGCTTTATGCCTCTTGTGTTACAAATTGTATCCTTAGATTTTCGCTCAATTCCGAGTGCGTTGTTTTCGTATCCGTTTTCTCTGCCAATCCTAGCATTAAGGTCACCTACTATCAAAATATCAGATGTTTTGCCTTGTGACATCACATTTTCCAACACTTCAAAATCGTTGTTCCATTGGTTGCAGTTGATGTATATTGGTAAAATGCGATAGAAGTTCCCACTAATTTGTAGCTTGACAAACATAACACCTTCACATACCTCAAAAGAACATTTAATATTTTGGATGTCTTTTTTCCAGCCGAAATAACATCCTCCACTCGCTCTACCTCTTGAATGCAATCTAATAGCGGGTACCCAGATAAATTCAAAATTAACAAATTTACTTTCAAAATTACTTAAGTTAGTATCAGTTACAAAAGTTTCATACAGAAACACAAATTCAAATTGATTTACAAATATATAAAAATCAGTAAAAATAGACTTATTATTTAATCCTGCTACGTTATAGGAAAGAATTTTATATTTAAAAGTTCTAAAAGCAGTTTTATTTTTCAAAGTTGTTTCTAAATTATTTTTAGTATGGCAGACGGCATTACAACTAAAAACGTCTCGTGCAAACACTCTCCACAGTTTGAGAAGGCCTGATGTCATCTTGCCTTTGGCTTCCACCATAAACATGTCTGTCCTCTAGTAAAGCTGTCAGATCACAAGTGTCACCCGCCAGCTGTTGCAGCATCAACAAACCATCAACGACTTCCCTTTGGAACGGCAAGCTCGACGGGGATTTTTCAACGCTACATAGAGCAATTGACAGCTGATCTTGATTTCTGTGTCTCTTATTTGGACGACATCATTGTTTCGGGAAGGAATAATGCAGAACATTTAAAGAACCTTAAAGTGCTTTTCCAGCGTTTCACTGACCATGGGCTGAAGTGACGATTGCGGAATCAAACCGTCAGAATCAAAACTTAAGGCCATCAGTGCATTGCCTGCTCCAAAAGCCCTAAAGGATCTAGAAGCTTTTTTGGGTAAGTTGAATTACTACAACCAATTCATACCAAATTTCTCACAGTTAGCTGCGCCGCTTAACAAGCTTAGGTCTAAGGAAACATCATTCGTTTGGGGTCGTCAGCAACAAAAATCGTTCGATGATTTTAAAAAGAAAATCATGGATATCTCTAAATTGGTCCATTTTCAAAGTGATTTGCCTCTTTCTCTAGCGACGGATGCCTCGTCGCACGGTATAGGAGCTGTGATTTCCCACCACTACCCGGATGGTACCGAGAAGCCCATAGCGTTTGCTTCCAAAACGCTTACTGAGGTGCAGAGGGGGTACAGCCAAATAGAGAAAGAGGCCCTGTCAATCGTATATGGTGTGAAGAAATTTCACCAGTACCTCTATGGCCGGCAGTTTGAGCTCATCACCGACCACCAGCCGTTGGTTACAATTTTCAGCCCGAGTAAGAGTCTGCCTGCCATGACGATTCAACGGTTACAGCGATGGGCTATTCTGCTTATAAGCTACACTTACACTATCCGCTATAGGTCAACCAAGTTACATGGGAACGCTCACTTTGTCACGTTTGCCTCACGGTCCAGACGAGGATTTTGACAAATCGGAGGAAGAAACGGTTCACTTTGCACATGATATCTTAGAAAGTTTTCCAGTAAAATCTCAAGAGATAGCAGCTGAATCAGCTCGTGATCCATTAATTAAGAAAGTCATTTGGTATGTTCAGAACGGTTGGCCAAATTTCATTCAACCAACTGAAGCCGAGTTATTGCCGTTTTACCGTAGAAAGTTCTGTTTAAGTGTGTGTACTAATGTCCTTCTTTTTCAGAGCGAACATTTTTGCCGAGTAGTAATACCTAATAATTTACAAAAAAGAGTTTTGCAGATGATTCACCACGGGCATTGGGGCATGACCAGAATGAAGCAGATCGCTAGACGTCATTGCTGGTGGCCTGGTATCGACGATCGGATACAGATGACAGTGAAAGCGTGTTCTTCTTGCCAGAATAATGCTAGTCAGTCAGCCAAAGAATATTCTAGCTGGCCTACAACTGCGAAAGTTTGGGAGCGTGTGCACGTCGACTTTGCGGGACCGTTTAAGAAGAGCATGGCTCATCGTCGTCGATTCAAACTCCAAATTTCCTTTCGTGGTCAAGATGTCATCGACTACCTCAAGCGCAACAACACAAGCATTGCAGTCAATCCTTCCAATTTGCATTGGAAAAGCTTCATGGTAGAGTTCATCGAACCTGTCTTTCCGCTATGATTCCAGACAAAAGCTTTGAAGCCAAGCTTACCGAAAATAAGACGAAGTTTTCGCCGAAACAAGAAGTTTTTATTCGACAGTACTTGAAGCAAATTAAATGGATACCTGCGGTCATTGTTAAAACACTGGGAAGAAAAATGTATTTAGTTCAGTCTGAAAACAGGATCCACAAGAGACATCAGAATCAAATTCGTGCTCGAGAAAGTCAAATAACTCGTCGAAAAGACTCTGATGGTAATTTTCAAATTTCAAATAATCATAATCCCAATCAATTTTCAGAAAACAAATATCCAGAACCTAGACAACGATCACAGTCCTTAGGTGATTCCCTGGTTTTTTATAGTCCCGAAGATGAAAGACCTGTGGATTTAGTTTCCCCATCCTCTACACCCCAGATGCGATCTAGCCCCGCACAGTTGATTTCATCGACGCATCATGAAGCACCCGCCGGCGCCGTTCAGATCGAAACTCCTCCCGGACGTGTCAGCCCACAAGAGACGCAAGACATCGTGGTGAATAATAACATTCCAAATGAACAGGAGTTCGCAAATGAATATCAACCAAGAAGAGCTGAGCGTCTACGTCTGAAGCGAGTCAGATATGGTCCTTAATTAAATGTGAGGGAATCTGTTGCATCAGCAACTCGATTGCACATTGAGTACATTGGCAACACTCACCTTATCTTAAGTTTTGACATTTCATTTTGCTTTTTCCTTTTTGCATAATTGTTAATTCTTTTCCCACCTCGTGGATAACCTCACTCTGAATTCTGCCTTCTGCCTAAGAGGTTATCCACTTCTTTTCATTTTATTATATTTGTTCTATTGATAAATTAAAGTAAGAGTCTTAATTATCTTGGCGTATTATTTAACTTGGGAACCCAACACTTTGCAGTTTGTGGCTGTTTAGAACTAAATGGAAATATTTATAACTGAAATAAACAACACTAAACATACGTTCCACAAATTGTAAATGTAAACAAAAACATCGAATGTTTATAGAAAATTAATGTACTTAGGATACCAAAAGTCATATGACTAAAAGTCTAGAAGAATTAAATACAACCAATTTGAAAGTTAAAAGGTGAAGTTGTGTGTTTCATTTCAAAATACTTTTTTCCTAGTTTTTTGCAAGTTTAAATTAAAACCTAGTCAGAACATTTGGTCCTTCGTAGTCATTTTACGAACATTTAAAAGACGAAAAGTGTGTAAAATCAGAGTCGTTTTACGAACACTCTAGTGCATAAATATATATATATATAAAAAAAACTCCATCAGAGTTGAAAATTAAGTATAGTTTATAATTCTATCGACTTCAATTTACATAAAACTAATCAATCACGCGCGATTAAACGCCATTGGATTAAAACATAAGTTTAAGACTTAAAACTTAAATCTGCTGCAGAAGTCGAGACATCCAGGACAACAAGGTCATTCAAGGTCGCCACTGAAAAGAAAAGAAGAGTCTAAGTAAGTTCGTTCTTGTTGTGTCGTATTTTATAAATCAATAAATTATACCCAAACTTAAAAATGTCGAATCCAGTTCCTGCTCTTGGTTCTTCTTTGTTTTACGGAGCTCTCCAAAAAAGCCTCCTGGAGCAAATAAAGAGGAATAATAGAAATTTCAAAAAAGAGCCCAAAGCACGTCGTACCCGTGCAATTGCAAGTAGTCGTTTAGAGTTGCTTGAAGAAAACATGGCTTCAGCAAAAATCTATCACTAGAACGTCGTTGGGGGTTCCAAGTTGGAAGCTGGGATAGAAAAAGAAGATTATTTTGAAGTGTATGACAAGATAAACGATACTTACATAGATTACTGGTCCAATATAACCGAGTTGTTGGAAAGTTTGTCTTCGGTTCCTGCATCGTCATCGCTGGCAGTTTAATGTGGAATATACAAAATGGCGGTCGTTTCACGACAGGTTTGATTCCCTGGTTCGTTCCAACAATAATTTAACGGACATCGACAAGATGCACTTCCTGAAGTCGAGTTTAGAAGGTGAAGCGGATCGTTTGCTCCAGCATTTACCTTGTGTCACGGGTAATTTTGACAAGGCATGGGAGTTACTAACAGCGCGATATGACAACAAGCGTGTCTTAGTAAACGCGAAACTAAAACTCCTTTTCAGCCAAAAGTGCCTTGAAAAGGAGTCGGTTGATGGGCTGAAGGAGGTGATATTCACCTCGCAAGAGTGTATCCATGCACTCAGGAATCTGGATGTACCTGTCAATCAATGGGACGTTATATTGGTTCACATCGTGTACAATAAGTTACCTGGAAATTTGCAGCAGCTGTGGGAAGAGAAGTTGGGGAACCAGAAAGAGCTGGAACGATTTTCTGGAGTTTTTAGATACACACTTCCGGACCTTGGAAGCAGTGAGTGCAGACACAGCGCAACCAACTTCTTTCAAGAACGATGTGTGGAGACCAGCCGGCACGGAGGTGCGGAAGGTATTCCATGTTAAGACTGCTGCCAGAACGGAGTTTGTGTGCCAGGTATGCCACCAGAGCCAGCACTCACTAAAGAAATGCCAAAAGTTCCTAAATATGGATGTGCAAAGGTGCGCGCAGGTAGTTAAGACGGCAAAGGTGTGCAATAACTGTCTGGGGTACAGTCATTTCACCTAAAACTGCCCAAGCGACAAAAATTGCACGTTTTGTTCGAAGCGCCACCATTCGTTGCTGCACATAAATAAAACACTACAACCTAGCCAGCCCAGAAGACATACAAGTTTCACCGCTACTCTGGTCTCCGTCTACCCAAACGCGCCTGAGTTCCATATGGACGACAGAGCTAGCTCGAGCGGTAGAAATTTAAACACTTTCTATGCGTCAGCAGGCAGCTGCGCATCGGCGAAGGTTTTGTTGGCAACAGCCGTTGTCAAAGTCATGGCAGCAGATGGAAGGTTCCATATGCTAAGAGCCCTGGTCGACCCAGGTTCTGAAGCAACTTTTATAACAGCTGCAGCTGCACAATTGCTGAAGCTTAAACGCTGTCAGACCGTGGCGAGAGTAAGTGGGTTGGGTTTGGTCAGCAGTGGCACAACGTATAGCAGCGTCGATTTAACGCTTGCGTCGCAACACTCGACGTTTAAAGGTGCTGTAAAAGCATTTGTGCTCAAGTCACTGACTGGGCATCTGCCAGCCCACCGAATTGAATCAAAGAGATGGCAACATCTAGAGGGACTCTGCTTAGCAGATCCCACCTTCTTTTTACCTGCTCCGGTGGACCTACTACTGGGAAGTGACGTTTTTGCCGACATACTCCTTCCACAGATAGTACGGAGTCAAGACGACCAAGGTCCAGTGGCCCAAAAAACACAACTCGGCTGGATTATTTTCGGAAAAGTTCCGACCGAAACCCCAGTTCATGTCCGAACGTTTACGCAGTTCGCGGATTTCGGGTCGGAAGTACGAAAATTCTGGGAAGTTGAAGAGGAGCCGTTTAAACCTTTAGAATGTGACGAAGCAAAAGCCGGCGAGGAGCATTTCACCCGTCACACTAAACGCTTCACGAATGGACGATACGAAGTTAAATTGCCGTTCAGATGTGCAGATCAGCCAGCCATGGAATCGAGCCGACGGGGTGCTCTCCGAAGATTCGCGATCTGGAGAGGAAGCTTGCGGCGAACCCGAAACTGCGAGAAGATTATGCAAGGTGCATAAGGGAGTATGATGAGCTTCATCATATGGAAGAGGTCGATGCTTCGGAGAAGATGATTAAGACCCCGCACCACTACTTTGTCCCTCATCACACCGTGATAAAGGAAGCAAGTTCGACAACGAAACTCAAGGTTGTTTTTGATGCGGCGGCCAAGACCTCAAATGGCTTTTCGCTAAACAATAAGCTGCATGTGGGTCCAAAATTGCAGACCAACATTCTCGATATCCTGTTACGATGGAGGACGTATAGGATCACGTTTACGGCGGATATCGAAAAAATGTATCGACAGATTTCGGTAGCTCCAGAAGATCGATACTACCAACTCATCCTTTGCAGGAAAGATACTGGGTTGCCGATACGGGTGTTTAAGTTGAACACCGTCACTTTCGGCACCGCTTGTGCCCCATACCTAGCCATAAGGGTATTGAAGCAGCTGTGCATTGACGAAGCTACTAACTTTCCGGTCGGAGCGGAAGTTGTACGAGACGAGATCTACGTGGACGATCTCATTAGTGGAGCGGATACCCTAGGAGAAGCGAAACTAAAACGAGATGAATCACGGCAGCTATAAGCATCAGCAGGCTTTAATCTACGGAAGTGGACGACCAACGAGAAGGAGGTCTTGGTGGACATCCCAGTTAAAGATCGAGAAGTGGACTTCGACTTACCGTTCGATTCCGAACCCACAGTGAAGACCCTTGGAATAAAGTGGTTTCCTAGCGGAGATTACTTCTCATTCCGGAATTTGGAAGTTGATGGGCGGGAGATAACCAGGCGAACGGTGCTATCTGCAATCGCCAAGCTGTTTGATCCTATGGGATAGATTTCGCCTTGTGCCGTCACAACCAAAATGATGATGCAGCATCTCTGGGATGGTGATTCAACGTGGGATGACCCGGTACCGGAAATGGGAAGCTTTTCGTCAAGAACTCCCTAAAATTGAAAACATCAAAATACCTCGATGGATCCATACGACCAAGGCGATGAAGGAGATCGAGTTGCACGGATTTTGTGACGCGTCCGAGAAGGCGTATGGTGGAGCAGTATATGTTCGGTGTAATGATGCAGAAGGCAACACGCATGTCCATTTGCTGATGAAAACGAAGGTTGCCCCAAACAAACGGATGGTGTCCTTACCGCGGTTGGAGCTTTGTGGTGCAGTCTTGGTAGCCGAATTGCTCAACTATACCAAGAAGGTTTTGGATGTTCCAGATGACCATGTTTTTGCATGGACGGATTCCATGATCACGTTGGCATGGATTCAAGGTACTCCATCAAAATGGACCACCTTTGTCGCCAACAGAGTCTCGGAAGTGAGACGTCTTGTAGAACCGGAGTGCTGGCGACATGCACCAACGCAACACAATCCTGCTGATTTAGCGTCACGTGGAGTTTTTCCATCGGCGATGGAGTCCTTGACACTTTGGTGAAGTGGCCCACAGTTCCTCAAGGAATGTTGGAGTTTCGATTGTCCTGAGCAGCCTGAAGAGGTTGCAACCGCAGAAGAAGAACGCTCAATCCAAACGCACGCCGTGCAGATGAACGCGGAGGAGGATAGGAGTTGGTTCATAAATTCTCGAAGCTGTTACGAGTGATCCGGGTGATTGCTACATGTCTCAGATTTGCATCCAACTGCCGTAAGGTCAAGGGATCGAGAAACGCTGCGCCGCTGGAACCACAGGAGCTGGAATCTGGACTTAAGATCGCGGTCAAAGCATCTCAACGGGAAATCGTACTAGGATGATCTGGAGCAATTGTCTGTAAATGGAAGAATTTCAAAAAATCTACGATCGTTTAACGCATTTATAGACGCCAATGGAGTCTTACGGGTCGGAGGTCGTTTGCAGAACTCTCTTCTCTCAAAAGATGCTCAACACCCAATGCTTCTTCAAGGAACGCATCATTTTACGAAGCTGGCAGTGCAAAACGCCCACAAATGCCCATTACATGGCGGAATACAGCAGATGATGGCGTTTATACGAGAGAGGTTCTGGATAGGACAAATCCGTAGGAGTATCAAGTTCCAGATACACAACTGCTTGGAATGTTTCCGTCAGAAAGCTGATGGAATGAAGCAGTTGATGGGTAACTTACCTGCACCGAGAGTACGCATGGAACGAGCTTTCGTTCATTCAGGTGTCGACTATGCAGGCCCAATCGACATCAAAACTTGGAAGGCTCGCGGGGCAAAGATTATCAAGGGGTACTTTGCTGTTTTTTTATGCCTCGTCACAAAAGCAATGCATTTGGGAGTGGTTTCGGATCTGACTACACAGGCGTTTTTAGCAGCGTTCAAACGCTTTACAGGACGTAGAGGTGTATATAGGAGGCTCCATAGTGATTGCGGAGCAAATTTTGTTGGTGCTAACGCAGAACTCGGCAGAATGTTGGAGAGTGCAAAGCATTGCTGGAAGGAAGTAGCGGAAGAACTGCCAAACCACGGTACCGAATGGCATTTTATTCCTCCCGTTTCTCCCCATTTCGGAGGGTTATGGGAAGCAGGTGTGAAATCGGTCAAGTACCACATCAAACGGGTTGTTGGAAGTGAGATACTCACATTTGAGGAGCTCGCGACGCTTCTAACACAAGTAGAAGCATGTCTCAATTTGAGACCCTTGTGTCCACTGACCGACAACGTAGACGATTTGGACGTCTTAGCTCCCGCTCACTTTCTCATCGGAGAACCAATTCATGCAGTACCGCAAGGGGAACTTACCCATAACATCACCCACTTGGAACGATGGAAGAGAATTCAGGTCCTGGCTGACCAGTTCTGCAAGAAGTGGCATTCCGAGTACCTTTGCAGGCTTCAACAACGCCCAAAATGGACGAAAACGGAAAAGGTCCCAAACGTAGGTGACTTGGTTCTAATCAAGGATGAGCGTCTCCCAGCAACGTACTGGAACATGGCCAGAATCACCGAGACGCATCCTGGGTCAGACGGACTTATCCGAGTCGTCACCTTGAAGACAAAAAACGGATGCTTAAAGCGTCCAATAACAAAATTATGTTGACTGCCGTCTAACCAAGCCACCGAAGATAGTACGCTGATTTGAAAACCGTCGCTATCACTCAATCACAAAACAAATTCGAAATTTCATTTCAACAAACACATTATACATCGCCCCTGGATTAAGTACGAACCAATTCCTGCTGAATTATAACTCTTCCCCGAAGAATTACCTGAAAAACCTCAAAAAATACACTACCCCTGGGTTCAGCATATGAATCAATCCCCAACAGCTGAATCAAACCTATATCTTCCTCGAAGATTACTAAAAACCTAATACAATGCCCCTGGATTCACCCGAATCAACAACAGTATACCTACCTGCTGTTACCATTATCTTCTCCGAAGATAATACCTCTTCATTTTATTCAAAACCCCTGGATACATAAGGATTCACTTAACTCCAACGCAAAGTTGAAAACAACAATCAACCCATCTTTATGATTCCTGCAACGAATCATTTCTTTAAAGGAAAAGTAGGTCACCATGATCGTTCGAAACACATCGTACTTGAAAATTCATACATGATCATCATCTATACCGTACCTGAAAAATTAAACAGCACAAAAGTCGAAATTTCATTTCAACAAAAGGAATTAAAAGGTCTGAAAATTAACAAACGCATCACCACTTCATTTAAGCTAAACAACATGAGTCTTTTAACGAAAACTCACGTATGCTTACTTCAAAATTAAAACTTGAATATTAGGTACAACATGTTTCAAAATGCATCGCTTCAGGAATCGTTTCACCGAGACATTCGCTGAAGCAGCTTAAAAAACAATATTGAACAGGAATCCTTTCACCGAAAAATCCGCTGAAATAAGGAAATTATAATAAACTGGTTAAAGTGTTCTTTTTACGAAAGATCATTAACCACAGTCAACACAACCATCAATCAACACAACATGCTTACATCAATCAACACAGCTTTAACACCAGAATAAATGGAAAACCAACTTTAGAAAATAAACATAATTTAGTAATTGAAAATCATTTATAAAACATTTCTTAAAAACTAAATCAAATCTACAAATTCCACAAAACAATAATTTCAAATTGTCTGTCAAAGAAAACATCGAAAACAGATGCCACAACCGCACGTCGATGTCACACTCCGTCGGTAAAATCAAATAAAAAAAATTGTTGTCGTCGACAAAACACACGACATTACTTGAGAAAGGAAAACATTGCAACACTGCATAAATTTAACAAATTTAAGGAAAATATTAACAAAATATTACACAAATAATAAAACACTTTGCCAGTACAAATTGTAACACGATCCACATCGCAAAACAAGTCAAAATCGCGACATGTCAAATGCCGTCGGCAAAATTCATTTGGCAAATATTTACTCTATAAGTCCACTGGCAATCATTAAACTTCAACTTCACTTTAATACAACGTAACACAAGCACTCCTAAAACTTAAGTTATTTAAAAAAACGCAAATCGTTTTCGTATATTTAAAAAAAAATACGCGTTTGTTTACCACGCAAACGTAAACAAAAATTCTAGTTGGAGCCGAAAATTTCCAACTAGAAAGAGACCGAAATCACTGCAACTCGCAAGCAACAAATAATAATTATGCATACACACACACATACACACAAAACCGCGATCGCTTAGATCGATAAATACCCGAAAGCGCGTGACAACGTCACCAACAACAACAACATTAACAAATATATATATATAAAAGGTTTCATGCAATCCAACGGTTCAAATGATAAAATCTATTAAACGAAAAATGAACGAGACGAACACCTTATTGTTTTCACAAATTAAAATTGTTTTTGATTGTAACTTAAATTACATTAACTTTGACACACGACGATGACGACACTCATATCAAAACGAAAATGAATAAAAACACAATTAAAAACGCGTACCTTGAATGCATTTCGGACTGTTTACAGTCCATCATCAGCATCACGACTAATCCGAATAGTGTTATCACTGTTGAAATTGGCATTCAGATGAGAGAAAAGAGACTTGATGTTATATTTCCGTTATCGGAATTAATTGAATTGCTATCCCTTTGTATGAAATAGCTTTCATATGCATCTAATTTTCTCTCATCTGTTACATGCTTCTTCAGAGTCACACTGCTTGCATTTATCTTCAAGTGATCATGTTTGAGTGCATGTTCTGCGATAGAGGATCCCTGACTTCTACCTTGTCGAATATAGGCACAATGTTCTTTGAATCTTTTTTCCAAAGTTCTTTTTGTTTGTCCATAATAAACTCCATCACAGTCACAACATTTAATTGCATATATACCTGATTTTTTCAAGTCATCTACTTTATCTTTTGTAGATCCTAATAAGTTTTTCAGTGTGACTCTGAAGAAGCATGTAACAGATGAGAGAAAATTAGATGCATATGAAAGCTATTTCATACAAAGGGATAGCAATTCAATTAATTCCGATAACGGAAATATAACATCAAGTCTCTTTTCTCTCATCTGAATGCCAATTTCAACAGTGATAACACTATTCGGATTAGTCGTGATGCTGATGATGGACTGTAAACAGTCCGAAATGCATTCAAGGTACGCGTTTTTAATTGTGTTTTTATTCATTTTCGTTTTGATATGTGTCGTCATCGTCGTGTGTCAAAGTTAATGTAATTTAAGTTAAAATCAAAAACAATTTTAATTTTTGAAACTCGTTCATTTTTCGTTTAATGCATACGGTTTTCACGCGTTCAGTTTAATTTATTTATGATAAAATCTAATTCTTCAAAAAATGAAAACAATAATCAAATCAAAAACTCATCAATATAATATGTGAGTATAGGCACACATATATATCCAGCCATTATCCCTCATCGAAACATCCTTCAAATTTACTTTGCGAGACGAACTTATTCCACCAAATCACCGTAATAGCACAATCACAGCTTATTAATTTTATTTATGAAACAAAAACTTTCATTAACATAAAACTCACTAGCAAAACAAAAATTCACGAATAAAATTTGCGCATGCCGGCACCATGCTCCCGAAAACGATTTTATAAATGATCAACACCATACACCAATTAAGTAGTACACTACTCTTACGCATTGGAATGTAAAGCACACAAGAAAAAGAATGAAACTTACATACGTTTGAATGAAAATTCCAATTACGCATACTACTAATACAGTACATGTCTGTTTGGTGTCTTTTGGGCATTGTACAACTGTACTATTCTTTCGTGTTGTTCATTTATGTTTTAATTGAATGTACTAATTTCTCTTCTTCTCTTTTCATGTTTACTATGAGAAAGAAGAGTACCACCATCAATTAATATTTATACCAATTACGGATGGCACCTAAATGTCAAAGGCCATCTGTGGAGAAGTAACTGAACGTCGTCGCCGGTACTACAGTGCAGATTTATGGACAGGGTGCACCACAAACAAAGGATGGGGTTTCAAATTTTTTGGAGGCGGGATAATGTTTAGAACTAAATGGAAACATATATAACCGAAATAAACAACACTAAACATACGTTCCACAAATTGTAAATGTAAACAAAAACATCGAATGTTCATAGAAAATTAATGTACTTAATGTACAAAAGGTCATATGACTAAGAGTTGAGAAGAAATTAAATACAACCAATTTGAAAGTTAAAAGGTGAAGTTGCGTGTTTCATTTCAAAATAGCTTTTTTCCTAGTTTTTTCAAATATAGTAATAAAACCTAGTCGGAACAGCAGCAATGAGGTTGCTTGTTTGCTCTCTGAAGTATTCCCGTAGGTTACACACTTGCTTGTTGTGAAGACTAATGACATCCATTAGATCTCGTCCCCCATCAGTATGGGGAAGAACTACTCTTTCTATGGCGCTTTTTGGGTGATGCTCCAAGTGTTTTGTCATGAGTGTTCTGATGGTTCTTGCCATTCCGTCTAGGTCAGTATTGGTCCACTTAATTACCAAATAACCAAATAAGTATTCGTTCAACTTTCGTAAAGCTAATTTCAAGAAAATCAATGAAATCCTCTCTAATACCTCATTCGACTTTAATAATCTCTCAATGAATGACGCAACTAGTCTGTTTTACGAGAAATTGTTGCACTGCATAAATCTCTATGTTCCCCTTTCGCGTGATAAGTCCTACTCAACATCCCCTCCCTGGTACAATCATAGACTACGTGAGCTTCGAAACAAGAGAAATAAGCTCTGGAATAAATTTCTACGCTCCCGTTCAGTTTTTGATTACTCTGATTACATTGGAGTGTGTTATAAATTTTTCAACCTCAATGAAGCTCTTTACAATGGCTTTACATCCACCACCCAAGCTAATCTAATCTCGGAGCCAAAATCGTTTTATAAGTTTATCAATTATAAAAAGAAAAATGATGGTTTCCCTCCTTCTCTTCACTACGAAAGCCAATCTTCCAACGAACCAACAACAATCGCAATTTTTTTTGCAAGTTACTTTAAACTGTCTTTTGCCCAAAAAACCCCAGATCTAGACCAGACTTACTTTTCCTATTTTCGCCATTTCTCTACTGGGCCTTCTTATCTAAGCTTTAATCAGTCAACTGTTCTTAATGGTCTCCTCAAACTCAAAGACGAGTATAATCCAGGTCCAAATGGCATTCCTGCTATTTTGCTTAAAAAATGTTGTTCGAGTTTAGCCCTTCCTATCACTAACCTTTTCAAACTTTCCCTTTCAAGTGGTGTTTTTCCGGACTTATGGAAAATATCTGTTATTTCACCTATCCATAAAAAAGGCCCCAAAAACCTAATTTCTAACTATAGACCCATAGCCAAACTCTCTCATATCCCTAAGCTTTTCAAAAGCATTCTGTATGAAATACTTTCTTTCCAGTGCAAATCAATGGTATCCTCCAAGCAGCATGGTTTCTGTAAGGGAAGGTCTACAACCACTAATCTAGTAGAGTTTGTTTCCTTCTCTCGTTCTGCGATGGAAAAAGGAAACCAAGTAGACGTCATTACCACAGATTTCAGCAAAGCTTTCGACAAAATGCATGATTTTTGTTCAATGTTTCTTAGTTTATTGTTTTTCAAAATATTTGTAGTTTATACTTTGTTTTATTTTTAGTAGTTTTGTTTAATTATTATTGTATTTCATATTAGGTGTTCTATATTGTATGTCACTATTTGTATTTTTTTTTTTTCATATATATATTTTCTATGCGTTCTTTTTGTGCTGGTGTTGGTGTTTTCTAACCTCTAACACTTGCATTTATGATGAAGAGCGTAGATAAGTACGTACAAATGAGCTTGCTCTAAGCTTCTAAAAAAAAAAAAAATCTCTCACACTTTAATCCTCTTTAAACTTTCCTTCCTCGGATTCAGCCCTATCCTACTCAAATGGATATTTTCATGTTTGGATAACTGCCACTATAGAGTTCGTTTCCGTTCTACTCTTTCAGTTCCTTTCGTGGCAACCTCCGGAGTGCCCCAAAGCAGCCATCTTGGACACCTTTTTTTCATTCTTGACATTAATGATGTCGAACAGATCATCCAATATTATTCTATCTCACTTTAAGCGGATGACGTTAAAATTTTCAAAGTCATCACCTCCGATCGAGACTCTCTCCAGCTTCAAAATGACCTAGATTCATTCGTCTTTTGGTGTTCTAAAAACTTTCTTGAGTTAAACATTGCCAAATGCGAAGCAATAACTTTTTCTCGTAAAAGTAATAAACCTCCCCCCCAGATCCTATTATCTTCAGAACATTTCCATAAACCGTGTGCAGCTTATCCGAGATTTAGGAGTTCTCTGCGACAGCGAATTAAATTTTCGTTCTCATATTGACGAGGTAATATCAAGAGCTAATTCCGCCCTTGTTTTTATCAAGAGATGGTCCAAAGAGTTCATCAACCCCCTTGTAACAAAATCCCTCTATATTGCCTATGTTCACCCTCTCCTAGAGTATGCATCGCAAGTGTGGGCTCCATATCAAGCAGTTCATATCTCAAGGATCGAAAGTGTTCAACGTCGTTTTCTGCTGTTTGCCCTTCGGGATCTCTACGATGTTAGAAACTTTCTCACTCTGCCTCCTTACCGCGAACGTCTCGCAATCCTTAATCTCCACTCCCTAGAAAACAGAAGGAATGTCTTTGACATCAAATTCATTCACCGACTTCTTACTGGTAACACTGACTGCTCCCCCCTTTTAGATTTTATCTCCTTCAACACTTATCCCCGAAACGTAAGATCATCCCGATTTTTTCCTTCCTGCTCATCGTACATCCTATGGTCTCAACGAACCCCTAACCCGCATGATGAGTAAGATCAACTCTGTTCCTTTTCTCTTCGACCTTAATCTTTCAAGTTCTTGTCTGAAAGTCCTCCTTTTAAACCATTTCTCATCCCTGTAGTTTAATTTAGCTTTAATTATTTTTAATTAGTTTAAGTTTAGTATGTTTAAGTTATTTTAAGCTTGTATTAAGCTAATAAATGGGGCGGTAGCCCCACCAAAATTATGCCAAATGAGTAAGTGTATAGCGGGATTGCCCATGTGTTAATAGGCTTACATTTATTGCCTGCGTTGAGATTAGACTTAAGGACTCGCTCTGTTCGGTTTTTGAACTAGGTGTGGAGAGTATCTTATATTTCTTTTGAAGAGAACCCGTTAAGCTGCATAAAACCCAGATATTTATAAGCCATGCCATTTTCTAGATCTTCTATTATTTGATGGTCTTCAAGTTGGTATCCCTCTCCAGTTGGTACCACCTTGCCTTTGAAGATGGATGATTTTACACTTTTCAATGCCAAACTTCATGCGGATATCTTTACTAAATGTGTGCACCATCTGCAACATTCTGTGTAGTTTTGTCTTACTGGATGATTAAAGTTTCAGATCATCGATATATAGCTGGTGATTTAAGAAGCATCTATGACTGTCCGTTTTTATCTCAAATCCCAACTCTTTCTTTACTTTGCTTAGTTGTTTACTGAGTACGTTTAGACCTAAGCAGAACCAAAGAGGGCTGAAAGCGTCTCCCTGGAATATCCCGTTCTTAATGTTTATCGGGTCACTAGTTTCATATCCGAGGTGCAATTTCACATCATGACGTGCTGCATAGATCTCACTATCTGAGGGTCGACTCTATAGACATTAAGAATTCTTAGTAGATAGTCGTGAGGCAGAGAATCAAAGGCTTTCTTATAATTATTATTATTATTATTACTATTATTATTATTACTATTATTATTATTATTATTATTATTATTATTATTATTATCATTATTATTATTTTTATTATTATTATTATTATTATTATTATTATTATTATTATTATTATTATTTTTATTATTATTATTATTATTATTATTATTATTATTATTATTATTATTATTATTATTATTATTATTATTATTATTATTATTATTATTATTATTATTATTATTATTATTATTATTATTATTATTATTATTATTATTATTATTATTATTATTATTATTATTATTATTATTATTATTATTATTATTATTATTATTATTATTATTATTATTATTATTATTATTATTATTATTATTATTATTATTATTATTATTATTATTATTATTATTATTATTATTATTATTATTATTATTATTATTATTATTATTATTATTATTATTATTATTATTATTATT